>QLTV01002011.1:921433-973134 GCA_003457575.1 Thermophis baileyi
GGCAGGCAGATGTCTGCCTGGCTGGTTGAAAGTGCTGAAGAAGCTAGTCACAGTTCTCCTGGCCCAAGCCCTCGTCGCCACTGTTGGATAGTGGGTAGAGATGACAGGAGACAGACTTCCAAGCAGTTCTTTATTTCAGCTCTTGTATCAGCAACCAGCAAAGAGCAGTCTGACAGCTTGCCCTTTTATAGGGAGCTGTCAGACAGACCAGCCAATAGCGTTTGAGCTTTTTCCCGCTCAAACGCTGGACCTGGTTGGAACCATGCAACACAGTTGAAACAGTTAGAACATAACAGTTTTGAACTATTAACTTCTTCTCACACCCACATATACAATGGTTCCCCACAGAACTGGGGACAGCTGGGACAGTAAGGAACCCATGCCTGGCTCTGGGAGAAGCGTCTTTTGCTTCACCAGTCCTGAAGAGACCTTGCCATGGCAGAAAAAGGAGATAGCTCCACCATTAAAGCACACAGGAGAAAAAGATATGGTCTTTTGCCTGCCTAACACAGAACAGGAAGATTAGACTTCTCTACAGATGTTGCCACTGCTGCCTCTAATCACCATTTTGCACAGCAAGGAGGAAAGCAGGGAAGGACAAAAGGAAAAAGACTGTAGCAGCAATTTCCTCACTGAGTAAGAAAAAATAATGTTGTAAAATGCAAAATAATGAGATATCTAGTACCCCTTTGATCCCCAAGATACAGATAAGACCATTTAAAACATAAAAAATGAGAGTTGGCTGACAACATATCTATTTCTATGGAAGAAGAGGAACCCACAGAGGAGAAAAATGGAAAGGGCAGAGATCTAAGATTCTAATAACGTAGTGCCATTAATTGGAAACCAGTGTTTGCTCTGTCCATCCAACCTTCCCTAACACTGCAATAGCAAACTATAGGCATTCATTATGAATTTGGATATTGTCCAGAAAATTCTGTGATTTAGTCTGAAATGTCCTTATATTTATTCTATCTCAATTATTATATATTCTAGAAATTCACTGGATTGTTTTCAGGCTTTGTTTCTTAATAATATGTGTTTTTAATTTAGATCTATACTTTTCCATTTCTAGATAACACCTCAAGTATATGGAACCACTTATTTTTATGACACTGCTTTGCTTCTCAGCAGATTGATAGCTGCTAAATCGAATTCTCATTTAGTGGAATCTTCAATGAAATCTTCCAATGTATCCTCCCTGTTAAAACAAAGCATTTTTCCCTCCCTGATGATATTCTATGTTTGTTTTCATTTGAATTTCTGTGGCTACCGAGCATATTTCATTTTCACAGAACTGTTTGCAATTTTTTTTCTGGCATTTCACTACAATGGTTGTGTTCTCATTTTCCTGGAGTATAATTTTGAAAAATAAATACTGTACTTCCCCAAGTGTATATTCTTCTCTATATAGCAAAAGAATACAAAAAATAAAAATCCACCTGAATTGTCTTTTGGAAGATATAACAGTAATAGCAGTAACTGTGAGTGAAACTGTGAGTGTAGAAAAAATAAATGATAACTGTTCAATGCTGCATGGCTCACATATGTCAGACTGTAGTATAATTTACCTTAATAGGAGTTATGTTGGATTAGATTATCCAGAAATCAAATAGGAAAAGGTCTGCAACTCAAAGGAAATATGTTTAGCCATACTTTCCAGGATAGGGAGTAAAAGGATTTAGTGTACCAACAGAAACAAGGTTTAGGTCAAACAACTCTACAGCATCAGAAACAGTAATCTCTCAAATATATACTGAACATTCACAAGAAAGTAAAAATAGTAGTTCTATAATCAGACTAATTACTGACAAGGCACATTTGCAAGAAGCAGTCAGAGAGGAGTTATTACAAAGACCTGGCACTCACTGAACAGGCCACATATTAGAAGAGCCGAGGTGGCGCAGTGGTTAGAGTGCAGTACTGCAGGCTACTTCAGCTGACTGCTAGCTGCAGTTCGGCAGTTCAAATCTCACCGGCTCAAGGTTGACTCAGCCTTCCATCCTTCCGAGGTGGGTAAAATGAGGACCCAGATTGTTGGGGGCAATATGCTGACTCTGTGAACCGCTTAGAGAGGGCTGTAAAGCACTGTAAAGCGGTATGTAAGTCTAAGTGCTATTGCTATTATCACCACCAATAAAACCCATGTTTAAATAATTTAGCTTTTATTTTTTTAAGTTTGTAAATCTGAAAGTAGGGAGACAATGTGGTATATTAAGATGTTAAACTAGGAGACAATGTGGTATATTAAGATATTAAACTAGGATAGAGGGCATCCAGGTTCAATTACAGAAGCTCACTGAATGAGGTCTCACAGTCTAAGTCAGGGATGTCAAACTCCCGGCCTGCAGGCCGGATGCATCATGCACTGCCCACGCCGTTTAGCAAAGGGGAAAAAGTCCCGATACCTCACGTGATGCCACCGTGACGACGTGAGTTTCACATCCCTGGTCTAAGTCAACTAAAATGGTTGTTGGGAATGGGACTTTAATATTAAATTATATACGCCATGTTGAAGAAAGGGAAAATATAATTTACTTTCAAGAGTAAGAAAGTGGAGTAGAAATATAAGTAAGAAAGTAAGAAAAAAGTGGAATTTTTTGTGAAAAATAAACATAATTATAAATATTTTAAATAAATAGAATAGAATAGAATTCTTTATTGGCCAAGTGTGATTGGACACACAAGGAATTTGTCTTGGTGCATATGCTCTCAGTGTACATAAAAGAAAAGATACATTCATCAGGAATCATAAGGTACAACACTTAATGATAGTCATAGGGTATAAATAAGCAATCAAATCACATTAGGAAATAGTCAATAGCAAGCAAAGGTAAATGAATACCTCTTTGTTTTTATTTAATGAATAAACTTGTAGTTAGATGGTAATAGCATATGGGCATAAAAAGGAGTTTCAATTAAATATTGATGGCAATTAGCTAAATCTTAGAGCAGGCCAGAATCTGAGGTTAACACTGTTAGTCAATCAACATTTCTCTTTCAGCCCTAGGAAGCAGGCAATGACATACCACTTTCCAAACCTTACCAAGAAAACTACAGAAACTTGTCCTGGTGGTCACCCAAAAGACCAACCTGGAAAAACACACAAACACAAACACACACACACACACACACACACACACACACACACACACACACACAAAACCCCAACCAAACTTTTTAAGTTGTTCCCAGTTTCACTTTGCAGATACAATTGGTTCCCAGGTACAATTGGTGATAATAAAATCTTGCTTTCATTTAGCATTTTGAAGTGTTTTTAGTAGGTCTGCTTTTAGGCTAGGGTTTTTATTATTTTGCTGTGATTTACGTTGTAATTACTGTATGTTTTATTGTTTCCTCACTTGACTTCTTAAAACAGCATTCAAATATCTTCAATAATTATTCTTGTAAAATGAGCAAGGAGTGCGGATAACTCACAAGGAAATGTCAGAGTTCAAATGTCCTTAAGTAATATAGAGCAACAACACTTGCCCCGTCCTTTAAAAAATATATATGCAGAATGATCTACTAAAGGAAGTACGGGATCTTTTTGAAAGTGATGTCACCATGACGGACCTATTTTATCTGGAAATGACGGTAACCCGAAAGTTGTTACTGATGGGGGGGGGGAATGTCAGGGTGTAAGCGCCCTGTTTCACACACCTGACAAGCACATTGCTCGACTTCAACTGAAGGCAAATGCGAGCCAGGCAGGTGCTCAAAATAATAAAGCGGTCCTCAAGCAAGAGCTGCAAGAAACGGCTCTGCCCGGGCGGCGTTGTTTACAAGGGGAGACGAGTTGAGAGCGCGCGCACGCATACATACACGGAGAGGTGCTCACAAGTTGCAGCCACCGACCAGCGCGCGGCGGGCGATCACTCCCGCATACTAGGTGCACCATTTCCTCCTTGCCTTTCTCGCCCCCACATCTCCCCGCCAATTTGGAGGACGCGCCATGGAATCGAGGCGGGGGAGCGAGACTCAGAGCCCGGGCCTGCCTCAAGCACCGCGCGGCCCGGTCGAGACTTGTGCACGGCTTCTCTCGCGCGCGGAGGTTTCCCCTCTCCCCGCGCTAGTCGAAGGCGGAGCTTCGAACAGGAAGAAGCCGCCGACTGCGTGGCGCGGTTAATAAGGAAGAGCTGGGCAGGGAGGGAGGGAGGAAGGAAGAATTGTCCCAAAGGTGCTTTTTCAGGAGGCAACTGGACTTTCTTGTTTCTTTTGAAGACGTTTCGCTTCTCATCCAAGAAGCTTCTTCAGCTCTGAAGGTTGATTGTGAGTAGTGCTCCTGGTTCCTGTAGTATGCAGGTGACCCTGAGGACACAGATCAACCTCCAAGTGCTTCAACGACCCTCTAAAAGGATTCAAATTACCAGGTATCTGCAAGGAATATAAATCCTTCCATTCCCCAATGTCCTGTCAGAGCTGAAGAAGATAATAAATAAATAAAAATAAAGAGAAGGGGTGAATAGCAATAGCAGTTAGACTTATATACCACTTCGCAGTGCTTTATAGCCCTCTCTAAGGGGTTTACAGAGTCAGCATATTGCCGCCAACTGTAGGAAGTTAGCACCCACCCCTCTCCTGGAAAAATGAAATATCCTAGGAAAAATTAAAAAGGCAGAATATTATATAGAATATCCCTAGAGAAATTGAGAACCATGCTTTTAGAAAGGAAACAGACTCACCTTTGTCAATGGGCCATCAAGGAATGGCCCAGCTCACTCATCCCCCCCCACCCCCTTTGTTAATAGCCTGGACCAGTCTATTTTACATAACAAAGATCTACCTCCTACAGACAGAGCCATATTAGGTATTGCCCAAAGCCCTTTCATTACACCACATGGGACCTGGGAAGATTACATCAGCCAAGCCTGGGAGTCTGACAGCCAATCGGAGTGCATTACATACACAGGAACAGGAAACTAAGAGGTGGGGCCCAACAGAGGTCATAAAACCAAGAGACTCAGCATCTTTTCTCCCCTTTTCTCTTCACCCAACATCTGGAAGCATGTGATCCACCTTTTCCGTTCAGGAGCCCCTGCCATGTGCTCCTGTCCACCATTAAACCTTCTTTCCAAGCAACTTCCATGAATCCAGTGTCTTTTTCCCCACTTGGAACTGAACCCAGAAGGATATTCCTTACAACACAACAATCTGGGTCCTCGATGGGTTTTTTTTTGCTTTTCCACATTTGGCAATACAGGTAGACCTTGACTTAACAACAGTTAATTTAATGACCGTTCCAAGTTACAACAGAGTCCCTTGGGAGTTGGGCGGCATAAAAATGCAACAAATAAATAATATAACGGCACTGAAAAAAGTGACTTATGTCCTTTTTTCACACTCACAACCTTTGCAGCAGCCTCATGATCATGTGATCAAAATTCAGATGCTTGGCAACTAGTTCAAGGGTGTCAAACATGGCCTGGGCAGGTCACACCCACCCCGACTCTGCAAGGGCAAAAATCCGATATATCACGATATGGCCCGCGATGCGATGGGGGTTTGCCACCCCTGAACTAGTTCATACTTACGACCATTGCCGTGTTTCAAGGTCATATGATCACCTTTTGTGACCTTTTGACAAGCAAAGTCAATGGTGAAGCCAGATTCACTTAACAACTGTGGCAAGAAAGGTCATAAAATGGGGCAAAGCTCACTTAAAAAATGTCTCACTTAACAACAGAAACTTTAGGCTTCATTATGGTCATAAATCGAGGACTACCTATATTTCCCTTTGGACATTATTTCAGAACAGGGATACGGAAATAAGAAATAGTAAGCCAAGGAAATTAAAGAGCTCAGAACAAGAAAATGAAACCTGGTGAGCCTAGCTAACACCAGCACAACTTTAGGGTTTCTTTTCGACCATGTCCATAGAAAAACAAAGTCCACAGTTACCTTTTGAAAAAGTACTTTTGGGACACCCATGACCTGGATGACTGAGAATCTCCATGGACATGTCCATAAATCTACACTGTTTCTGTATTTCTGTCCTTTGAAGTTGTCAGCTCTTTTTGAAGATTTCCTCAATTCCATCTAACCAATATTACTGGGTTTCTCCTTCCTCTTGACCCATTATGCTTCTTTCACAAAGCATAATTTTGTTTTATTCAGTTCTCATTCATTTTCTCTGTAACCAAACTACCTCAATGTACTTTCATATTGGCCACTCTCTTTTGTATTCACTCTGCATACGTTCAGTACCAATTCATTCTTAATTCCGAATTTTGACCATTTGTTACAGTTCTTCCCTCAATATATCATTATCTTTCCAATACATATTTCTAAAATATTGCTTCCATATTTTCCTCATTTCAGTTTCACCACAAATCATTTCATAACTTTTAATTCCATTCACTGTGTTAGAGTCCTCATGTTTAGCTCTCTTCCCTGACTTTCAAAACAATCTATTCCAATCAAGATCATTTTGCATTTTCTTTGCCTTTTAATCTGAACTGTTCCTTCTCTTTCACTATGTTTTTTGCAATTATGTTTCTCCTTATATACATTATACAATATCATTTCTCATTTTTGCAGCAATCATTCTCTTATATGCAATTTTCTCATCCAGAGACTTTCACTTTATCATTCCAAGCATCAATTTTCACACTTTCTATCAGCATATCCTGCACAGTTTTCTGGCACCCTGCAACATAATTCTTTTTACTCTGTTCCAAGCAGTGTACATATCTTCTTTCTTATCCAGTTTCCTTTTACCCCAGATCATTCCTGACACTGCCAAATAAATGTTCTGTCCCACACAGATAATTTCTCAACATTGTTATATTCTTCACTTATTCTCTAATCATAAATAATTATAAACAAGGCTTTTACATTTATATTCATCTCTGTCATGTAAATATGTATGAATGTTTATGCTTAAAAACATATATTCAAACCAATTAAAATTTTTATTTATAACTAGTCAACCACCATCAACATTAAAAAATAATAGTTAAAATCATGCAAAAGCAATAAAACCAGCAAACAGCGTAATTGATTTACAGTTACAGTAGAAACAACTCACAATTATGAAATCCTTAATCTATAAACTGATAGCTCTGTTGCAGGAGTGGGTTCCAATTTACCTCATTGCCGGTTCGCTCCCTCCCACGCCGCGGGGGCGCGCCGCGGGGGGGGGGGAAAAAGGTCAGTGAACAAAGAAAGAGGAACCAAATACAGATAGTCCTTGACTTACAACAGTTCATTTAGTGACTGAAGTTACAACGGCACTGAAAAAAGTGACTGACGACCATTTTTCACACTTATGACCCTTGCAGCATCTCTATGGTCACATGAACAAAATTCAAACGCTTGGCAACTGACTCATATTTATGATGATTGCAGTGTCCCAAGGTCATGTGATCACCTTTTGTAACCTCCTGACAAGCAAAGTCAATGGGGAAGCTTCAAGCCAGATTGACTTAACAGCCGTGTTAGTAACTTAACAACTGCTGTGATTCACTTAACAACTGGTAAGTGGTAAGAACAAATGTCTCACTTAGCAACAGAAATTTTGGGCTCAATTGTGCTCATAAGTCAAGGACTACCTGTAGAACTTTTCTGATCAGATATTCAACAAACATTCACTATATTAATTCATTGAGTTTCAATGCAACCTAATCACTTACTCACTATTTTTAACAGTACCACCATATTTTCCCATCTATTCAAAATGTTTTATATTTTTCCGCAAGATGCATCTCTGATTCTTCCATTATTGCCATTCACTGATTATGTAATAATATATATAATAATATGTAATTATCACCAATCTATGGATTCTGACTTTTATACAGATAAGAGTTTGGAAGATATCAATTCATACTTTCTGACATACACCTGAACGTTTTCACTTGTAATTAAAATTACACACTTGCCTCTCTGCATGTATTCATCAACTGGACTTTACAAACTCAGACCAAGATCATTTGGATCCATTACAACTTTCTCCTTTCTTTAGTTTCACAGTCACACAATATATCTATTTTTCTCTCGTTAATTCATTAACTATTAAACTCATAATTTTTTACATCCCATGATCATATGGATAAATACTGATCTTTGCCACCCATCAAGACTTTGATTAATCTAGGCATTTACATACCATTTTAATATGCTAATGAAGTTTATTCCAGTTTACTAGCCTTAGCTGTAACTCTCCCCTATCCACATTTTCTTCTATTAATTATTTTGGTTACTTTTTGGCACAAGCACAAGCAAAATCCAGTTTTACCACAAGCATACTTATGCTAGTCTATGAAAAAAAGCATATCTAATCTAGAGATTATCTGCAAGCCAATATACTGTTTCTTGTAATAGTACATGGGAATGGTCTAGAAAAACAGGAGAGAGAGCCACAGATTAGACAACCAGCATTTAAAGATGTATCATCCAAAAGAAGGAAGGGTGTAGGAAACATCTCAGAAGGGACCCTCCCTGGTTTTCTGGAAAATAAATGGAAAGTGTGCTAATTTTGACATTTCCTTCAACATTGTATTCTGTACTAGAATTAAGAATAATAAATATTATACTGTATGACAAATCTTAAAATACTTGTTGATTTCTATGAAGGCATTACATTTTTCAGAATTGTATAATGAAACCATATAATCTAATTACACATTGATATATAATTTTCAAGGTATAATTCAACTCTGTCATTAGTGGTGATAAAGCAGCTCCTAAAACAAGAACTAGATTGCCCACATTCCCAATGAAAATATTTTTCCACATTGTATTTAAATTCATTCTCAGAACTGATGGTTTTATAGGTGTTTTCTCTCTCATCTAGTGTTTAACTATTTTTTGCAGCTCAGAAATGGTACACCTAGGTGATAATGGATAGTTGACATAAATGAAGTTGCGTTGTTTTCTAACAGTATAAAATATATTGGGGGTTTGATGGTAGAAAGAAACATGATGCCCCTTTTCAGCTATAATAATCCACAAACCAGCAGAGAAAGAGAGAGAGAGAGAGAGAGAGAGAGAGAGAGAGAGATTTATACCCTCTCTTGGGCCCCGCCTTTGAGCTTCCTGTGGCAAGGGCAGGAGCTGGGGCTGAGTTTCTGTCTTTAGAAACATGTTCCTCCTTTAGGGAAAATATAATATTCTGCCTTTTTAATATTTCCTAAAATATTTCATTCTTCTAAGAGGGGTGGGTGCTAATTTTCTTCACTGGGACATGACGGATTACATCCCAGAGTACATCCCAAGCAAGGTCAATGGGGAAACCAGATTCACTGTGTTACTAACTTAACAACTGCAGTGATTCACTTAACAACTGTGGCAAGAAAGGTTGTAAAATGGGGCAAATCCTGGCTTAAGATAGGGCAGGGGATTGATTGAATGGCATTTTTGCACATTCCTTTTGCTTAGCTGGAGAAAGTATTGACTGGCTTGGAGAATTCTCAGCTTGTTCTCAGGTTTGCAGAACTGAAGATGACTGCAAAGTAGCTTCCAATAGTTTGGGAGAGTTTGGGAGCAGAAACCCTAGAGGACAGGTAGCAGCAACTTCAGAAGCTCTTTCCTAAGCTATTGAAGGCTGATGTCTTAGCCCAGTGATGGCGAACCTTTTTTTGCTCAGGTGCCAAAAGGGCGCGTGCGCGTGTGCCCACACCCATAATGCAATGCCCTCCCCCCACGCATGCACGCACAACCCCCCGCGCTGCCCCCCGCGCATGCGCGCAGGGCTCACTGAAGCCTCCGGAGCCTGTGGATGGCAAAAAACGGATTCCAGCTGATTTTCGGCCTTCCGGAAGGCGGAGGGAGGTCGTTTTTGCCTTCCCCAGGCTTCAGGAAAGCCTCTGGAGCCTGTGGATGGCAAAAAATGGACACAACGGGCCTACCGGAAGTTCAGAAGCGCGGGAGAAGCGAACCAGCAGCGAGGTAAGTTAGAACCCACCCCTGGCCTATATGCCTGACATATTAGCAAATTCATTACAGGCTTTGAAAACTTGGTAACGAGAGGTGCAGTGCTTTATAACTGAGAACTGTAAATGCTTAGGCGGTGGAAGACAGCAATTACTAGAGCAATTATGCAAAATAGTTAGGGGGCCATGTCATGTACTTGGGCAAAATCTGGATTTCCTATTTTTTCCTAATCTCATAAATTTAAATATTATTTTAAATTGCATTAAGACATACGTTACAGTTATTTCATTGTAAAACTGCTGAGGGTCCTTCTTACAGTGGAATGGAAATACATTAATTAATAATAACAAATAACAACGTACAGTTTTATGTTCATATTCCAAAACAAGAGGAAATAATACTTCTGATTTTCAGCGGTCATGCCACCAATTTTACCAGTGCAATCTGAAGGAGCTCAGGAGGTGTATAGTCCATTTAGGAATCATCCTTGTTTCAGTTATATTGTTATCTGATTGTTTGTTTGTTTGTTTGTTTGTTTGCTGTCCATCTCATAGTTCGAGTGACTCTGATCTGATAATATAAATCTAATATATATGTAGAAATTACCACATCTTGATAGAACTTATTTTAAATACAAATACAAATAGGAAGAATTAGATGTGTTTTATTAGTATTGGTTTTAATGTAACACTTTCACCGTGTGATCAATTGCCACAAAGTATAAGGTAGTTTGAATTTGATAAAATGATACAGTTTTTTTAAGCCACATTTTAGTCATCATTTCTAATGATTTTGGTACTTGAGCATATTCAGTGGTTATATGTACAATTAAGCAGGTCTTGTTGCTGACTTACAATATACCCATACATAGGATAGCTTGCCTCTTCCATTATTACTGGGCATAATTGTATCTCCTGTTTACAATCATAATTAGATAACAAGTGTTGTTTTAACATTTCATCCCACCAATCAGGGGTGGGTTCTAACTTACCTCGCCGCTGGTTCACTTCCTCCTGTGCTGCGTGGCCATGCCTCGTGGGTGCGTGCGCAGTGCCGAAAATTAGAAAAAATCCCCCCAAAAAAGCCAAAAACAATATGGCGGCGCATGTGCAGTGCCGGCAACTCAGCTTCTGCGCATGCGCAGAAGAAAAAAAAAGTAAAAAATTCAAAAAAATTCAAAAAAAAGATGGCAGCATCCACAGACCGGCACCGACCGAACTGGATCCATGATGTCATCATGACATCACCAGTGGGTCGCTACCAGTTCAGGCAAACTGGTCCGAACCGGGAGGAACCCACCTCTGCCGCCAATTCTTGTTAGTGAATTAGCTAACAAAATATGTAACAGGGGTTGTCTCTGTGTGTCTATCATTCTGAAAATGGTTAAAACAGAACATAAATTTAAACTGGGTTTTCCATAAGTTTCAGAGTCATCGTCGTCGTCGTCCTGTCCCCCCCCCCCCCCGAAATCCATATAGTATTTTATCCATCAACAGTTGACTGCTACTTCTAAGGCATGTTTGGTAGCTAATACACTTTGGTGTGAAATATATTCAAGGCCAATCCTTTCAGAGCTGTGAAATCTTCCTGTAGGTAGGTGTGCAGTCAAACAGCATGTAAGTAAAAATGACCCTGAACCTTTGGAGGTGGCATCCACCCACATGTTCTCTGTGACCTTATGTTCAATTGATCTGGCATGGCTCTGTTCTCTTAAAAGGCCATAGGCACTACAAGCAAGAATCAGATTATAGCAGATCTATTATAATCTGTCAGATAGAAAAGCAATATGCTTTTTCTTTCTAACAGAAATGATTTTTCACCTTAATAACAGTCCTATTTATTCATCTTTCTAAAATATTGATACCCAATCTTTCATATATAAACAAATGCAAAACAGGTTGAGTATAATAAAAATGAATGCAAATGTGTTTTAAACAAATAATTTGATTACATTCATTTTTAATGGTTTTATTAAGTTTTTTTTTAAACTAATACTAAAAAGAAAAGAAAAAGAAGAAAGACATCAAAGAAGAAAGCAAAAAAATGCAAGGAAGAGGGAAAAGAAAAAGAAAAAGACAAGGTACAAAGAAGCTCCTTCCAATGTATAGATTATGAATTACGGCTGAAGATTTTACTTATCAGTTTACTTAGACATCTCAAGTAATGTTCATAAAATTATTTTTAATTGTATAGCAAGGTTTGCACCAGGTGGGAGCTCTCATCATGCTCTCAAGAAATGATAGATGCCATTCCTGAGAATCTTGTATTTTTTTTTAAGATTAGGACCTTTTGCTATGCCCTTTTACCAGCATGGCATCAGCGTGGTTTGCCTACTTTGTTACTTTCATAATACCGGTAGAAGTATTGGACCAATCTCAGAGGCATGGTCTAAGGCAGTGTTCCACCACCTTTCCAACTTTGCGGACTGGTGGGAGGGGGGAGATAGGATGGTTCCGCGCAAGTAGAGCTGTGTGCATGATCACATGCCACTTCCACGGCCTGGTTCTGAACAGGCCGCGGCCAGAGGTGGGATTCAGCCGGTTTGGACCGGTTCAGGTGAACCGGTAGTGGCGCAATCCTGTCCTATATCGCTGTGTTTTTTGACACCGCACGCATGCGCACATGTAGCGCGCAAGCGAATTGCCATGTTTTTTTATGCTGCATGCATGCGCGGATGGCACGCATGAGCAAATTGCCATGTTTTTTAACGCAGCATGCAAGTGTGCAAGGCGCGCGCACGAGCGTAGCAAGCGTGTGCGCACACGTGCTCACATTTTCGATTCTGGGTGAACCAGTTATTAAATTATGTGAAGCCCACCTCTGGCCGCGGCCTAGTATTGGTCCGCAGCCCAGGGGTTGGGGACCCCTGGTCTAAGGCTTGATACAAGAGATCAGTTGAAATTAAGCACCTAACTGGCCTCACTAACTTAAAAGAATTAAGCAGGGGCAAAAGGTTTAGGATGAATCATAATCAGGATACCCTGGAGCTATATGGTGGACTGGGAAGTCAGAAAATATTCTGGATGGGGGTAATGACAAAGCAGTTCTGCGATGCTTCTGAGAAAGTTATATAGACATCACGAGAAGTCAAAATCAATTCAAAGGAGAAGTTACCATTTTAGTAGAATTGATTAGTATCTGGATGGGAGGCCATCCTGCAAGCTTAACTTTAAAATCTCAACTTCTTTGAGAAAGTCCAGTTATTAATAAAATTAAATAAAATATAACTTTTTATATAAAATATTTAAAAAATGACAATTTGATTTCTAAAAGGGAAATAGTAGGAAGCATGTTGTAATACGAAAAATATATATGAGGTCCTTCAGTATTTGTAGTTACAAAATAGAGTGTAAATCATGCAATGACTAAAGTTCTTGAGCACTAGTAAAGTTCTGTGGTTATAACAATAGCCAAACAATTGCCAGCTTATTACTAACAAAGAATAACTTTCCTTTTTCCTGTGCTTATAGCAAGATGTCAAGTTTTCAGGTTATAAATCAATTAAAAAAAATTATCTACTTGATTTTTGCAATATTTTATACTGCAATATTTATATTGCTATTCTGCCTTTTGTAAGGAAAGTTTGAGACTTTTTTTAATTTTATTTTTTACATTTAAATTTATTCCCTAATTTTCCTAAAAAAATGTTTGCCCATCACTGAAAAGAAAATCTTCCAATTTTTTTTTCTTTGTGTAACTGGACTTTGTCATACTCTGGCAGAATGTTGATTCAATATCCTTTCCACACTTTACTCATCCAAACATATCCTATAAATATTAAGAAAAATTAAACAAATTTCAAAAAATAGTACTGAATGTTTTCCTCGAGGTTGTTGATTGTGTTAATTTATCTATAAAATTATAATTTCCATAAATTAAGAAAGATACTGGTGTGTTTAAAATGTTTTAAGCATGACTGAATTAAGCAGTATTAAGACTGCATGTTTAGTGATTTTATCATTTGTGGATTGATTCCTGGTATGCTAATGAAGACCTATGTATAGATTCCTTGATTAACTCATGACTTAGAACTTGTTACTTTCAGTTCTAAATAAGACTTAAGGTGATGTGGCTTTTTTTGTTTTTATTTTTGAAATGTTGAGTCTGATACCTCAATTATTCATCCTAGGAATTAATGTACAATCAACATCAAGAAGAAATAAATGACTATGTAAATTTGGATGTTGTTTCTGGAATAGTTTAGAAAAATAACGTCTAATATTAATATCCTTGGATCAGCCAAACCATAGATATTTTCAATGGTAAAATGAAGATGGAAGTGGTTATTTTTTTAATTAGTTAACTCTTTGTAACTCTTTAATTAGTTACTCTTTGGGTAAGGAGAGGACTTGAGATTGCCCACAAGTGCTCCATACAGTTGCTCCTTGCAAGAAGACTACAAGTCTCCAACAGGGTTAGAATTCAGGAAGAGAAGAGAATAACCATCTTATAGCACTTAGACTTATATACCGCTTCATAGTGCTTTACAGCACTCTCTAAGCGGTTTACAGAGTTAGCATATTGCCCCCAACAATCTGGGTCCTCATTTTACCCACCTCAGAAGGATGGAAGGTTGAGTCAACCTTGAGCCGGTGAGATTTGAACCGCCGAACTGCAGCTAGCAGTCAGCTGAAGTAGCCTGCAGTGCTGCACTCTAACCACTGCGCTACCTCGGCTCTATCTTGCTCAAACCATGCTTGATATTTTCAAAAGGACACTGGGTTCACATGTTTCCTTTTCTAATCACTTTTGAAAATTGCTTATTGATAGTTTTTCGGCTATTTAGGAACCTTTGGATTGAAAGTCTGAAAACATCAGATTATGTTTCCTTCAGTACTTAGTGAAGGAAATTTTAAATACAAGTTTAAGGATTAAAAAAAACATTTAAAAAACAGCAAAAGGCTGATTAGAACTTTGATTTTGGAAAGTTACAAACAAACGAGGTGTCTAGTTGGATTTGAAATAAGAGTTTGGAATTAATTATAAGACTCCTTCCCATGGGAAATTGCTTTAGCTTTTACTTGTTTTTTTTTAACATGATAGGATGGGACTTTGAAGGTTGGGCATTAAGTGGAACTAGAATGAATGAAGATTGCATTAAACGAAAAGAACACTTAAATGTGACTTACTATTACAGAATAGAGCAAAGTATTTTAACATCGGACATATTGGAGGATATTTTTGAACAATGGAATTAGACATTAATCTTAAAACTGTCTGCCTCTGTAGTAGATTGGGTTTAAAAGATTCTATGGAAGAGGAACAAGTTTTAATGGACAAGATTGAATGATCTGAAAGTGGGTTTAAAAATGACATGCTACAGAAAAGGTTGGGTTGAAAAATGCTACACTGGACATACAAAAGAAACTATCTAAATAAATAAAAGGTATATACCAAGGGAATAATCTGGATAATTTTCCTTTATTTGATTTGTAAGAGACGCTTGTTAAACTTTGAAGAAATTATGCAAAGGGACAAAGAAAAAATGAAAAGAAACCAAGTTCTACGACATTATTTGAAGAGACTAAAGATCAAGTTGTCAGGTGTTTCTAAATCTTATAATATCAGAAATAATGAAAATCACCAAACACTTGTCTATATCAGAAGAAAATGTCTCTTAGTATGTTAGTATGTAGATGTTAGTATGTAGATGTGTCCAAGGGGGTGTGTAGCAGAGGTGGGTTCCTCCCGGTTCGCACCGGTTCTATAGAAGAGGTAGTAAACCGATGGTGACATCACGGAGCCGGTTCTGTCGGTGCCGATCCGTGGACGCCGCCATCTTTTTTTTTTTTGGATTTTTTTTTTGAATTTTTTGCTGGTTTTTGCTTCCTCGCATAATTTGCAGAAATCTTGTTTTCGGCACTTGTTTTGCGCCGCCATCTTGTTTTTGGCTCTTTTTTTTGCTATTTTTTGCTTGTTTTGCTTCTGCGCATGCGCAGAAGCTGAGTTTTTGGCACTGTGCATGCATGCCCCCACGCGTGAAGTGCGCCCACGGCCACGCGGCATGGCCACGCGGCGCACAATGCGCACGCAGCCACGTGGCGCGGGAGGAAGCGAACCGGCGGCGAGATAAGTTAGAACCCACCCCTGGTTTGTAGGGAGGATTTGCTGTGTAATGAGGGCACATCATCAGTTTCATAACATTTCATCCCAGTTAAATGGCTTTGATAAAAAGAAATATTGACTTTGGGGCTATTAACCATTGAATGAAATATTTTTGATGTAAGGGTTAATGCAACTTCATTGGCTTCATGGTGATTCCAATGTTTGGCTTCTTCTTCAGTTGAAGAAATGAAAGGATAGATTTGTGTTAGCCATTTTGGATCTGCTAAAGTATTTCAGAATCTTATCTTAGAAAATAAGCATGGTTGGAAAAAAAATCTCTCTCCCGATAAGAGGCCCAAGAGCTACAATGGCACCAGCAGCAGTATATTACACTAATTGAGTACATTAGTGGAAGAGATGGGATAGATTGGCTATCTTCTCTTTCTTCCAAGTATTCTAGAATAGAACTCGCATTATCACCAATCACCAAGGAGGCCTTGAAGCAAAGTGGCATCTTTCAACCATTTAAAGCTTAGTCAGACAGGTTTGTAGCTGAAGCAAGAAATCCATTGATAGAGGAGGTAAAGTATTGCAGCCCGATGGCTGGAATACCTTTTTAGAAGCACAACCACACAGACTCAGGTGTCTGCATGTTTCCTCAGGAAATCACCATCCTATTTTTTTTTCAGAAGATGAGAGAAGGCCGACTCCACTGGTATGGACATGTCCAGAGAGCAGCACCTTCCACCGTGGCCAAGACTGCCTACCAACTGGAAGTCAATGGTGGGCGACCTTGTGGACATCCAAAACAGAGATGGCAAGACACCATCAACAAAGATATGCAAGTCGCTGGAGACGTAGCTGACTGTTCAAAGTGGAACTCAATGATCCGAAAAGCGGACCCTGCACCATTTTTGAGTTTTTGCCCCATTTTTCTCGCCACAGTTGTTAAGTGAATCACTGCGGTTGTTAAATTAGTAACACAGTTGTTAAGTGAATCTGGCTTCCCCGCTGACTTTGCTTGTCAGAAGGTTACAAAATATGAACCAGTTGCTAAGCCTCTGAATTTTGATCATGTGACCATGGAGATGCTGCAATGGTGATAAATATGAAAAACGGTCATAAGTCGTTTTTTTAGTGCCACTGTAACTTCGAACAGTCACTAACTGAACTGTTGTAAGTCGAGGACTACCTATATTGATAACACCTTGGATAGCATATGCAAGAGTCCTCTCCTTGCCCAAAAAAGCCATTTCATTTTAGGATAATCTGGCCTTTACAAGAATGGAATGGCAATCCCAAACTGACAAGGTTGTTTTGACTAGTACTTTTGACTAATTCTTGGTTAGGCCGTTCTCTCACCATTAAAAAGGCTACAGAATGCAAGTAGGTCAGTTGAAGCCAGTGGTAAGAACTTCTTTTTACACTGTAGTTTGTGTGATTGTCTCCGTGTGTGTGCTGTGATAAAACGTTTTGCCATTCTTCTTACCTGCTGCAGAATGTATTTTTAGTTCCTTAGGAACCAAACTGCTTATCTCTATTTTGAGCTGTGACTTCTTCCTTGAGCCTGCTTTAGTTTTACACTAGTCTTCCAAGGGTTAATTTTTGCTTCACAAATGTGGGCTATTTGATATGAAAACCATCATTGTTTGATATGTCAAATAAAACATTTGTCAATCAAGAGCCTTTAAGCACTGGGCTATGTGACATTTACTCTTTTATACACCAACAAAGTCCCCAGTGGCAATGCCTTTTTCCCTCTCATTTAAATAGTAGTAGGAGAGCAAATCATACTTCAGGGCAAGTTGATAACTGCCAGTCACGATTCCTCCCTTGTTTACTATAATGAGGAGGGTAATAAATGCATCTGACCATTTTAGCTGGCATTTGCATAGATGAATGATTTGTCCAGTCAGTTCCTCTCTTGTGATTTGGGCCTTTTTGTCAGCACAAAGAGCATTCAGTCTCTCTGGAATTTGCGGCCGCCAAGCCCTCATTAGTAAACATCCTTTGCCATGAATGATTCAAATAATTACCACTGAAATAATAAACTGTTTCACAAAAAACATTTTATTTGATGGCTCCAAAACATCAACTTTTCTGAATTGTTGACATTCAAATAAGCCAGAAAGCTTTATTGTTCAGCAACAATGATCCACTTGTAAAAGGATGGTCATTGTTTTACCGCCAGGAGACCTTTCAACTTGGCCTACTATCAAATGGTGTCCTTCAGTCTGGCAGCCAGTCATTCTGGGTAATCCAGAGGGCATGCAGCAGATGGAGCTGCAGGAAGTGGTGGTGCTTGGGCTCCAAATAAATTTTCATTTTCAATTTGCTTCTGATGTTGCGAGCACAGAAATGCCAAGCTAATTAGCAGCAATAGCTCCTTGTCTCTTTACACCTACCGTGGTAATAGACGATGGCTCTTTGTTTATACTGAGTTACCACTGGGTATGCATCTCTCCTCTGAATGGGATTCAATTAGCTACTGTTGGTATAGTTTGCTTGAATCCAAACAAATGAATAAGCAACAGTTAGATCTTCCTATAATCTTTGGTCGTGCAAGGCAGGAGGAATGAAAGCTGTGTGTTAGCAGTTCCTGTCTTTTTTAACATCCACTCTGTCACATGTAATTTCTAAAAGTGTTGTTGAGTTGGGACTCCTTTGGGTAGAATGAGTGTTCATCAACTCTGATAACCCTTTATCCCTGCATGTAAATGTAAGTGTGAAAATACCTGAAAGAAACCAGGAGAACTGCTTAATTGGAACAAACAAAGTGGTGGTGATAATTTCTTTCACAGCTGTGAGAAAAAGCATTAAGCAAAGAACGGGCAACAATTTATCTCTTCTATTTTTGGCCTTGCTTTAATTTTGCTTTTAATTAGAGCAAAGTTCAATGTATACTGATAGGACAGGTATAGTCAACTTACATTTCCATAACCTCTAGTAAGAAAATAAGCTTGACAATACTTCCAAAACACAGGGAAAAAAGTATTCAATAGCAATAGCAATGACACTTAAACTTATATTTATTGCTTCATAGTGCTTACAGCCCTTTCTAAGTAGTTTACAGAGTCAGTATATTGCCCCCAATAATCTGGGTCCTTATTTTACCGACCTCGGAAGGATGGAAGGCTTCCATCAACCTTGAGTCGGTGAGGATTGAATTACTGGCAGCCGGCAGAGTTAGCCTGCAATACTGCATTATAACCACTGCGCCACCACGGCTCTTTATGGGTAGAATCCTTTATGGATAGGATTCAAGCATCCTACTCATAAAGTACAAAACAGGATGCTTCTCTTCATCGCAGACTTTGAGACCACGCTGATTGAGACAAGGGAGAACCTTCATTTATTTGCCATTCTGTGCCCCAAAGTACAAATGTAGGACTCAGATTGAATCCAGATTCGATTAGAAAAGCAGCAGCTAACCTTATTTTGACTGCTATTTGTATCATATCATACAGTTCTCCAATAGCAATAATTAGCTGATCTTGAAAAAGTGTAAGAGTCCACCAGGAAATTCCTGGCCTCTAGTACAAACTAGGAAGTCAAGGAAAATAGCAAGCCTCTACTCTTCTGAAGAAAGATAGTCACCAGGATTTGAACTGAACTCAAGGGAGTCTTTTGTTTACAATTACCTATTTGTCCTTTTCCTAATCAAATTGTAAAAGCCATATAAATAACCCATGCACTATTTTTCTGATCAAATGATCATACCTCAAACTGCACCGGGAAGAAAACTGACAGCTTACAGAACTCTAGCCAAAAGTCATAAGAAAATTTGAAGGATTTATAGAAAGCAACCACAGGGGAAGTAAAAATCAATGCCAATAAAGGATGGGAAAATGTGTTATCATTACTCGTTTTCCTACAGTTAACCAGTGTCAAAGGAATCGACTTAATCTTATATTTCTCCCTTAAGCCTCTTTCTGGTGCTCTCCATTTTTTATTATTATTTTTTACTTGTCTTTTCTAACTCTTCATCAATGCCAAGTCTATTTTTCATTTAAATCTTTGGCTTGTCAAACCCAACATCAGGAGAAGATGGTGAAAAAAAAACATTAATAGTTCAGATTTGACAGATATATATTTTAAATGTCTCATCCAATTTGGCGTTTATGAAATTATGCGACAAACTGAACTGGCTGTGCCTCTCAGTTCTCAAACTATAGAAGTAAGGATAAAGAGCCTCAAAGTAAGCAAGGTTTTCATACGAAGCCATCTGAAAGAGCTCAGGATCATTTTGTCAGTGAACAAGTAAGTCAATACCATACAATAAGGTACTGCGGAAAATACTTCAGCAGATTAGCCATGGTACCTGAAACAATGATGTGATTGCTTTCTATCAGCCTGTTTGAAGAAGAGGCTGTAATAATAATTATCTCCTGTTCTCTGTCTTTTACAAGGAATAGATGAAACTTATCATCATCTTGAGCTATTTGGGAACGCAGAAATCTACATGCATTCAAAGATATGCAGGACCAATATTCGAAGTCTTTAGTCGTGGTAATAGGAAGGTGTTGAATAATACAGCACATACAATTAAACACTAAGTCTTTAGCACCCAGTGTATATACTGCATGGTTATAGTTGTAAGATGGAAAAAATATATTCCCAGAAAAGTGAAGGCTAAGTTAGAATTATCAAGTGGAGGTTCTGGTGGAGAACCACTTCCAAATGGCATTTCAAGGTATATACATTCATATACTTTAATATCTCCAGGGCCTGAATTTGCAAAATAATAATTAGACTTATAGTCTAATTATTATTCTGAAAATAATAAAATAGGGAATAAAAAAATCCCAGAAAAAAAACCTCATTGCTAATCAATGTTGTAGTTAAGAATAAAAAATTATTTTTTATTTATAAATTTTATATGTGTGTGTGTGTGTGTGTGTGTGTGTGTGTGTGTGTTTCCTGTTAAATCACCTGGTATATCCAAATATGGGAGGGAGCATACTGCTTCCTTTTGCCTTTCGGCCCCCCCAGGGCCATCCAGGCAGTTGCTTACAACGACAGGCCGTTTCTATGTGTGACATATTTTTACTGATAAATACATAAATAAAGGGAGACTAGTATAGATCTATTTCAAGCTATTTAGCTCTCATCAGCTAGCCTTACCCCTTATAGGATTAGAACCTTTGGCCACTTGCCTTGTTAAAGCATTTGCCTAACAAGGCAAGTGGCCCAGGTTCTAATCCTATAAGGGGTAAGGCTAGCTGAAGAGAGCTAAATAGCTTGAAATAGATCTATACTAGTCTCCCTTTATTTATTTATTTATCAGTAAAAATATGTCACATATATATCTATCTATCTCTATCTATCTATCTATCTATCTATCTATCTATCTATCTATCTATCTATCTATCTATCTATCTATCTATCTATCTATCTATCTATGTATTTTAATGACCCAGTAATCCCTTGCATCAGGGCAACTGAATGGAGCTGAGTGTTTACTGGCTGAATGCCCTTCCTGTCACCAATGCGGAGTTCACAGCAGATATTTTCTTATTGTGCCCAGAGAGAGAAATATCTGCCACTACCTAGGATCGAACTCATAACCTCCTGATTGTGAGGCGAGAGCTCCTCCTCTAGGCCACTGCAGCACTCCATTCAGTGCTATATGATTGCTTATAAATGTTGCGACATAACCTTGTTCATGAACCCCACAACAGAGAAGAACCTCCTGTTCACACACATCTCAAACCTCCACTTTCCTGCTCTGTTCCAGATTATAGCCCTAGTATTTAGAATTTATCACAAATCGTATATCTGACTCACAGAAGTTAGTTTATTAATATATAAGATAAGAAGGCAACAACTACAGTACATATGATTTATAGCAACAGGTAGTCGATATGTGTTGTGTGTTAACAAGTGAATTAGGTTTCTTTTGACAAGGGGGTAAGAGGCATGTTGATTTTCAATCAACGTCGAGGTTTTGGAGATGTTCTGTTTATAACTTAATTTTCCAAATTTTCTTTTTCTTTCCCCTTTTTATTAAGATTATACTAAGGTGTGTATTTATACTTTCCTTGTGCTAGTTTAGCACAGTAAGTTTTCTTTTTTAAAAAATGAGACTGCCACTTTTTCACAAGTACTGTGTTGGATTGTGTCTGGAATTCCAAGCTCTGAAGCCCCTGTAAATGAAGCTGATAGTATTTTAATTCTAGGGAAATGGATGCAGTTAACAGGAATCCTTTTTGCTCTATAATTTTTGGATCAGACATTTCTGTAATAGCATTATAGTTGTGGAGTCACATATTTTAAAATTTGAGAAACTATTAACTATAGTTAGCTGATAACAAATTGATGATATTATTTCTGTTAATCTGTTAAACATGCATGGAATAATTGTTTGGAATAAACCTTTGGAGTGATTCTCAGAACTGCACCAAAATTATTGTATATCCCTCTACTATAGCATGTCCATACATTGCATGAAGTGACAAGTATATGGCACTTACTGTAAATAAAGCCAGCAACTTCTTTGTATGTGTAAATTATTCAAATGATCTTAAGGAGAAGCAGCATAGCTGGATCCCTATGTGGAAAGAATGCAGTGTAGCTCTCCATACCATGATCGTGTCTGACATATTGTAGGGCTTTGTCCTTGTAGTAACTAAGGACAAATTGGAGAGCCAGTAAAAAAATAAATAAAATAAAGAATTCCATGTAATATTTTGGAGGTTTCCTTCCATGCGGATCATACCAGATATTTTAAACGATTTTAGTGATTAACTGAGCGTTGTCATTTTCAAACACTAGATTTTTAACCCACCCTTTGTACTCTCAGCTACTTTTCCTTACTACTGCAAAGTAAGTAATTCTTTACTATTCCTTACTCTCCCAATTGACAGAAGGTTTGCTTGGTGTTGTTTCACTGTGTTAGGGATGTAATAGCGAAAATCAGGTTATCTTCCTCATGTGGGTAAAATTGCTTTCTGCTTATGCAAATTCACCAACAGTTGCAAACAGTGTCTTTCATTATTTTTAGAGCAGATTTTCCATTTTAAGCACTTACCAAAAAAACCCCCAAAACCCCTATAGATATCATGAATATGTGTCATTTTAGTGCAGGGGTCCCCAACTCCTGGTTCAACATGCCAGCAACTGGGCCACGCAAACAAGCAAAGCCCCATCCATGGGATGCAGGCAGCATACAAAACCACACCCCCTCGAGTCTGTGGAAAAACCTTTCTCCTCGGAACCAGTCCCTGGTGCCCAAAAGGTTGGGGGCCGCTGTTTTAGTGCATGTACCTACCAATGAGTGAGATGTGAGAAATAGCATGTTGGCTTACAAGATAGTCTCTACTTTGGAGATGTATCTTGTATAGAATAGCATGAGTGTGTTTGTGGCAAAGCTGAGCTTTGGTTGAGGTTATGATATAATGGTCAAAATGTGCCCAAACTGACCTGTGCCATCCTTACCATTAGAAGGAAATGTAGCATAATCCTGATAACCCAGTTTACTTACTAAATGGTATTATGTGAAAACCTCAATTAATCACAGCCATGATGGGAGGCAAAAGTCATATCTATTGACCCATCTACTAATTCTGCTAATTATGACATCTTGAAGACTTGGAGTATGAGAAGAATAAAGAGTATCAATTAGCAAAGTAAATGACAGAAGGGAAAATAGATATGTTGTGTGCAGTAGTGGGTTCTAAAGCCCGTTGCTACCGGTTCACACACATGCTCGCACGCGTGACACATCTGCGCATGCGCAGAAGCGTCCCGGGTGGGTGGGCGGAGCCTCCCACCGCCGCCGCTACCGGTTCACAGAACCGGGCCGAACTGGGAGCAACCCACCGCTGGTTGTGTGTCTGTGGAACTAAGAGAAAGTGAAAAAATGCAATAGAGCTGAATGAACTTCATCTAATGAATACGTGCAGGAAAGTGAAGGTGTATTTTTAATTATGAATGAAAGGGTTCAGATGTTTGTCATAAAGTATAAATTAGTATCACAGATTGTTGTGAATTTATATGAAAGTAGACATGTCATAATAGCATATTATGCTGTATTGAATAGTGATAACAAAAAAATCAAAAGTGAGGTTTAAGAAAACTTGTGAAAGGTTTTGAATAAATGTGATCCAGGAAAGCATCATTTGTTAGACAATAAGGCAGAATGGGTAGAAATGAAATAGAAAATTACTATATAAGTGATTGGACCATGTGATCATACAAGAATGAAGAAGATTTGTGACTTTTAGTGAGTGGTAAAAGGGGAATCTAAATCTAAAAATGTGTTTGTAATAGAAAAACTGAGAAGATTAGTAAAGGATAAAAGAATGGAATGGACCATGATTTAGTAGTGTGAAGGATCAATCTAGAATAAAAATGGGCATGGGAGAAGAATAGAAAGAATAGACTGAAAGTAGAATATACAAGTATATATGAAAAAGTATAAGATGTTTACTTAATCTCGCAGTAGAATGAAAGGAAGATGGACACCAGGAAAAAGGAGATGAAAGCTCCATAGAAAAGAGTGAAAAGAATTATGCTATAGAATGCCATAGAAGTTTGTTTGTTATAAAGTATCCTCACTTCAGTGAGGATTCCTGGCAAACTAGACATCCCTGTTTGAACAGGATAGCATCTATGGCAGAGACCAGCAAAGTCTCTCTGGAGCAAGGAGAGAAGATGAGATAACCGGTGTGTACTCTCTATGGTAGCTCCTTGTGAGCAGCTTGCAGGAACAGAAATGTTTGCAATTGGGTTAAAGTTAAAAATGGACTAAGGGTCCAAAATGGTTTTGAAATGAGAATTTGTAATTAAATATAATAATTTTTTCCATTGGAAGCTGTGATTGTTTTGATTTGCTGGAAAGATAACATGTTTAAAAGCTGGGTACTAGATGGAACTACAGAAAACTAAAGATTATTTAAAAGAGAACACTCAGATTAGACATGTTAATATAAAATGAAACAAAATATTTAACAGCAGATGCTTTAATGGATGTATTATGCAAAGATCTAGAACACAAAAGCAAGATGTGCTCCTTAGAATGGGAGAAAACAAAGCTGGAAATATTAAGGAGGAAAATGTAATTGGCCTGTATGGCTTAGGAAAGTTGGACTCTGAGGAAGTAGATTTGAAAGAATATTGAACTTTTGTACTTTGGTGTTGGAAGACCTCTGAGAATACCATAGTTAGCCAAGAAAATAAGCAAATGGATCATTTAACAGATCAACCCAGAGTTCTCACTGAGGCACAAATGACAGATTATCACAGTCAGATTATCACACATCATTTTATGCAAAAACCCAGCTCTCTTGAGATATCTATAATGCTGGACAAAGTAGAAGGAAAGAAAAGAAGAGGATGACAATCAGTCAAATCGCTACCCCAGAATTACAGGGTTCTATGTGTGTCGCGACCATTTTGCGGGAAATGAGCCTTAAACATTTGAAAAATTGTACTGGTTACCCCATTGTACGTAGAAGGACAAATTTTGGTATGTGAGCCTACCAACAAATAGTGCATGCAAGAAAAAAAATAAGGCCGATGATGACTCATTTTGGGGTCATACTGGAGGCTCCGAATATCAGATAGAACCTTGTCACACTAAGTTACACCATAAAAATGAAAATTACAAAGTTTATTTTTTTTAAAAAAAAAAAGCACTGAATTCAACTTGATATTAACTCAAATTTGTTTTTGTGACCATAAAATGCTTGTAAATTACTATTTGAAGGTTCAGCATTAAATGTAAGAATGTAAATGCATGCCTTAATACTGAGAATTACTATTTAACCCCAGTTTTGCATAACGGTTTCTTCAAAATGGTGCAGTAATAGTCATGATCGACTTTAGGCATCCATTTGAGCATACTTTCTATGTCATCTTGTTTTGCTTTGGATAGTGTGTGTACCTGTAACTCTGTCTTAGGAACAGGCAATGTAACAGATGCAACAGGCAGTGTTGGCGAAGCAGGTTTCCCGCGAACACTCCTCGTCTTCTTTTCAAAGGCACAGATTGTGACCGTGTTCCAATTTTCCACAGCGAAGGTTGTCTTGAATCTTACTGTTGAATGGGTCTGGGTGAATTTTCGTTGCACTGATTCCCTGCGTGTAGTTTTGCCAATGTAATGTAACTTTTCATTAGGGCTCATAGCATTGTATGCTCTAAATATTGCTTCATGTTTCTCAGTTGTCACTGTTGTAAAGCAAGCAACTTTGCAACTCTGCATACAGTCCTTCCGTGACTTAATTTTTTTAGCAGGTACAGTTTTCCCATGTCTGCTTATATATTCTTCCCCCCTCTGACACTTTTTTTTCCTAATATTGGCTGCCCAAGTTTTGGGTCGTCTCTGTCTCTTCCTCGTAAGTTTTTTCGATGTTACTACTGGTGTGTCAGTGTTTACTTGATCCTCAGTAGACGTAGGAGGATTGGCAACATCATCCGTTTCTTGCCTAGAACAAAATAAAATATTTACTTATTAAAGTCAACTTAAATCACACCATCTTACTTTTGCATTTTCAATCTTATTAACACCAAACAAAACTTAGGAGCCTTTATTTATGTTTCTTATATGGTGGCTATCCATTTAAAGTGGCATTACCAAGAAGCAAAGTTTCTCACACAGTGCCCCTTTAAGGCCTAGGCCTCCCTCACACAGTGGGCCTTTAAGGCCTAGGCCTCTGTTCTACCAAACTCCCTCCTCCACACCTTCCTCACTAAAGGCTTATGCTTGCTTAAGCTAATATGCTGGAACATACAAACATACATACAGCCATTCTTATATATATAGATTACACAGTTCTAACTGCAGTGCCCTGAAACATGTATATTCGAGTGTGACTCATAGCCACATTTATTACTAGGATCAAAATGCACGGTTCCGGGCCTGCATTGCAATAGCGTTAGTGAATGGTATAGACTTAAAGCACAGAATACTCACTCGTTTTCAATTAAAAGTTCCATATCCAATTGGTCATCTTCAGTTTCTGGAACATACTCGGATCCACTTGGTTCATATAAGTCTGAACTTGCTTCCATATCGTGGAAAAGAGACATTATTTCAGCATTCATCTGTCCAGAAACGGAGGCAACTGCTAGGCGCTGGAGGCTCCATCCTTGTTCCGTCACATGGGAGCAGCCAAGCATGACAATTGGCTGCTGCAAATAGAACCCTGTAGTTCTGAGTTTTCGTGCAATAGTGTAGATAGAACCTTGTAATTTTGCTATTTTTGGCGAATCTATTTCAAAATTTTACAAAATAAGTTGTTAAAAAATTAAGTCATTTATTTATTTATTTATTTATTTATTTATTTATTTATTTATTTAGACAGATACGAATGATGGATAAATGAGATTTATTTATTTATTTATTTATTTATTTATTTATTTATTTATTATATTTGTATGCCGCCCAACTCCCAAAGGACTCTGGGCGGCTTAACAACAGCAAATAAACATTAAAAAACATCATAAAAAAAGAAAACATTATAAAACATCATAAACAATTATAAAACATTAAAACATTAAACATTAAAACAATTTAAAACTCATGCATATCACATCATGGCCGGATCTCGACGATTACAACCGCGAGTCATGGTAGATAGAGCCTTGTCACACTCTTAACTCATTTTCAACGAAAATGTCAGATAGAACCCTGTAATTCTGGGTAGCGAAATGTTGATGGACTCAGTTACAGTACAATGGTGATGCCAATGGCTTTGTAAGATCCAAACAACAAGATTAGAGACAAATTGTCCTGAAGAAAACCTATCTTTGTGATTGCTAAGAGCTGACCCTGACTTGATGACGTATAATTTATCAGCTACTCAATCAGTTTCCTGAAAGAACTTGTGCTACTTGTTTAATCTGAATGTAAAGACTTAATCTCTGCTTTATGATTGGAATAATGCAAGTATTGTTCTCCTATACAAAAGGAGCAAATATTACAAAGGGTTGTGTTTGTTAAAATCTTGGGGAGGTATTTGGCAAAATTCTGAACAAAAGGGTATGAGAAATGAACAGAATGTGGTTAATCATCGTGTGAATTTATACAAGGAAGGAAGTTTGCAGAACCAGATTTGTGTTTTTAGCTGGAAAGAAATACAGACTACGCATGTAAAAACCACAGTTTCATCCCCTTCAATAGAGTATTGAATAGAATATTCATTTAAGCTAAATTATGGAATGTTTGTGTGAATACAGTATTGAAGGTTAATTTCTGAAGGTAATGAGACTAATAATAAAAAAGTAAGCATTGATAACAATAAGTGGAAAGTTTAGCAAATGGTTCTACCTTGAGCAAGGGGTAAGGCAAAAAAGTATTTTGGCCTCTTGGTTATTTAATGTATTTATTTATAAATTTGTAAGGCATGTTTGTGGTGACACTGACCACTAATCACTTTTACTGTGACCTGTGCTCTATAAATCCACAATTATTCAAGTACTGATAGATTCCAGTTTTTTGTATATAATTTAAAATAAAATTATAATCGTTGTACTCTATCTTTGTAAGTCTATATTAACTCACTTATTAATGTTAAAACCAAACAATGTAATAGCAGTTCTAGTAGATATCATATGAGTTAGTACTGCTTCAGCTATTTTATACTTTAAAACAGAGATTGGTAGCCAACTCTTTTTAAACATTTAAAATTTTGCAACTATTTATGTGTTGGTGTTTTTAAAATTGATTTAATTTATTTTTTTGTATATGTAACATAGGGAAAATATATATTTTCCTTTATTCTTTTTTCTTTTTTGTATTTCAAGCTCTCGTTTTGTTCTTTTTGATCTACTTTTCTGTATATTAATGGAATGAGAAAATGAAAATAAAAAGGAATGCAACATTAGCGGTATGTTGTTTGAGGACATGGAATAATATATTTTTGTATGCATATGATGCCATATTATTACCTTAGAATCCCTATGACTTGAAAGAAATGTTAGATTATCTGAATAATCTGAAAACTAATATATTCAAGACCAAGAAAGTTGTATGTCATAGAAAATTATTGCAAATTATACCTAAATCACAAAGAACTAGAGCAAGTAGATGATCTGTTTTAGAATATGGAGAAATGGACTGGAGATTTTAAAATTATAATAGAGAAAAACATGTGGTCTCTCTGTGAAGTAAATATTTGTGGAAATGACTTTGAATAGGAATATGCTTCTTAGAGAAGTAGAAATTGTTTGTGTCAGGAGAAACAGAAAAGTTAAGTGCAACAGGCTACCAAAGAAACATATATGGTAAAACAAGAGCTAGAGTTAAGAAGAATGGGGACTGAATGAATGTGAACTCAACACAACACAACACAAAATGACAATCAGTATGAAAGATGTATGTTCATGCGGTTTGGTCATAAAGAGAGAATTAATGAGGACTAAATAGTAAAGCAAATTTAAAAAAAGGAATGTATGGGTTGAGAGAAAGAGGAACACCAAGAATCTTATGGTAGGTTAAAATTGAAATTCTCAGAAAGGAACAGGTGAGAAATTTAAGGATCAAAAGACAATGCATGAAGTAGGGTTTGAACATATGGTAGTAGAAGCAAAGCCACTTTGGAAGGATAGAAAGATGAACAAGTCTAGTGGCGGTGAACAAGTTTGGGGTAAAGTAGATTTAGCTGTATTTCCCTTCTCTTATTTCTTTCCTTCATTTTATTCATTTATTGGCCTATTTGTTTTTATACTTTGCTTCACATTGCTTCACCCCACAAGGAGTTATACATTGGCTAAATCATGGGTGTCAAACTCGCCATGTCACATTGCCATCACGTGACATATCATGACAGTTTTTTCCTTCACAGAGCTGGGGTCGGGATGGTCTGCGTGTGACGCATCCGGCCCGCAGGCCGCCAGTTTGACACCCCTGGGCTAAACCAAACAATGATAATTCGGGTTGTGTTCTCTAAAATACGTTTACTACAAACCAGTTGGGGGGGCATGTTTACTCTGATGTAAACAGTAGCAATAAAGATTGCTGGTCATTAAATTCTATGGCATAACTCTACATTTCTTCACTGCAGTGCCAAGATTTTAGCAGTGAATATAAAATTATATAGACAACAATGTTCAGGAAATGCAATTATTCTTTGGATATACTGTTTGCAATAAAATCAGTTAATATAAAATGAGGATATAATCTTCTCCAAAGTTTCCATGATGCAACTGGGCTTTCACGTTTGCTTGAAAAGAAGAGAATGCATGGTTCAATGGTTGCTTGGTTTGCTACATATGCTATTCGAATTTCTTGTCACCATTGATTTAATATGTTCAAAATCTTTCTGTCTTGAATCTTGTCTCCCAATATTTCACATTATGAAATCAACCCCAAATGGGGGTTGATTCAAAGCAATGTCTGACATATGAAATTATTAAAATGCAAGCACAATTTTTGTGGTTGCTTGGTGTGTAATAACCTACACACATTCCTCTAATGTTATCACTGAATCTTTTAACATCTGTTAAGCCTTCAAAATATGACCCCACATTTTCCAAACATACGTCTCTTCAACACAGCAGGAAAATGGGTTAAATAGGATGTTTCAAAGAGCAAAATAGAACAACAGGGCCTTACTCCTACATCTTTCAGCCTTTCAGATGCTTCTCATATTTTAATGAATGAACGCCCTTTTGGTTATTTTTCATTATGGAAAAAACATTCTTTTGAGAAGTTTGAAGTCCACAAAGAAAGTACAGATAAAAATTCCAGTGCTGGACTTATAATAAAATGTTTGTACTTAGCTGAACAAAATATCTAGTAATATGTTCATATGTATTTGAGAACTGTTATTGCCATTTTTGGTGCACACTGTCAAAATCATTTATTAATTTCTGAAAAGAAAATAAAGTGCATCAAATACATATTCTTTATCAAGAAAATATGTGTGACATGTATATCATTAAGGATACAAATTCCACAGAACCCTTGATCTTACAGTATTACAAAATTATAAGCAGTGCTTCAGTTATGATGCTGGGCTTGTGGACCAGAAGGTTGGCAGTTTGAGACCATGTAATGGGCTGAGCTCCCGTTCTTGCCCCAGCTCCTCCCAGGCTAGCAGTTCAAAAGCACGCAAATGCGAGTAGATAAATAGGTACCACTTCATTGGGAAGGTAACAGCGTTCTATGCTCCTTGGCATATAGTCATGCTGGTCACATGACCACAGAAGCATCTTTGGACAATGCTGGCTCTCTCAGCTGGAAAACAGAGATGAGCACAGCCCCCCCCCCCGGAGGGAGCCCCCCAGAGTCAGACATGACTGGCGGGGAAAACTTTTATAATAGGAGAGAAAGGAAATAGAAAGTTATGCCAAACACCATTATTGGATTCACATATTATGCCAGGCTAGAATGAGGTTTGCTTGGTTTGTAAGTTTTGGTAAGAACATGGCACTTCCAGCAAACCATAGCTTTATGAATTCCAGAAACTGATTGAGAAAGAATGCAAATACTTGTATTTCAGCATGCCAGAAAACTTTCATTTTAGCTCAGTTTAATACCAAGTTTTAAAAGAAGTTGGCTCAGCTTCCAAATACAATGGCTAGCCATCGTCCCTTTCTGAGCTGCTAGTTCCTACGGAGGTTCCCTTGACTTGTAGAAACACAGGGAATACAACACCTTGCCCTTTGCCCCTTACAGCAAGTAGGTATCCCGTCTCTTATCTTCAGACTTGGGAGAGTATAAGGCAGTTCCATTAGTACTTGAACTGGAATTTTATAATTTAGCTCATTTTGTCACCTTTATAATATTGTATTTCTTGTAGCAGGTACTGTGGAGACAAATATTGTCAAATACCTAAAGATGTATTTTTTTGGAAATAAGACTATCAGAATGAAGGATCTACCTAGTCAAAGATATGGAATAAGATCTGAAACTAAGTACATAGTATTCAATTTTAATTATTTATTTATTACTTATTTATCTAATTGCTTATTTATTATTTATTCATATCCCACATTTATTGTTTGTATAAATAACTCAAGGTGGCGAACATACCTAATATTCCTTCTTCCTTCACCTATTTTCCCCCACAACAACAATCCTGTGAGATGATTCAGGCTGAGTGACCTTCATGCCTAAAGCAGGACTAGATCTGTTTTGTTGGTGCAAACTCAGGCATTCTGATTTATGTCAATAAATGAAGCTTATAACATACCTAAAGTGCTATGTGACAGAAGTAATCAGGTATTTGACAAAATATTGCAGGATCCAATCTGGGTCGGTCATTGGGACCAGAGGTTTTGTCTTCCGAGCTTTTGGACTCGTGTTGGAGCCCATCTTCAGGGAACTTCTCTCTCAGCAGAATGTGAGACCCAGATTGGATCCTCCAACATTATATTGGGACACGTATATTTGCCTTCATTTGACAAATTATGTTAATACCATCAACGAATTGAAGCTCCCTACCCACCCACTATCCAAAAAGGTACAGTGTATCTGTGAAGGAAGGGTCAAACAAGGATAGTGCAAGAGTACAGTTTGAACAAGAGAAGAAAGAAACAGAAGTAGGTTTCACTGGAATTTGCTGGAAATAGAATGCAGAAGCTATGTCCAGAGAGAAAAGTATCTATAATTGGTGGATTTGTACCTGATGTATGCACAAAAAGCATAAAAGAAGGAATATTCCCAGTACAGGTACCGCTAGTTCTCGCCTTACAACTGTTCATTTAGTGACCATTCAAAGTTACAACAGCACTGAAAAAGTGACTTATCACTGTTTTTCACACTTACTACCATTGCATATCCCCATGGTCAAAATTCAGATCCTTGGCAACTGATTCATATTTATGACAGTTGCTGTGTCCCGAAGTCATGTGATTTTTTGCAACCTTCTGACAAGCAAAGTCAATGGGGAAGCCAGATTTATTTAATAGCCATGTTACTAACTTAAGAACTTCAATGATTCACTGAACAACTGTAGCAAGAAAGGTCATAAAAGGAGCAAAACTCACTTAACAAATGTCTCACTTAGCTACAGAAATTTTGGGCTCAGTTCTGGTCATAAGTCAAGGATTACATGTACTGTTTTTAATCCAAAGAAAGCAACCCTATACAGTCTTGTCTCTGGAACCTCCTGCCACTTCAAGATGTGGAAAGTGCTCTACAGTTTGCTCATCTTCTATTATACATTTAAACATTTCAGTACCCGTGGGAACATTTGGGTGCCATTATTTTTCAATGTGAAACATAGCGCAATGGATATACAACTGTCTCTATTTCTTCCTTGCCTATATTTAATGCTCACTCAAGGTGAAATCCATTCTTAAGAAGAAAGCCAACATATGCCATGTGCTATGGCTTTATTTATGTTTCACTTAAGACAATTTATTGCCTTGTAGCTATGCAGTTCAATTCTGCCACAATATGTTAAACTCTGCTTGCTTCTTTCAAGGGCTTGTAAGTGGATTTTAGATATTGAATGCATCTTTATTTAGCACGTTGTCTCAAATGTTGAGACTGAAAGTTTCCAGCCTTCATGTAAATAGAATGCTATATGACTAAAAAGTCTGGCTTGCTAATTTTTATCAGAAAATGCCTAGATCATATTTAATACAGTTTGCAAACGGAACCATTGCCACCTACGAAAAAATCTAATAAATTCACTCGAGAGATGGATAAATTAGTATGTTACATCTTCCCACAACTCTTTTTTTGGATAAGTCACATTACTGTTTATTTGCTTATGCCCATTAACGGATGTGTAATTTACAGCCCATAATATGCATATTCTCTGTTGTGCCTAATGCATAGAACACTTTAAAATTCATACTAAATCAAGTACTATAGTGAGAATGAACAACATAATATTAATGTAGGAGAATATCCAGACAATAAGGCATATGATCTCACTGTCTGGAGCAGTCATGGAGACAGGCCAACTTTTCAGATTGGAACAAAGACTCATGGGTTGTTGTTGTTGTTTTTCAAAGGATGTCTTTTTTGAACCTCTCATGCCCAAAGTCAACAAGAACTCCATCACCTTGCCCTTCTGTGACTCAACGTCCTTAAAAGGACCACATTTTGATGCTAGTAAACCCTAATAGGTTCAAAACCTTCCTTGCAGAGCAGCATTCGGTGCCCTGAGTAGATTGTCCATGCTTCCTTTCTTTAGATACTATAGGGAAATATGACTATGTTTATTTAAGCTTTATTTAATAAATACATTACACTAACTCATTTTCAAAAGTAAACAGGAGATTACATTTTAACAGGGATTTTCAAAACTGATTTATAATCTCTGTAACATCTGAGAGACTGAAAAGAACTATTTTTTTCAAAAAGATATTCTACTCCTGCAGTATAAACCCAATGCTCAGAGTGATATTTTTACATGATTGTCACTATGTTTATTTCAATTTTTAATTGTCACAATGGCTTCCAAATAATCAAGAAGAACATAAAAATGAAATGGATTGAATAATAATAGAGCACTACAGACAGGACTGCCTTAAAACTAAAAAAAGAAAAACCTGGAAGATAAAAAAGGAAAAATCTCATTCACATTATTGCCCATACAGTTATATGTACATCTCATTGGAAATAGAGTTTGGCTTGAAAGAGTCTTTATTTTTACCATAACAATCCTTATGGGATCGCACTAAAATCTCATAAGATTTTGGTGGCCTTTTCCAAAGTCAGGTAAAATACCATTATTCTATTTTAAGATCTCCCTGAGGTCTTCCCCCTCCCCTCCCCCCAATCTGATTGATTCATGTATTGATACTACAATCATATTTGGGACCTAAAAACTTTATTGAACTCTTCTACATACAGAGCATGCATTAGCATTGAGGGAGGTCACCAGAATATTTATAATTAAACACTGATGCAACCTTGTGCAGGAAAAAAAATGATAAATCATGATGATTATGCCTGAACATTTGTCGCCATTTTGCATTTCACAATAGCTCTTTATAACTCCCCGAAAGACCAATTTAAATATTTTTGTTTATTACTGAAAATATTAAAGGAAGAAGATGGTAACCTTTATGCTGCCTGCTCCGTTAATTTGCCTTACCAGAGTAGCAAGGAGCAGATTTATTTCAGTCTCTATAATCAGAAAGATCAGGAAGTCAAAAAATAAGTAGAAGAAGGGGCAGTATTGGGTGAAAAAAATGCATAACCCTATTAAAGTTACTGGAGCATTTCACATTACACAAGCAGAAAATCTGGGCTGGATATTCATTGAAAATTTCTTGATAAAGCATGTTACCAGTGAGTTATAGAAATATATTAGGCTGCACAGTAGCAAGGAAAGTAACACTTCACATAACATTGTATATTAAAAAGTTGAGATGATGTTCTTATTATTAGTGTTACACCAAATAGAACTTTCTTGGAGAAAGTTTGCCACTTGATTCCATCAGCATATGTGTAAACTTTGACACAATATTTTAAATTTAGCCTTAAACCAGCCAGAACATAAAGATATACTTGTTCAGTTTAAATACAAGCCAGCTCCTACATTTAAGAGAAACACAAATACACAGTCTGAATACCAACATTAGTCTATACAGCTAGTTTGTATGAATGATAGTTTGCTGTTCTTTGGAGTATTGTGTTGGCTTGCCTACAATTGGGACTCTCTTTCTAAACTTATAGAGTTCTGCTTGCTTGGCAAGGGATTTTTCATCAATTGTGAAGAAGGAGGTTGTGTGGTGTGCAGCTTAATGAATCCATACCCATATAGTTTTCTCTTAAGAACTATGTAATTACATTGTCAACTTTCCTGTGCTATTGTTGTTGAGAGATTAATCAGGCATTGTATTAGGTAACAGAACAAGCCCTCATTTGGGGAAATGATATGAATGCTTGCAGCTTTATTTAAACTTGGTATCATTCATCCTCTACAATGAAAATTAAAATGATATTCTCCAAATGAATGGTTGTGTCTAGTATGAACTTTCTTTTGCATGTATAGTTTGTGTACGCAGAATAATTAAGCAATTGTCTTAGAACAAAGATTAGTTTTGATCCTACAGCATTGCCATGGAATATTAGTGTGTGCTCCAATGCACAATTAATGCTGCTTAACCACTGGGCTGTGCTATTTTCTTCAGTGGATGTCATAACTCTTGCCTATACATTTTACTGCCTCTCTCCCCTCCACCTGAAATATGGATTCATCTGTGAATCTGAATTGAAGCTCTTTCATACTTTTTGAAATCTAATTCATAAAGTGATCTCCATATATGACAAAACACATGTGCAATAGTAGCCAACTATGAATGACTGGTTACATCTAGATGCAGTAAGCATAGAATCATTCCTAGTTGCTTAATACTTTATAATTAATGTACATAACTTTATATACTGTATATCTAGACTTAATTAAGTGTGCATAGGATTGGCATTTACATTTGCAAAATGCTATTTCTCAGGATTAAATATTCAATGTATCAATTGTACAAATTTTTCTTTTCTCTAATTTAAGTCATTGTCTAAGGGGGAGTGTGTGTTGACTTTTGAAGTAGGCTAGAATAGAAAACAGACACTACAAGAACAACTGGAGCTCTACTCTATTGTTGAAAAAGATAATAATGGAATCTTCAAATTCCAACAGAATTTCTCTCTTCCCCATTTTATACCAAGAAAAATCAAGGCAAGATAAATCTTGAGTTTCTTTCTCACCCTCTCCTCTTTTTCAGGATTGAGATTTTGCTAACATGACTGCTTTCACACTTCTTCTTCAAAGTTGTTTCCTATATGGAAAGAAGGAGTTGCCTATCTGTATGCATAAGGTTTTTTTTAATAATGTATATCTGCTCTCTAAAGTATTGTAAACCACTCTGATAAAACCTGAAGGATGCCATACAAATTATAAAAATAAATAAAATTTATTTTATTTACTTTTAAATAAATTATTTTTAATTATTTTTAATAAATTATTGTATTGTATCTGTCTTAAAATCTGTGCCTGTTCTATATAGAATGGCTGCAGCATAGATGCAGCCTGAACAGAAAATGTAAACACTTGTGCAGGAACAATAAAAACAATGTATGGAGCAAGCTTTCTCAACCTGATGTCCTTCAGATAAGCTAAGTTTTAATTTTACATTTCTTACCCTTTGGCCAAGCTGCCTGGAGATTCTGGGAAGAAAGTCAAATAGGTAACAAACAAATCACCTGGTTATCGAAAAGTGATCTAGAGCTTTTGCAGAAATAGAGACAACATTGTGTTCAATGGAGCTGTCTCCCAAAAACATGAGATTAGGGATCTAGCTGAAACCACACAATGCAAAGCAATGAACAAAGCAATCGAATATGAAACTTAGAGCAAATAGTTTATGAGAGTTTATACTGTTGCTAAACTTTTATACAATTCATTCAATTTCTTTCTTCACATATATAAACGCTCTTTGGATTGTGTTGTTCAGAATTATGAAGCCTTCGGAAAAGAAAACTGGAGAATTTCTGAAATTAGAAGGAGAAACAACTGGTTGGCTTTCATTCTTTCTTCTAAGAGATTTAACTATTCAATATGATATCCTTAGTTTGTATTGTGATAGATTTACTTAAGCATATTAACTTTTATGTCCTCCTGCATTTATTTAATGTTTGTATTTTTCCTCATAAATTTTTAGAGCTTAATTTTATATATATCTTTTAGCTTTTAGAATAGAATGGAATGGAATGGAATGGAATGGAATGGAATGGAATGGAATGGAATGGAATGCAATGCAATGCAATGCAATGGAATGGAATGGAATGGAATGGAATGGAATGGAATGGAATGGAATGGAACGGAAAAGAATAGAATAGAGGAAGAGTGTAGATCCCAATTCTCAGCAATAGCAATAGCACGTCGACTTATATACCACTTTACAGTGCTTTACAGCTCTCTCTAAGTGGTTTACAGAGTCAGCATATTGCCCCCAACAATCTGGGTCCTCATTTTACCCACCTCAGAAGGATGGAAGGCTGAGTCAACCTTGAGCCTGGTGGGATTTGAACTGCCAAATTGCAGGCAGCCAGCAGTCAGCAGAAGTAGCCTGCAGTACTGCACTCTAACCACTGTGCCACTGCGGTTCAGTGGTTGGAATGGAATGGAATGGAATATTCTTTATTGGCTAAGTGTGATTGGACACACAAGGAATTTGTCTCTGATGCATACTCTCTCAGTGTACATACAAACAACAAAGTAATAAGTCAAAGATCATAAATCATAAGATACAATCATAAATCATATGATACAAACAACAAGTGATAAATCACAAGATACCAATAAGATAAGGTACCAGGAAAGATGAGAAGATGAGAAGGATAATAGCAATACAACCCTACTACATGGGTAAATATCTTTAGGTGTAAGACAGTGCTGTGAAAAATTTTAAAATGTATTTTTAAAACTTTTAACCTTGTGCAACATTTGTTTTTCTATTTTTTAGCTTTTACAAAATTATTGTTTGTATTCCATTCTCCGTATGCTGATCTGTGATTGTCAGGTTGATTGACTGTTCAGTGTTTGCAACAGTAGCAAACACTTGCCCATCACCTTGTTTCAAGATGTATTTGGCCAGAGGTGTCTGACTGAGTGGGTTGAGGGGTGGTTCTTTTGACCTTCATTCTGAAAAGTGATCTGTCTTTGATTGATGTAACCCAACTGTCTGGGTGAGAATGCAATTTATTTTAGGATTTCTGCACAAAACTTGGCTTTAGAACAAACCCTTTTCCACTCTTTTTTAAAAGGACAAAATGTGATTGCATCTGAGGTAGAAGGAGTGAAACGGTGAAATGATGAATGCAAGCTTTATTTTTAGAGAATTCAGGGTGTTTATTTTGGAGTATATCTTAATGCCTTTAATGGCTTTATTTAAAAGTAATGCCATGCATTCACAGGATATGGCGCTAAATGCAAATTATGCTAAAACAGTGCTCTTTTCCCTAAAGTGGGCCTTGGGGGAAAAAATAAGGCACAGACAAGCATATTCTGCACATCAAGTTGGTACCCTTCCAGTGCAAAATATGGACTTGAGCGACTGCAAGGGGAGCTGTCAGTTTGGACTGCCTTCACTGTCAAGGGCTGTGTCATCTGTCAATGTCGGTTCCAGCTCACTGTACCACATAGAGGGGATGCACTGTTGCCTCCCAATTGATAACATGCTGCCAGAATCATGCTACTTTCTCATCTGTCTTCTTGTAGCTGTCAAAACTGCAATCCATTAATTAGTTTGTTCTTGTGAATTTTAGTTGCTCTGAAGACATGTAAATCCTAAAAGTAAGGGGATGGCACGCACTCACATGCACACAAACCGACAGCAGTTCCAAGAGAGGTCTGCAAATCCTAAATGGCAGTTATTATGGGCAGCGTAAGTGCCAGTGATCACAAGTAACAGACTGAGGGAGTGTAATGATGTAGCCGGTCTGACTGCACAGCTTTTAATGAGACCGAGGTTCCTCCAGAAGCAGAAATGGAATGACAAATAAGAGGGGGAAAGCTCCAAAGAAGGGAGGTCAGCTCAGGCATGGAGGTGCAACTTGTATGTAATATCCTTTTTTTCTCCAATATTTTGCACTTCCAAACAAAATTGGCATGAACAACCATAACTAAATGAAGATGATGATCATGATCACAACCACAAAACAACAATAATTGACATTTGTCAATAGAATGCCTTAAGATTTTTATATATTTAAAAAAAAAATACTTTCGATGATACCTGATTACACAATTACACTCATAGTAATAACAGCCTGGGTGGATTTGAGCAGAGTTAACTTCAATGAGCTCCCACTGAACCTATTTACTCAGTAGAGTAATTAGATCCCAAGCCTTGGTCCTATTGGAATATAGAGGCTTGTTACCTCTTCTACAATTAGCAGTTTCCAACATCTTTGACCAGAGGTCTTCAAACTTGGCAACTTTAAGACTTATGGACTTCAACTCCCATAGCTGGCTGGAGAATTCTGGGAGTTGAAATCCACAAGTCTTAAAGTTGCCAAGTTTGGGGACCCCGTCTTTGACAAATGGCTGTCCAGTTTCTGCTTGAAGACATCCTGCCAAGGGCTACCCACTATCTCTTTAAAACTGATTTCAGTGCCAGGTTGGCTTATCATTGGCCTGTTTTTGCCAATATTCAATCAGGATCTCTTTGCTGTTATTTAAAAAAGACTTTTTCTGGATCCTGTACTCTGGGATAATTGAAAACTGGTATGCCATTCTTCTGTTACTACTCTTGGGTGTAAGGAGTAATTGAAGTGAGAACTTTATGATGAATTGGTTGAGGGAAAGGCAAAGAGAACTTTAAACTTCAGGGAATCCAGACAGCCAACTATTTCTGTCCCTTTTGTACATACACTAGAAAAGTCCACTTTACCATTAGATGGAAACAAGAGTTAAGAGTTTTGAATTTCTTGCTGCCATCTAATTTTGGAGCTCAGGTGTGGTAGACTTATTCTTGCTCAAAGGGTAGGCAAAAATTCAGAAGCTTCTGAAGAACCACCTCCATACTCACATTCTTTGGGGGAAGACGCTTCAAAGAAGACGAGAGGCTTCAGTGGTGGGCTGGGCTTCCCTATCCTTTGTCTTTTCCTGTCTTTTCCATCTCTGACTTCAGGGCAAGCATCAGTAGTATCATAGTTACTAGACATACCAGAGATGTAATCTGTCATAATTGCAAACATGTGAGCAGAGATTCATTTTTTGTTGTAAGCATGTCCAGAAAAAGCTAAACCCAAGTTGGGTTGGGTTGAATGCAGAGGTGGGTTCCTCCCAGTTCGGACCAGTTCTATAGAACCGGTAGTAACTTGGCGGCCTGGGTCGCTAGAACTGGCAGCGACCCAGGCCTGCCACGCCCCCGAACCGGTTCTTTCGGTGCCACCATAGGCACTGCCATTTTGTTTTTGGCTTCTGCGTGTGCGCAGAAGCTTTTTTTAAGCACTTCGCATGCACGAAGCACCCACACGCCCACGTGGCAAGACACTGAGTGAACCGGCAATGAAGAAAACCAGAACCCACCCCTGGTTGAATGTACAAGTGAATTTAGAAGAAAATAGGAAAGGACACATTCACATTGGTCTATTGATTGTCAACTAGCATTATAACTTCAATTTATTTTAAGAGAGAGAGAAGGGAAATAGAAAAAAAGGGAAATCAAAAGATATTGCAGCTAATTGCCTATAATGTGCAACTTCCAAGGATAAGGAATAAATGTTCTTCACAGGAATTGAAGCAGAGAGCACAACTTGAAAAATGGTGTAAATCATTAACCAAATCACTCTTGAATTTGATTGATTGATTTGGTTTGGTTTGATTTGATTTCAGTTCTGCTTTTTTATAATTAAAACTATCTTAAAGGTATATGAAATGGGTTTTAAAATTCCCTTTCATATGCCATTCAACTTCTGAATAGCAGATACGGAGGACTAATAATGAAAGAAAAACCTTGCTTTCACTGATAGACTTTTTGTCTAATGCTCTTGGTTTTCTTAAGCAGTAACAGCATCAATTGTAAATTTATCACTCAGGATCTTTCTTGTATTAGACCATCTCACAATCTATAGTGACATATGTAATGAGCTGAAAAACAAGATTTCTATATTTCTTTAGTGAAATCAGTATTTAGCTATTTCATACTTAATTCCTATTCCTATCTTCATTTAGCCATTTTAAAGTTATGGTAGTCAGCTATTAGAGCAATTTGCTTGGTTCATTCCATATAATTTTCAGTGATTTGCAAATCTAAGTTGCATGTCCACGTGTGATACAGGATACAAAAAATATTTTGTCTCCATAATTAATTTAACATTATCGTTTACTCATTAGAGGGAGTTCATAATGACCTTTAAATTCACTTACAAATTGGAAGTCATTGGTTAATATGGACCAATTGGCTTCAGTTACACATTCACTGACAAATCATTATTTCAGTCCCAGTTGTTTAATTGGCTGGAATGCTCTTTCCTATCAAATATATTCTCTGTCAGAACTGCTAGCCTTTTGCAGACTTCCTGGATGCTATCCAGGTCATTAAAGCTACATCTCCCATTCAATCTCTATTTAGGCAGAGCTAGCTCTCTAACTTCTTGGTCTTAATTAAAGCAAGGAAAATTTTGGAATATGTCAAACAGCAGGTGATATGCGTGAAACAGACAAAGTGAAGCAAATCATTCATATGTGAAACTCACTTTTTGACCGTTTTAGAACTTTAGATTTCACAAAGCAGATTTCCCCAGCAAGTGCAATTTTTTAAAAGATATAATAAAACATGTTTTATTTTCAAATAAGCACAAACAAAGCACAATATTCAAATATCTTCTAGCTCCCCAGAATGGCTCTCCAACAAAGATGTCAATTAAGCATTAAGTTCTTCATTCTCCAAGTTCTAAATAAATGCATTATCTCAGAGAACCTCTGTACTGCTGACATAATCATTGGTCTGGAACTAGAAATCTCCCAATTTCACTGAGTGACTTTTGGGCTAGTCATTAGCTACTTCCCTGGACCGTCACGGGGATCATATGAGGCCAAACCCTCATTTATGCTGTACTAGCTCCTAGAGGTAAGATAGGATATAAATATTTTACGAAATAACTGCATTACCAAAATGTGTTATTTTAAATAATTGAAACAACAAAACATAATAGATAGTAATAAATACAAAGATAAAACTTATTGGAATGGGGTCAAAACAGGCGCAGGTGATTCCTAGAGCAGTGAAGCAGTTCTTTTATTCTTCCTTTATTATCCATTTATTCAACTTTTATTTCCAAACAATATAAGATGTTTCAAAGTTCTGTAGTGTAATACTACTTGGTTCTTTGTTTATGATTATTTTATACTAGTTCTATTGATATTGGTTTTCAGATCTCTTTTTCAGTTCCTAATTTTGCTGAAACATTTTCCCACTGTTTTTGAGGGGAAACTTCATGGAGCCTATGCTTATGGAACATACATACATACACACATGAAAGCTTGAGAAATGTTACTGGGATATTCCTGGAATGTCTCTTTTTGGTGTTTCTTTCTCTCTTTTGTACTTTATATGTAAGTATACTCACCCAGGGGTGTCAAACACAAGGTCCAGAGGCCAGATTTGGCCCCCGATGTGGTCGGATCTGGCCCGCGGGGCCATCCTGGAAAATGTAAGGGGCTGGCCCGCATCGCTTCGGCCCGGTTTACCCAATGCAAAGAGGAAACATTGGGCCAGCATGGCTTCAGCCTGATCTACCCAGTGCGAAGAGGAAACATGCCAGCAGTTTGGGGAGTGGTGTCAAGCTGGCCATGCCCACCCAGTTGGCCACACCCACCCAGTTGGCCATGCCCACCCAGCCCCCTGAGGTCAACCACAGCCCTGATGCGGCCCCCAATGAAATTGAGTTTGACATCCCTGCTCTAATCGAACCATGTGATTACACAGAGAAATTACTAAATTGTAACATGTACATGGTAATAAAATTAGTACTCCATGCACAAGGACATTAATAATATGCTAAACCTTGTTCAGTTTTTCTGCAAGATCACATCAATCAGTAGTTCTATGGGTTATTGTACACCCTGAACATACAAACCTGTCCTTTTCCTGAAGTTTTACATCTGGAAAATTACAATTAATTTTGAGTGTGTGTATGTGTAAACATATACTTACACAAGAGTATCCACATATAAAAGTATGCTTAGAAACACCTGATGTATGGCCAGGTGAAAGTCTGCTATCTGGACTTAATGCCTTGTAAACTGTTACCAAATCATCCCAGTCTACACAGGATTTTCTTAAGACAATTTAGCGTCAAGTTGGCATGAGTATAGGATAGGAGAAGCTTCAGTGGGGTCTAGGACAACTCACCACAGCCAACTCACTGCAGCCAACTCACAGTGGTCAACTTGCCATGGCCAACTTGCTACAGGACAATTCGCCATGCTCAACTCACCAGAGGATAACTCACCGCAGGACAAGAGTTACACTTATATAGAAGTAATGGTGGAATAGAATCATTAAAGAAAGGATGCCAAAGGAGGGACAGAATGAAATGTGAATGAGAAAAATAAAAATATTTTTTAATTATTTTAAGTAGTTAAATTATTGAATTATCATGCAGCGACTTGTCCTGTGGTGAGCTGGCCATGGCAAGTTGGCAGCAACGAGTTGTCCATGGCAAGTTGGCCATGGTGAGTTGCCCCACTCCACTTTAGTGATAAGTGTGGCTGTCCCATCAAGGTCCAAAAGCAGTTCCATGCGCTCTATGGTGGATACAGATGATATAAATATAGATATTGATTATTATAATGTCCATGTGATATATCAGTTATTAACAGTGTTCATTATTTCTGATAACGGTTAAATCTTCTGTGCATTAAACCACACCAAAAACATCACTTATTCACCACTTTATTATGTCAACTGCATTAAAATTTTGTGATGATATAATGTGCTTTGGATCTAAATAGGGGTTGGCATTGGCACAGCAAAGATTATGCCGATATGGTTTTTTGCCAACTCAGAGATGGGCAGAGCACTTAAGCTCAGCGGTAGAAGAAGGTCCTTAAAACACAAACATTACTTATTACTTGTTTTACTATACTCCTGGGAAACTTACTCTTTCTTCCTCAGCTACTGAGAAAATCCTCTAGATTAGCTTTCATATTTTTCCAAAAAATATGAATTTTAACAGGTGGTCTGTCTAAGACCTGGCTTGTGCGATAGCATGCCGAGCACATTTTACATGCTTATCTAAACTGATCACTTTCACTGGCTCTTATCTGGACTGTAAATATAAATGAATTTATGAATGAGATTAGATATAAGTAGAGTTTACGTATTTGTCTTTTCACATGCCTATTGATAAATTCCGTTTTTAGAGGCATTGATTCTCTGAAATATAAATATGTTTAGTGTATAATACATTTTAAAAATTGCCATATAACTCTTGAATGAGCTACAAAATATGGATTTTCAAACATTCAGACAACTACTAGATGGATGAAAAGAGTTATGATTGCTATACCTATTTTGCTGCCATCAAGAAAGAAGTCCTTGCAGCCCAGAGAGAATAGCCCTGATGCAACCTGTATAGTGGTTTGCATTTTTCTCCATCAGAAGATTTTTGATGCCTTACTATCCAGAAATTTCCAAGGCAGAGGTCTTATTCCTGTGATTTTAAATGTTCTCCATGTCAAAATAATCAGTAGAGGTCAAAAATTCCAATAGAGATGCTCAGGGTTGTACTGTGGGGTCCTTGATGCTCTCTGAGCATGGTTGTTTTCTTGCAGATATTTCATTACACAACTAGGTGTTGATAAGAGTGTTTTTGGTGGTTCCTTGATTGTTGTTTAATGTTTGGTTGTTTGTCTGAGTTGGTAGTTCCTTGATTGGAGTATTGTTTGCTGCTTGATTGTTGATTTAGTATTAAACACCAGCACAGCCAGGGCAAGTTACTTGTATATAAAGAGAGAGTATACCCCACACTCTTCTTGCACTATGATGTTCCCTAGTTAGGTAATGAAACATCTGCAAGAAAACAGCCAAGCTCAGAGACCACTATGGCTCCATAAATCAAAGATTGTATCATAGAGGTTGCAGACATGTAGGGGCTGGTGATCTTATGAGTGTGAAGTTTCCGAAAGATGCCCTAATTAATTCATGAGCCACAAGGCAAATTTCAAAAGAAATATAACGATTTATTAGGAGCGACATTTCGGCAATACTCCGATGCAGTCAGAACTGAGGTCACGTAGGCTACGCACCCTCATGACCCTGTTTCCCCCTCTTCTCATTGGGCATGTCATAAATCACATTCTCCAATGAACCACATTGGCGGGTTGTGAACCCCACACCCCTCCTTCTGACTCCGGTAACCTAGGACACAATCAGTAAAAGAAACATTTGTGGAATGTACTTTCAGTTATTACAATCAGCCACTCCGTCAGCTCTCTCCCCCCCCCCACATCTTATGGCAACTTGAAAGCTTTGCAAGTTGACAATGAGCATAATGGCATGATGCAAACTCCACAGCTAATGACTTTGCTTCCAAATCAGAATGCAGTTGTAAGAGTAGAAAATTCATTTAGCAATAGCAATAGCAATAGCAGTTAGACTTATATACCGCTTCATAGTGCTTTACAGCCCTCTCTAAGCGGTTCACAGAGTCAGCATATTGCCCCCAACAATCTGGGTCCTCATTTTATCCACCTCAGAAGGATGGAAGGCTGACTCAACCTTGAGCCGGTGAGACTTGAACTGCCGAACTGCAGCTAGCAGTCAGCTGAAGTAGCCTGCAGTGCTGCACTCTAACCACTGCGCCACCTCGGCTCTACATTTCTCCCTCAGCTACTGAGAAATTGCTCACAATACTTCATTATTCTTCCATCTCTTCCTTCTGGATACTTGTAGATTGTATATCTATGGAGATTCTCAGTTATCCAGGTCATGATTATCCCAAAGGTGTTTTTCAAAAGGCAACTGGACTTTCTTTGTTTCCTTTTTCCCTTGAAGGTGTTTTGCTTCTCATCCAAGAAGCTTCCTCGGTTATGACTTGTGGTTTGTATGGAGAGCCATCCACACTGCTTGAAAAATTGTGGGGGAAAGCTGGTTTTGATATTCAGAATCAGTATTATTTGTACTTTAAGAGAGGTGTGAATACTTTGATTCGCACATTTGTAAATATTTATGTGTTCCAAATCTGCAGGGACTGAAATTCACAGAATTTTCCAGGTTCATCTGAATAGGAGTTTTAAGAATGCCATCCCAGTTTAGCTGGAGGGTTGCAGAATGGAAAGGCCAAGTTATATTCATTCCAACTTCAATTCTACTTCACTTCTGAAATGTTGTTAAGGCTGTGACTTGGCCATTTAGGGGTAAAGAAATCAGAAAGTCCTATGTATTTCTTATGAAATGTGCTTTGACGAAATAAAGTCAAGTAATGTAAAAAAAAACACACACACAAAAAACACCCCACCCTGCCTCATTAGCTTTCCTGCAATATTACCACCACAAAAGTGCAGCACTGTCTCTGTTAGTGACACATGAGATTGAAAGCTTCATATGATAAAGAAAACTTGTTCTATTACAAACTTTTAATTTCCGAGCGTTTGCTGTTTCCACTTGAGCATACCATTACTTTGTCCCCATGAGGCTTCAAGAACTGGCCAGACAAAGTACTAATGTGTAAGTCACTGCTAGAGTTTTAAAAGCATATGGCTAAACCTGACTTCTAGCTGGTGTACAACTTCTGTTATCAAATAACTTTCCATCACTTACCAACTGCTTTGCTAGAAATTACTGAACACATTTCTACTGCCATAAAATTGGCTTGGACTATATTTCTGGATTCCAAGAAAGCTTTTGACAGCCAACTATGATACTTTATGTAACAAGTTGTCAGCATACTGTGTATCACCTAAAGCTGTCGCTTGGCTTAGGTAAGAACTGTCAAATTGACTGCAAAATATTGTTACTGGGAGCACGAAATCTTTTCAACCTATTTCTGTTAGCATTCAATAGATAGAGTCCGTGCTATGACTTTTTTTTTTAATAGTAGCTATAAATGATCCATCCTGTGTGCTTATGCTTGGGAGGGATGTGGGAAGAGAAGACATATACGTAGAGAATAGTACCATTTATAAGACCAGCAAATGGCATAAGCAACCCACTTTTATTCATGAAAGAAAACCGTCTTCATTCCTTGGCTTTTGTAGGACAATTCCCATTTATGGTAATGCTTATAAAAGAAGTGCATGAACCAACTGAAAAAAATATGAAATATCTACCCAGAATCAGTAGCATTCATTCATTCATTCATTCATTCATTCATTCATTCATTCATTCATTCATTCATTCATTCATTGCCTAACTTCCACTAATCAATGGGATATTAAATAAGGAAGAAGAGAAAGTTTACAGTCTAAAAGACTTGCTATGAAATAAAAATAGGTACTGAAAAATCTGCCAGAAACAGAATGTTAACACTCTTTTATAAATAAATCTATATGAGTAATGTACCAATGGAAATAATATGAAAACACTTGTGTTCTATAGTGAAGAACCTCTTATATGAGTGGTAGGAAACCTGTAGCTCATAGGCCAGTCCCATTTTTGAGCAGTCCATAAATCATGACTCTGGTTTTTAGGAGAGCTTTTTTTCCCCATGGCAATCTTCACAAATTGCTCCCGGACTGTTCTTTTTAATATGTAAGAAGAAGATATTTTAAGGATAAAAGGGGGGGATCTATCTCTTCATCCATTCCAATATACCATTTCTGACTTTTTTCAGATAATAAACTTTGTCCCCAAAATTTTCATTCTTCTGCACAAACCATCAAATTCCCTGATCTCTTCCACTAAATTCAAGTACAAAATTCCTTATTTTACTCTCCCTGCTCACTTGCTCTGATTCATGCAGTGGCTATTCTCATCAGCAATCAGTGGTGATAGTCCCACCATACAAATGTTATTGAGCTCATGAATGCCAATAGGGATGATTTTGTTAGCTTGATCCAAGGAGAGTCAAACTTCTAACTTAACCATTTCCAATTAATTCCCAATAATTGTTCTAGAAGTTGATGTCACTTAAATCTCAAACTGGAAATTATTGATTGTTGCCAATGTAAAAGTCAAACTCTCAGATTCTTTCCTCTGTGGACTTGTTTTAAACATGACCTTTATACATTTGTAAATGTACACATGAATACATCCACACACACACACATACACTCTGGTTCCCCCCCCCCCGATTACAGGTTTGTAGTGAACTAGAAATAGAAGATTTTCATCAGCATTACTGATGAAAAAAAGAATATAACAGTAACCAAAAGGGAAAAACATGGGAGAGAGATAAAAAGATAATGACTTTAAAGTGTTCTTGGAAATGTTTAGAAAAGTTGATAAATGGATTAGGACTAAACAATACAAGCACTCATATTTTTTCTTCCAATCAAATTTATTGATAATTAATTATAAGTAATGCAGATTTTTGGAAAGGCAATTCAGGTAGTACAAAAGTTCTTCAAATAGGATATGACTTGTGCGTTCCACAAATACACACACACACACACACACACACACTTACCCCAAGTTGTCAAGGCAGTATCCTGTAAAGCACTATGCTTTTTCCTCACTGCCACCCTGTATACACAATTCTCAAAGCAATTGCTGGTAGTAATAAAAGACCCATGGTGGCATAGTGATTAGAATACAGTATTGCAGGCTAATTCTGCTGACTGTCAGCAGTTCGATCTACACCGGCTCAAGGTTGACTCAGCCTTCCATCCTTCCAAGATCGGTAAAATGAGGACCCTTGTTTCTTGGGGGCAATATGCTGACTCTGTAAACTGCTTAGAGAGGGCTGTAAAGCACTATGAAGTGGTATACAGTATAAGTCTAAGTGCTATTGCTAATATGTGGAGCCAAAGAGATTATATATATATATAGCGTGTGCCTTCTGAGTATAGCCAAAGTGAATCCTTGGTACAAGGCAAAGGAAGCCTTCTTGAGCAAAATCATATTGCTGGCACCACCATTTAACTTGGGGAAAAAACCCTCTTATCACTTGTCAGTACGACACCCTTACAACTGCAAAGACTTTGTACTCAACATTGCATCATCACAATAGAAGAGAATATTTGTAGGTCAGGGTTGAACTGTGGGTTCTTTGGTGCTCTCTGGTGGGTTTCTTGCAGATGAAATCCATGTGAACTGATGATGTATTCTAGTTTGATAATGAAATGTCTGCAAGAAAACCAGCAAACTGAAAGAGCGCCGAAGATTCCACATTGTACATATAGAGCCAGATTTCCCTGGCTAACTAAAATCCCAAAATTATAACTATCATTATTTTCCTCTTTTTACTTTGGAATCAGCGGGCCTTAGAAATTCTTGACTGAAGTTGGGATTTGTCCTTTTTAAGACTTTGATTCTGAAAGCTGAAGTGCTCCATATGTTATATGAAGTCTACTGTATATAACTGTATCTCTACATGTCACCTCAGAAAAAATTAAGCAACTGACCCAAAGAGGCTCATGTTTTACCATATAAATTGTTCTTATAAGAAAAGAAAAATTATCTTTGCAAAAGGGGCTTACCTGGAGGATTCTGCCACACTTAATCTCAGTACTATGTCAAGAAATGACTGTTAAGCTATTTCTTAGGTTACAGTATTGTTGCTACAACTGTTGTGATTACTTGACATTTTTCTTATTTATCTGCTTCTTCCTTACAACAAATAGTTCTAGCAGTAATTATTAAATTTATGCATTTCTAGAACAGCACTTTAGCTTACCTGTGAGATAATAGCATATTTATCAAGTGCTGATTTTCTATAAACACAAAAGTGCCATTAATTATCCTTAGGATGGTTTATTAAGATTTGAAAGGAGAAACATAATGAATGGACACATCATTTACCAATTAAAATACTTCTGATTATGTCCGGTCGTAAGATATCGGTGTATTGAATTTCAACACAGATACCCTTAACACTGAGTTTTGATAATCAGCTACACCTTAAAGAAAAATCAAATCTTCAAAATGAAACTCAATTTCTGATTACTTCTTGGAACCTCCATGTCATTTTCCTTCCTTTCAGTAATGACTTGCATTGCAGCCTTCTAAGATTTTTTTTCCCCCAACTTCCTTGAGAATCTGGAGATCTCCCATCCAGCTCCTAATAAGGCTTGACTGAGTTTTTAGAAAAAGATTAAAAAAAATACGATTATGCGAAGATGCACTTTGAAGCAGGAAGGCATAGGTATGGGCTACAAATTTGTTAAAATCTCGAGAACTGAAAGAAAGGAAAATAATACAGTGCTGCTAATTCTGATGTAGTACACTGTAGATCAGAAATTAAATGCCTATCCCTAATGTTAACTGACAGCGCAATTTAAGGGCATTGCACACACATGTAGGCTGTGGAGTCCCAATAGACTTTACTTTTAATGAGAAGTTGCCTGGGTTGGGAGACAAACCATGAACCTGATGAGAGGGGCAGTGATTGGTATGAGCAAAAGAATAAGAAGAAATACTTAATCCTTTCCCCACCAACTATGATTTAATCCTACATATTTAATCCAAAGTCTTGCTGTCTTTACTATAATGATGCATTAATGACTACAATGTTGTAGATCTATAAAGTTGCAATTTTAAAGCTAAGTCCTTTTGTAATATTTGCCCCAGGATTTACTCAATGTCTGTGTAGGCTTCTAGTTACGCTGCAGTTTCTGATTATTTGGGCTGGTTGGCTGCAGGATAATTTTAGCAATTCATTGGTTACCTTGCAAAGAAAGAACCAGCTTTTTAAAAACTCTTAGAAACAAATATAGTCCTGAGAAAGGATTAAAGTATTTTTTTATTATTATGCCTGCATACATGTGCATTGTAATGCTTTAATCTTGGAAATATAAGCCTAGCTTAAATTTGTGTATCTGTGTGTGCATGTATGTTTTATAGATAAATATGCACATGTACACAAACAAGAAGATGTACTTAGAAGAATGAAAAGAAAAAGACTTTCATGGTACAGCAAAGTGGGAGGGCACAGAAGCAGGGTCCAACAGGAATATTTGGTAGCCAACGGTCCAGATTGAGTAACCCACAAATTGTTGCGGGATTGTCTCAGTCCAGGCTGAATTTTATTATGCCAACTGAGAGTCAAACCAAGAAAAAAAAAAGGACAACAGCTTAAGTGGTAAATTGGAATATGCCCAGAGTGCTGAAAAATAGAATAGAATAGAATAGAATAGGATAGGATAGGATAGGATAGGATAGGATAGGATAGGATAGGATAGGATAGGATAGGATAGGATAGGATAGGATAGGATAGGATAGGATAGGATAGGATAGGATAGGATAGGATAGGATAGGATAGG
>QLTV01002011.1:973198-991045 GCA_003457575.1 Thermophis baileyi
GGAGATGGGTGATGAGAACGATGAGATTAATAGTAGCGCAGACCTAGTAAATAGTTGGACAGTGTTGAGGGAATTATTTGTTTAGCAGAGTGATGGCGTTCAGAAAAAAAACTGTTCTTGTGTCTAGTTGTCTTGGTGTGCAGTGCTCTATAGCGTCATTTTGAGGATAGGAGTTGAAACAATTTATGTCCAGGATGCAAGGGGTCAGTGAATATTTTCACGGCCCTATTTTTGACTCGTGCAGTATACAGGTCCTCAATGGAAGGCAGGTTGGCAGTAATTGTTTTTTCTGCAGTTCTGATTATCCTCTGAAGTCTGTGTCTGTCTTGTTGGGTTGTAGAACCAAACCAGACAGTTATAGAGGTGCAGATGACAAAAAATAAGAGTGCTGAAAAAAATAAGCTTTGGTTACATAGCTTTCCACTTTTTGTAGTGAACCTGCCATGGCCATGGTCTGTACCAAGTTTCTTACCAAGGGCGCCATGAATTTCCTTCCACTATATTTTAAAATTGACAAGACAAGAAGAGAACAAGATATTAGTGTATTGGTTAAGGTGCTCACCTGGAAACCAGGAGATGGTGAGTTCTAGTCCCACCTTAGGCATGGAAGCTGACTGGGTGACTTTGAGCCAGTCATTCTTTTTCAGCCCAATTCACTCACAAGGTTGTTATAGGAGGAGGAAAGAGTGTTAGCTATGTTCACTGCCTTAAGTTACTTATAAAGTAATAAAGGTGGAATAAAATTCAAACAAACAATAATTAAATGTTGTGTTTCTTTGCTGGGATTTATATATCCCTGATCACATCTGAGAATATATAGATTGTCAGTGGGAATGTTTCAATTTATAGTATATTCTTTTCAGGAAGATATGTTTCACTGCCATAGATGCAGATACAATTCTGACTCAGTTCCATTTATTCTTGGCTATCCTTGCCACTCAACCTACTTTTTGTGTCTTGCAGGGGCCAGTGTTATATATCAAGAATGTATATGTATTTGGCTAACCCATTCAAAGCATGCTACTCCAGCTCTGTGGAGTTACTCTCTTGATATATTAATATGGATTTGTAGGGTGGGGTTTAGGGGTGGTAATTTCCACTTCACATACATTTTATTTTATTTTTATTTATTTATTTTCATTTAATTTAATTTAATTTCCTCTACCAATTTTCCTTTCCCTTTTGAGGTGGCGCAGTGGTTAGAGTGCAGCACTGCAGGCTACTTCAGCTGACTGCTAGCTGCAGTTCAGCGGTTCAAATCTCACCGGCTCAAGGTTGACTCAGCCTTCCATCCTTCTGAGGTGGGTAAAATGAGGACCCAGATTGTTGGGGGCAATATGCTGACTCTGTGAACCGCTTAGAGAGAGCTGTAAAGCACTATGAAGCGGTATATAAGTCTAACTGCTATTGCTATTGCTATTGTATGTATTGTAAAAAATATTTATTGGGATCTGCTGAAAGCCTATATAGGGAGGATTTCCTGTATATTTCTTGCTTTTCCCCTGACATCCATTTACCCAGTGACATATCTTAAGGTGAACAAATTAAACATTTTTATTGCCAAGCAGTGAAGTTGAACAAGCTTTACATGAATGGCAAGCATATCTCAAATGGGTATCAGTTGGTCATTTGTCTTCACCAGCTGAAGGATTTTCTCTTTTTTTCAATGAACTGGGGTGGGGGGGGAAGAGTACTAGTATCAAAATACTATGCTTACTTGGGAATAGCATCTTGTTAAATTGAACAGTATTTGTCTACAAGGAACTTAGAGTCATAGGGCTAAAATTCATAATGTACAGTCACACGCATCTTGGATCCAAGAGCATCAAAATTACCAACAGTTAATTCTATTTCTATTTCTCTGGCCGGATCTTCCACCAAGTAAACTTCAAACTCCCAGTCAGTTTTTAAGGAAGGCTGCCAGACCTAAGGTTCACTTCTCAACGAGATGGTGAACATATTCAGAGTGCATATTGTCATTCATCTCTCTACATCAGGGGTGTCAAACTGGCGGCCATGGGCCAGATGCGTCACGTGCAGGCCACACCCACCCCAGCTCTGTGAATGGGAAAAACATTGCAAAACATCACATGACAGCAACGTGACGCAGTGAGTTTGGCTGTGCGCACGCGCATGCGCAGTGCTGAAAATTTTTAAAAAAACCAAAAAAAAACCCCAAAACAAGATGGTGACGCATGCGCAGTGCCGGAAACTTGGCTTCTGCGCATGCGCAGAAGAACATTTTTTTTAAAAAATCCCCCAAAAAAGATGGTGGCGCCCACGGACCGGCACCGACCGAACCGGCTCCATCACATCACCGTGACATCACCAACGGGTCACTACCGGTTCGGGCGAACCGGTCCAAACCGGGAGGAAACCACCTCTGCCGTGCTCTACATAATACATTGAGGGAAGGTGTTTAGTTTGTCTAGCTTTTCTGCATGACGTTCATTTTCTGGGTGCATGGAATCTTGGTTTATTGTTAGTAATTTTAATATTTACCTATTTATCATGGAGAGTGATTTTATCATGTGAGCTACATCTGACAGTCCTAATGCTAGACTTAAATTACCTCTTAGCAATAGCAATAACACTTAGAGTTATATACAGCAGGGGTGGTATTCACTTACCTTCCCTACCGGTTCGCAAATGTGAGTGCCCGCGTGCACACACTCGCTTCACTCGCATGCACCACCTCCATGCATGCGCAAGGCCTTCCACGCATGTGCAGAGCCTCAAAAACATCAATAAATGGGATGTCATTATGTCTGGGCGGGTGGGCAGGGCCTCCCGCAGTCGCCACTACCGGTTCACCCGAACCAGATAGAACTGGCTGAATACCACCTCCGATACCACCCCATAGTGTTTTACAGCACTCTCTGAGCATTTTACAATGTCAGCATATTTCCCCCAACAACCTCATTTTACTGACCTCAGAGGACGGAAGGCTGAGTCAACCTTGAGCCAATCAGGATCAAACTCCTGACAGTGGGCAGAGTCAGCCTGCAATACTGCATTCTAACCACTATGTTATCATGGCTCCTTTTAGACTGTCCCTGTCTGGTTCTTGCTTTGCATTAGCATCACAGATATTTTGTCATAAATTCCTACTGTAAAATAGATTTGATCACATTTAAAGGTAACCTAGCATGGAGAAAAGACATGCCTTTGATAAAGGGATATGAACAGAAAAATAACTCTACATTTGCAAATGTCAAGAAAAAAATTGTTTAGATAGGATCAAAGCCTAATTCTCTTCCAATTTAGAGGAAGATTAATCTCATTTGCCCCAGAGAAACATATACTTCCAATAGAAGAGAATATATGTAGCTTGACATTGTACTATGGAATCCTTGGTGCACTTTAAGCTTGACGTTTGCTTGAAGACATTTCATTACCCAATTGAGGTAACATCATCAGTGCTAGTAATTGTGTGGTCTGCCTTCTATTTATATACAGTAGCTTGTCCTGTCGGTATTGTGTGTTTTTTCTTTGGTAGTTCCTTGATTAGATATTGTTTTCTGCTTGATTGTCTGGTGTGAATCCCTGCTTATCTGGATATTGGTTGCTGAAGAGAATGTGTTCTGGTTTTTTGTTTTCTTTTTAGCTTTTTTATTGTTTCTTTTGAATGGCATATAGATGTGGTTTATCGCTATGCATCTATTGATGGCTGATTCATCTGAATGCCAAATTTCTAGGAATTCTCTATCATTTCTGGATTTAGCTTAGTTTAGGATGCTCAGAGTTTCTCAGTTGAAACTATTGTTGAGTCTGTCTATACGTTGTGAGATGAAGGAGTTTTCACTGTGATGAACGAAGACGAATATACATGTCCCAGGATAACGTTGCAGGATCCAATTTGGTCCGTCATCAAGACCAGAGGTTTTGTCTTCCGAGCTTTCAGACTCGTGCTGGAGCCCATCTTCAGGGAACTTCTCTGTAGTTTTCATTGTGTCTTCTGATTGCTACTTGGTGTCCATGGATGCACTTCGTTAGTCTTCTGCTTGTCTGTCCTACTTAGCAGCTGTTACAGTCCTTCGACTGCATGTTGTAGATGACTCTTGTTTTTGCATCTTAAGCTATTTGGTCTTTGGGTTTATTTTTGGTTTTGGGGAGCTTTATTTGGTTTGTGTGCTATGGTAATGCTAAGTGGTTGTAACGGTCTTTTGGTTCTTTCTGAGATCTTTTGTCTATGGTAGTGTTATTCTTTTCATAGCCTGTGTTAGTTGTGCTGCAATGGTCAAAAGCACTTGAGGCCGGCTTTTTTTTAAAAAAAAATCTGATTCTGAATTCTTGTTCTGTAAAACTTTTCACTAACAGAAATCTGAGTTGTGTTTTTACAGACAAATCCAACTATGATAACTTGACTGTGCAATTTTAACTGACTCATTTAACAAAACTTTCATGTCTCTTTAAGTTGACTACACTAATATACTACATGTTCTTCTTTTTCTAGACAGGAGTATTTCATGCATATCATATGTCTTATTGATGACCGAAAAACTATTTATAGTATGCAATTAAATGTAGCTATTTCTCGTTAATTTTGTCAATGCAATATATGGAGAAGGTGGATAGCAAAACTGTCTTCTCAACCACTAGTAATTCCTGCCCAATCAGCTAACAATATTGCCAGATATCCAGATATATGTACTATATGCTCAAAACATAGTTGCTCAGTTTAAAGGCATTTACATTTATGGAATAAATATATGTTATAATGATTGTTTTCCTTTTCAATAAATAACAGAATAACAGAGTTGGAGGGACCTTGGAGGTCTTCTAGTCCAACCCCCCTGCTAAAGCAAGAAACCCTATACCATTTGAGACAAATAGTTGTCCAATCTCTTCTTAAAAACCTCCAATGATGGAGCACCCACAACTTCTGAAGGCAAGCTGTTCCACTGGTTAATTGCCCTCACTGATAGGAAATTTCTCCTTAGTCTTAGGTTGCTTCTCTCCTTGAAATCACCATTCCACCTGCCAAACATGGATTTCCTTACTGGAGCTTCAATTTTAAAGGCAGAATGAAAAAACTGTTGCTGGAAGTAAAAGAAGGCCCAACTTTCTCACTGGTTAAGGGAAGTATTGTCACAAGATTAATTCTTTGGTGTTTGACTAAGTATGCTTCCAGAGTTATTCTCCATGAGATGGATGGCCACATAAATTTGATTACTAAATAAATAAATAAGTAATGGTATCATCAATACTGGCCTTTAAAATTATGGTACTCATTAACAATGCCATGGATGAAAGTGTTTTGAATAGGAAGCCTTTCCCCCATTCATTGCTTTAATGAGTTTCTTCCAACTTACCACAAGCTGTGAAGAAATGGAATTCAAAGGTTTTGAATAAGTAAATAAAACTATGCCCAATATCTACAGCACAGCTTCATCGACAATGTTTTCTTAAGATCTTGATACACCCTCCCCCACCTCCATTAAATTCCCTCCATATTAATGAAGCCTCTCCTCCTCCCCTTCCCCTCAATAATAAATCTAGTATTTTATTGGCACGGGGTATATTTCTAATTAATTCTCTTATGGTATCATCTGAATCAGTGTCAGAGAGCAATAAAGGGTTCTCAGATGGCAGGAAGGAAACCCTGAGTGTAAGAAAATCATTATTTCCATAAACTTGATTCATTCCACTAGATGGTTTGGAATGTGCTTTGATTTCCAAAGAGATGACAAGCTGTAAGTGGGACTGTTGTTACTGGAGAGATCTCCTTGCCATTATTTTTCTGGTGTTTCACGGACACGTTGGAATGAACAAGGCTAAGGTAGCAAGGCTAATGAGTTCCAAAGAGTACAGTTGTACTAATAATGAGATATACTCATTTGCTTTAGAATCCTTGCAGGCTGCCTCTTCTGACTGCTCCTTTCTATTCCAGGGATTTTATAAAATATGGTAATTAACACAGTTGACTTTAGACTACTAAATTTCTTCTGAATAATATGTTCAAGAATCCTGGTAAAAGGCCATGGCTGGCATTCCTTTAACTCATAATTATTGTGTTTTATTATTGTGGTTCCACTAACACCATTAACAAGCTAGGACTCTGCTTTATTAGAATTCATTTGGCCCCTCGATGCTCTATGCATATTTATTATGTGAGAGAATAAGATTCTTTTCCTCCAGCCTTTACTAATTTAAAAGAAGATATCCTCAATGAAATGTATTCAAATATTTTGACATTTTGCTTCACCTCACTTACAGAGCAGAAATTGTTTCTGACAGTTATTATACAGTACGGGAATCCTGCTGTTTCACTCTGCTGAAGTGCAGGTTGAAAAGACACAACGAGTGCATTTTGTTCAAAGAGAGCGTCTTTGGCCTAGAAATAGCAACACTGTCAGCTGTATGATTCACTGGAAGTTTAGATAATATCCTCTATGAACCTCCAGGAGGCACGGAGATTTGGGGATCCCCCCTCCCTTCTTAGAATATTGAAATAGATGATCTGGGCTTCAGAAAGCTTTTTTCCTTGAAACTTTTTATGGAAATAATTTGCTCATCAAATTCACACCAATGGAAAATATTATGGGGACTGGCAGAGTACACACATCCATTGTCAGGCTCCGAAAACCAAGAGGAGTTACTTCTGAGTAGTTTCCTTTATTGTTCTTCACGTATACACAGAGTCTTGCCAGATTGAAGCAAATATTTGCATAACTAGAGATATACTCTGGGAATTGCTAGGGAGGAGCTATTTTAACCCTCTTGATGCTGATCAGACTTTCCAAGCTCTGCAGCCTCTTCATACTCTAGAATGGAGCCCCTCCCTCCTGGGAATCCAGACTTCATTCCACCACACCCATACATCTATTTGGAATGATGCACCCAATAAACTACCTTCAACTGCACAAGAAATACTAATGTTGATTAAATAAAGCAAAGTTTTATGAAGATTCAAACACTTCCCCATGAGGAAGTCTATGGAGATTCTTAGTCATGCAGATCATGGTTGTCTCAAAGGTGCATTTTCAAGAAGTAACTGGACTTTCTTGTTTTTCTTTGAAGACGTTTCGCTTCTCATCCAAGAAACTTCTTCAGCTCTGACTGGATGGTGGAGAATGGAAGGATTTATATTCCTTGCAGACAGCTGGTCATTGCATTATTTTGGGGCCATTTGGAGGTTTATCTGTGTCCTCGGGGTCAACTGAATAGTGCAAATGGATTTGGAGCCTTCTTGGGGACTGCTGAAAGTATTGCGTTGTAGACTGGAGATAGATGATGTCATATCCCTCTCCCTCTGTTGAGAGAGAGCTGTTTGGACATAGATGGCTTCTTTGACCCCTCTTTCAAACCAGCGGTCCTCTCTGTCCAAAATGTGGACTTTGCTGTCTTCAAAAGAGTGGCCTTTGTCTTTTAAATGCAGATGGACTGCTGAATCTAGTCTTCATGGGTTTGTTCTCCTATGTTGTGCCATGCATTTATGAAGTGGTTGTTTTGTTTCGCCAATGTACAGATCTGCATGTCTCACTGCATTGTACTGCATATACCACATTGCTCAGTTTGTGTCTGGGAGTTTTATCCTTGCGGTGGACAAGCTTCTGCCTTAGTGTATTCTTCCCAATGGTTGTTAAGAGGAGCAACTACTTTTTCAGATAAAACTCATTCTATTCATTTACTACAGACACCAGATTCACCTTGCAGTCTGCCTCAAATAACAGTACAATTTCTGTTCAACTCAGTCATCAGTAGCTGAACTTAGTTATGTATAGGCAATCCTCCACTTATGACCACAATTGAGTCCAAAATTTCTGTTGTTGAGACATTTGCTAAGTGAGTTTTGCCCCATTTTATGACCTTTCTTGCCACAGTTGTTAAGTGAAGCACTGCAGTTAGTAACCTGATTGTTAAGTGAATCTGGCTTCTCCATTGATTGTGCTTGTCAAAAGCTTGCAAAAGGTGATCACATGATCTTGGGACACAGCAATGGTCATAAGTATGAGTCAGTTGCCAAGCATCTGAATTTTGATCACATGTTCATGGGGATGCTACAAAGGTCATAAGTGTGAAAAACAGTCATAAGTCAGTTTTTCAGTGCCTTTGTAACTTTGAATGGTCACTAAATGAACTGTTGTAAGGCGAGGACTGGTGTCCAGGCAGGTAAATGAGGCCACGGTTTCTTAATGTTTCAACAGAGTGGGTCATCCTTAAGAAGTCTTAAATCAATAAGTTCTTTCACAAGGCCCCCAATTTTAAAAAGATGCATAGTAACAGGCTGTGATCTCAGATTAGAATATTCATATGTTTTGTTCTTCCCCTCATTTTTAAGATTGACTTGCGATATTTAGGTTTCATCCAGAAATTTAAAGATGATTTTTATCCAGTAGGTTTTTTTCCTTGAGCCATCTGTTTTCACAGCTGATTCATATGACAATGACAGGAGTAGATCGTATCTATTCATTCTATTGCTTGTTTTAATTCTGTTTCCACTAACCCAGCCTCAGTTCAATATGATCTTCCGCCCGCATAACAATTATACATATTTATTTCTTCTACACAAAATGTAAAGTAGCAGTCAATTGAAGCATGACTCATATGACTCAAAATACTTTCATACCTTAGTGTTTGAAAAGCACAAATGTAACGGTAAACATCAAAATTCTCTCTTTCTCTTGGGAATCACAGTTGCAAAGCCAATCTGAAGGTAGAATAGAAGCCAACATCATGAAGAATATTTTTCTGGTGTTGTCTTTGCTACATTTTTAAAATAGCATTTTGACTTAATGGGCATTCTACAAATAAATAAATAAATTCCGTCTCAGACTTTATGTAAACTCGGGTCCTTTCTTTGTCAGCCTGTCTCCAACTATGATCAGCTAAACTAAAACAACCTTCTTCTTCTTCTTCTTCTGCTCCTTCTTCTTCTTCTTCTTCTTCTTCTTCTTCTTCTTCTTCTTCTTCTTCTTCTTCTTCTTCTTCTTCTTCTTCTTCTTCTTCTTCTTCTTCTTCTTCTTCTTCTTCTTCTTCTTCTTCTTCTTCTTCTTCTTCTTCTTCTTCTTCTTCCATATTTGTAAGTCATGAAACAGGTTGCTGATAGATGTGATTTCAATGTAGGTTCTCTGGGTCATTTTCTTTTTATGGCCTTGCCCTGACAGACATAGTTCTCAGTCCCCTCCAGTAAGCAACAGTTAATGTGCAGATATACCACCTTCTTCTCACTAGCAAATTTTTTGTAGCAAAAAAGAGGAAAAAGAAGAAGAAAAGTTAGAAATAGGAAATGGCAATATTTGTATTTTTAAAAACATTCATGAACTGTTCAGAAATGTCAGGTTTTAATAAATAGAAAGGGGTATGCAAGAACAATGTAATTTTAATTCAGCATTTGTATTTAATAATGTTCATTGAATGTTCGTTTAATGTTATTTATAGTCCAGTTTTCTATCTTAGGCTGTTATACAAAGCCAAACAAATAATACAGATTATTATTAAATGCTGCTCACATCTGGATTATTTAAATTTATGTCAGCTGATTATGATATTCTTAGCTTTGGTTGCAATCATTTGTATGGTAATAATTGTTTTGGGAGGAAATGAACAATGAACTAGTATCAGTTACTTTGAAGTTCTGGAATTGTATTTTTTTTAATTTATTCAATTTCTATAGCCGCTTATCTCAACCAATGACTCTAGGTGACTTACAGTCCTAAAAATATAAATACAATTAAAACATTTAAAACAATAAAAGTAACAGATATAGAGTATCTGGAATCAGATTCCTAAGCCATCAAACCTGATTTTATCATTGTAAGGTACACTTACTTCATTGTCTTGAAAAATGAAACGGAGAGGCTGTAGCTCCTTGCCTCCTTTACCATACCTTCAAATTGCTCCTTAGTTTACCTTGGCCAACAGGGTTTCCAAGCAGGCTGGTCTATCATTAGCTAATACAGTTCCATTTTAATCAACAGTTAAATTGAATTAGAAGAATTGGGGAGTTGGGACAGATCTATCCATTCACTAACATAGTTCTGGATTGCATTGACTAGATGTCTTATCGGATGGAGATGGAAGAATTTTTTTTTAGAACTGCTAAGCTACATTCATATAAGGATTTTTGTAGTTCAGTATATTAGGCGAAAGAATGACATTTCCAAAGCCTTTGAAATGTCCAAAATCAAAGTGTTCGCTTTGGGAATTTTATGATATCTCAATGTGCTACTACTGAATAATTTGTGAATGCAAATGCTCCTTGTACTTGTTGTTCACAAGATCCTTAGAAATTGCACATCTTACTTTCTAAAAAAAAAAAAATATCTAGATGGTAAAACTAATAGAACTAGAAAACATAATGTTCAGTATGATAAGCACAAGGGGGTTTAGTTTCCAAGTCTTACAGAATACAATTATAAGTCTCTTTTATATTTATGCACTTTTACTTAAAGAAGAGCCTTTATTCTACTTCAGTGTCATTTCTCAGCAGGGGCTTCACATTAAGACTGATGCATCGTTTCACTGCCGTTCGAAAGATCTTGGGGCTGGGTCTATCCTAACCGTCCCGCACGATAAAATATTTCGAAACATTCCACAATTTTTCATAGTTTTTTTTCCCAAATACCATTATGCTGAAGCTTTAAAAATGCGTATGATGTTTCACTGTATATGAAACTATTGAAAACATATTCTATCACACAAGAAATTATCTGAATGTTTCTTTTCAATCTACAGGGTTCTAAATTAGTGTCCTTTTCTAAATGTTTTTGGGTGATAATAGAAATGATGTTTCTCATTGATAGATTTTTTTCCTTCCTTGTGAGGAAGGAAGAAAATATTAGGCATTTTGTAGCCTGACATAAATTCAACTGCTTATTTTCTCTAGATCATACACTGCAATTACATGTTACAACACAAATAGGAGGCTTTCAGCTCCCATGTTTGCCCTCTAACACTCTTGTAGATGTAGAGAGCTATTACAGAATCAGTATTTAACCCCTTCCGACTAGCAGCTTTCTTTTGTAAATGCTTATTATCTACTTTAGATAATATTTCATTATTTATTCAGTAACACAACAATCCATAAACTATTCTATTGTTAATTCACAAACACAATTTATATTTCCAAAGCATAATGCTTATTATTTATCATATGCTGTTTCTTTTTCTAATAATTTCTGTTTATCATTTTCCCTTTGGCAGTGGGAAAACAACCTGGAAGATATTTGCAATTCAGAATTACTGAGCTCATGAATGCCTAACCAGAATATCCTTTCCATGTGCAAATCCACTCCTCGGTACTTCCTTATGCCTACAACTGCATCATTCAGCAAATGGATATTATTCTTCAGGAACATGTGGTACTTTTACTATGTAAATAATTTCTCTCCTCAATCTGCTTCACACATAATGGGTCAACCAGTTTGGCCTGGTAGGGACATCTGGAGTTTAAAGTTATGGGGTTGTCACAAAGACTTTCCATGGAGTTGGGAGATATTGGCACTCACAACATTACACCAATTCACCAGAAGACTACTTACCACCCCTTCCAATCCATTCTCCCCACAGGTAGACTCAACCTCTGAACAAAACATTAGGAGACAGTAGCACAGCATTTAGCAGTTACCACGTCTTTTCACCCTTCCTTCCTAGTAATCATTCTCAAGAATTTATGCTGGAAAGGAGATGAAACGACTTCAAAGATAGCTTCCTTAGCTAAAAATGGTTTTGTTTTAAAAACAAGGAAAAGCATGAAAGAATGAAAGAATGAAGAATAATACTCTTTATGTAGATACTTTTTGGGTTTTCCACCAGAATTGGCTAAACTTGAAATATTAATTTAAAAAATTAGCCATTCCACATGATTTTTCTTGCAAAGTCTAAGTTCATGCAGATTACATAGCTTTAGGCCATTTTTGAAATATATGTGATGGTATCACTAACAGATCTTAAGAAAGCAAAAGAGGGAGTACAACAGTTACAGAAGGAAGCAGGGCTGTTACAGAAAATATTTCTAAGTTCAGGGGATGGAGGAAAGGTGAAAAAAAATACTCAGAATTATTCTACTTTAATTATACTAGGTACAAGTTGAGCTGGATAATTGTTTTGACAGCTGTCAAGATACAGTTACATTGCCCTGCTAGCAAAATTGATATTTCCAGAAATCAAACAAGTGATCCTTGTTTCCTGAGTTTGCCTCCCTTTAAAGGCTCCACAAAATAGCATCTTGGCATCATGCAAACTAAGAAATACTAGCTGAAAGTCAAGTAAATAGGGCTTACATAAGAGAATGAGAGTGAAATAGAGATATAAATGTTGTAGATGAGATCAGAATGAAAGTGAGAGGCACTATTTCATCTTTTTCTCAATCCAAATCAGGATGGTATTGTTTGGGAAGAAGTGAAAGACACACCAGGATTTTATAATATTGTAAACATCAAATGGGACACTGCTAAAACAAGAATTAAATTTACTTTCAACTAATTAAATTTAATTGTAGTTTAATCTATTTGACTATTCCAGATCTATTTCATACATCTTTCCCTCAGTCACATTAAAAATTATAATTCACCAACAATTTTTGCAAGGCAAATTTTGCCTCTCTGACCAAAACCAACAACCTTGGTAACAGCATGATACTCTAGGACTGATAGCATCTGCCAGCAATTACACTGAGGATTTCATGAATGAGAGGACTGTAATCCAACATCTCTTTGAAATAATTTGACTAGTTTGCTCTAGCTGCTAACTGGATGGCCAAGAAGGGAATACACAAACAACTTAAGACTGACAGAGCTTTTTGGTTGGCTGAATAAAACATGGAATGTTTTCTATGCATAAGATAGCTGTAGTTACAGGAAGTACACCAAGATCATCACACCACACATATACACACACAGCCCAGAGACTACAATGCAGACATGGGGCTATAGATAGTGTCATTATTCAAGAAGCATCCTTGTCCATTAGGGAATTTATACTCCAATGGCAGGTAGAAATTGTAAAAATTACTCCTGAATTCCATTGCAGAAGGAATGACTTATTCCCACCTATTCTCCACATGTGTTGTAGTATAACTTCTATAATTTCCAACCTGCATCGGCTAATAGATAGGATGGCTAGAAATTATAGGCATTGTCATTTTAACACCTTTTGAGGACTGCAGGTTTGGGAGATGAGAAGATGAGGTTCAGAGGAAGAAGAGGGGAGTCTTCTGAGGCTTGTGGAGGATGCTTTGAGATACAACAATGCCTTGCAATTTTAAAAAAATCCTGTCTATCGCATGCCTTCATAATGGGACGGGAAAAACAAATCTCACAGTTACTTCCAGAGACATTTAATTAGGAACGCGTTGCTTCAAGTATGGCAAAAAATAAAAAAAAAATCATTACAATAAAATACCAAATTGGCTATCAACGATGGAAGCATTAATCTACCCAAATATATGGATATGGATAAAATAAAAAGATATGGATAAAATAAAAAGCTATAAAGATTTACTAAATGACCAGGGGGAACTGAAAACAAGACAAGAATTAAAAGAACAGGGCATAGACATTGATTGGTGGCCATATATACAGATCCAAACCAGATATAAGAAAGATTTAGAACAAGATGGGTTTCAAAAAGAACCACAAGAATTGGATAAGATCTTACAAGGCACAGAGGACAAATTGATTAAGAAAATTTACAATTACTTACTGAGATATAGAATGGAGAAGGAGGTAAGAATATATGATAACCTGGGCCAAAAATTTCGGCTATAATATTGAATTGGAGAAATGGGAGAAACTCTTGGACAAAAACTACAAACTGACGATGTCAGTAGCCTATAAGGAAAACATGTATAAAATGTTCTACAGATGTTCTACAGCGAGGTTGGCCAAAATGTTCCTGAATATATCACCAGACTTCTGAAAATGCAGACAAAACCAGGGAACATACTACCATATGTGGTGGACCTGCCCAAAAGCAAAACAATACTGGAATAGAATAAGAAAATGGCTCGAAGAGATAACTAAACAGCAAATGGATATAAAACCAGAATTATTCTTATTAGGAATATTTACAGGGAAATATGATTAAAAAAACAATATTTAATTTTACATATTACAACAGCAGCGAGAATAATATATGCACAAAATTGGAAGAATAATAATATTCCATCAGAGGAAAATGTGATAAGGAAAGTTTTAGAGTGTGCAGAGTCAGATAGACTCACAAAAGAAATAAAAGATAAAGCAGAAACAGAGTATTATATGGTATGGAATGAATGGTACAAATGGTTAGAGGATAGGTGTAAAAGTTAAGGAAAGATTAAATGAAGAAGATATAGGAGTTAGAAATTAGTAACAAATTTGTATAAATGGGAATGACACATAATGAATGATTGTAATTTAGTATATCAATATATTAATATGTATAAAAAATAATGGAATCACACGTATAGATAAAAGTAAATTGAAGAAAGGAGGAAAAATGGATATATTATGTATACTGATGTGGAAATGTTGTAAAGAAGAAAATTGTTAAAATTTTGTTTTTGTTTTTAAAAACTGTTTAATAAAAATTATTTTTTTAAAAAATCCTGTCTTTTCACTAAAAGAACAGACAGCAGGACAAACATGAGCCTTAATAAAACATGAATTTAATTTTGCAGTTACAAAGATTGTTGGCCGAGCAGGGACAAAAAGGGCCAGATAAATTATTGAAGCCTGGGAAACAGCCCCTTGTCAGTCAACAGGAGTACTGATGTACCACCAACTTACCAGCAGAGGGTGAAGAGTACAAGGAAACGGCAATCAATGACTTAATAGCCAGCCATCAATACCAGAATTAACAACCAAAAAGCACACAAACCATGCACCACATAAATGTAATAGTTAAAACACTAGGATAGAAACTATGAAATCATGAGTTCTAGTCCTGATTTAAATTTTTAGATTTAAAAAAATAAAGTCAATTTTGGGGGGCCAGTCACTCTCTTTCAGACTTCAGGAAGAAAGCAAAGGTTAGGAAGGAGTCTTGGGCCCTTTCACCCCTAGGAAGAGGGAAGGGCCTATGTTCATACTCTTTAGTAATGACTTGTATGAAAAAGTGGAGAAAATCCTTATCAGCTTTGCAGATGACTCAAAATTGGATGGGACAGCTAGAAGACAGATAAAAATTCAAATAGTCTTGATAGGTTAGAGAAGTGGACTGAATATAAGAGAATGAAATTTAACAGACAAATGCAAAATTCCACACTTAAGAAACAAGAATAGAGTGAGTGATGCCTGGCTTGGTAATAATGCTTGTGAATAAGATCCTGGAATAATAATTTATCATAAATCAAATATCCATCAGCACAGTGATATGGCTGCAAAAAAGGCAAACTCAATTTTAGGGTGCATCTATAGCAGTCTAGTTTCTAAATCAGAAGAAGTAATAGTTCTGTGTTATTCTGCATTGCTCAATCCACATATTGAATTTTGCATCAACTTCCATGTATTACAAATTAAAATGGATTCTGGGAAAAAATGGAAGAGATTCAGAGAAGATGATCAGGAAATAGAAACTAAATACCCATGAATTGTGACTAAAGAAACACGTTTGGCTCTGAGAAGACTGAGGAAGAGGTGGGTTCCTGCCGGTTCGGACCGGCTCTATAGAACCGGTAGCGGGAATTTTCCCCCGCTCGCCAAACCGGCAGCAATGGTCGGCTGGACACGCCCCCAAACCGGCTCTCTCAGCGACGCCATAGGCACCAACATCTTGTTTTTTGCTTATGCGCATGCGCAGAAGCTGGGGTTTTAGCACTGCGCATGCGCGCACGCCCACGCAGCGCATGAGGAAGCAAACCGGCAGCGAGGTAAGTCAGAACCCACCCCTGGACTGAGGGGTGATATTAGAACACTCTTCTAATACTGAAAGGATACACAAGTGCCAGTCAAAGCCATTGTGCCAGAACTCAGCACCCAAAATAATGGATTTCAGTTCCAGGAAGGTTGATTTAAATTCAGAATTAGAAAACGCTTCCTAATAGTAGGAAGAGTTCAATAGTAGAATTACTGTTTCCCCTGCAATTTAACTTTTCATTGGTTCACATGGGTTTTCTCTTCCTACAGTTTGGTTCAAATCCATCTCATTCTCAGAAACACAGCATTGGCAGTATTTGCCCTGAGCACTTAGGTTCTTTCTTTAAGGGCGATGGAAATTATTTGCCTGAGGCTTTGTTAGTCTTCAGGGGAAGCCCATGGATACTAAGCTACTGTTTCTAGATGGTTGAAGCTTAGTATGATTAAGGCTTACCTGATAATAAATTTTCAGAATACCATTTGAGTCTCTGCACAGCCCTATTAATATTCCTACCCTGGATGCAGATGCCTCTGGTTGTGGGTTTTCTTCTAGGGGTGGAAGAGTAAAATGTTTGATTCTTGAAAACCCATCTCTAATAGTGTTGTTCTCTTATATACCAAGGTTATAAATCCCATTAGAAGACTCAGGAGAAAACAGAAATTTCTTTACCATTAATTGCTAGGTTTTGAGCATCACAGAGAACATCTAGCATGTCCCTTCTTTCCATGATAAAAAGCTAATGGCAACAAACCCAAACTAAACAATACTAGACTACACAATATTTAAAGGTCATTTCCTCACCACATATTGGGGAACTGGCAGATGTTCCTAAGATTGGTGGGTCTTCTCTGTTTTTTCTTTTCTTTTTCCTTTCTTTCTGTCTTATCATTTTTAAATCTTTACTCATGCTGCATCTCAGTACTTGGAGTAAGGAAAGTAACCAGAATTAGAAATTTCTGGCAAGATTTAATCCAAGATACAGAGTAAGAAAAGCAAAATTGGGAAGAGAGAGGACTTAAAAAGCTGCAAATGCCCAGAGAGACTCTCTGTAGGAGAAAGGAGGTAAGCAGAAGTTAATTCCAGAGGCATGACTAGGAAAAAAACGACGGAAAAGATTTGTCCCAAAAGAGGCAACATAAGGAGATAAAGAAAGCAAGAGGGAAAGCTTTAAGTACCAGTAAAAAAGAATATTTATTTATTTTATTTTATTTTATTTTATTTATTTATTTTGTCAATCTCGTATTAGATAATACATATAAGTATATACATAATTTGAATACATGAAATGAATAAAAGTAAAAGGGAACATTAGGACAGGGACTGTAGGCACGCAGATGCACTTATGCACGCCCCTTACAGACCTCTTAGGAATGGGGTGAGGTCAGGGGTGAAATGTGAAATTTTTCCCTACTGGTTCTGTGGGCATGGCTTATTTTGTGGGTATGGCTTGAGGTCAGGTGGGTGTGGCTTCAGGTGGGCGTGGTCATATGACTGGGTGGGCGTGGCCAGGTTGTCATGTGACTGGGTGCGGCCAATTTAGCAGTCCATTTTGCCAGGGAGCAGGGGGTTGGACTAGATGACCTCTGAGGTCCCTTCCAGCCTTTGCTGTGCTGTTTCAAAGCATCCTCTGAAGCTGTGTCTAGTGCCAGCCAGGTTTGTGGTCCTCCCTCCCTCTCTCCCTCCTTTCTTTTCTTTTCTTTTCTTTTCTTTTCTTTCTTTCTTTCTTTTTCTTTCTTTTGAGACAGAGATTTTTTTTTATAGCTGAACTGATCTCCTGTTGTAGGGGATTGAAAATAAGCCAAAAGCCACGTTATTCCAAGTAGTACTGTAAGCTGTCGTGCTGTTTAGTTCTTTCATCTGCTTTAAAGCCTGTATCTTGGCTGATCACTTAAATCTCCAGTTAGAGAGGAAGACTTTGAGCCTTGTTTATTTTTTTAAAGAAGTGTTCAACCCTATGATTCATCTTAGCCATCTGCAGTCTCAAATGGCCTAGTCCAGGAATATGTTTATAAGTGATCAAAGCTTTGCCATCATTCCATTTGGCACATTATGGATGGTATAATT
>QLTV01002011.1:997483-1028109 GCA_003457575.1 Thermophis baileyi
CACGCACCAACGCGGTACATGAGGAAGCGAACCAGCAGCGAGGTAAGTTAGAACCCACCCCTTATACATATATATTTATTGGATTGGGGGGGGGGCGAAAGGCGAAAGGAAGCAGTATGCTCCCTCCCATATTTGGGTATAACAGGTGATTCGACAGAATATATATATATATATATATATATATATATATATATTCCATTGGAAGTTATAATCTATTGATATCACTATAAAGGTGTTAGGGCATTATTAATAATCATCAATCTTCTGGTATGTCAGGCCAGATTATCATGGTCAATCTAAGTCCAGTTAAATATTTCTGCAGTATATTACATTAGAAAATTAGAAAACCAAAACACACCATGGAACCTTTCTGAATGTTATTGAAGGAAAATCAGATAACATCAGAATATAGCAGTGACTTAAGAATGGTATACTAACAAAGGAAACTGAAGAAATTATTGCTGCTGTCCAAGAATAAGCACCATGCATAAATGCCACCAAGGCATAAAAATAGAAAATTTTGGATAGTAAATGCCAATGGTACAGAGATAAAGGTAAAAGTTGTTTATACAGTAGTGGCCACAATTGTGGAAACCTTTTGGGGACAGTGTATTTTTGAGGTTTGATGGCTAATAACACCACTTTTTTTTAGTAGTACCATAAAATTATATATCAATGGAAAGATAATTTAATCAAGAATGTAATGCAACAAAATTTGTTCAATTATCTGTATTCTATGAAAAGTTATAGCCAAATAAGCAGAAAAAGGAAGCACAACTTGCTTAGGTTGATATCAGGTAGTTTTCCTGCATCTGATTGTAGCCAATGAGCATGAGTGTTTAGAGAGTCAATCAGGTGTCATCTTGTTTTGGCAATGAGCCAATCAGATCACAGTAGGATTGAGTTATTGATGTCATGTATTGAAGCTGAGAGGAGGACATTTGTCAGTGTGTTATGTGATCGCTATCAAGTTGGTTGGGTTTTTTTGTGTTCTTTCATTTAGTGAGCTTGTAAAACGTAATAAAATTAAAGTAATGGTGCAAAGAGTTGACTGGTCGCCCAGAAAGCGATGTAAAATAGTATTATTAAGTGAACAATGCTACAGTTATAAAGAAATTAGAAGAAAAATTGGTGGAAACTTAACCAAAGGTGGCATTTCTAAGTTTTTGAAGAGGTATAAGGAGACTCAGTCACTACAAAACCACACTGGTAAAGCCAGGAAAAGGTGCATAACAGCAAGTGATGATAGAAGAATTAAGAGACTGTGCCTACGTGACAGAAGAAAATCATCTGGGAGTATACAAGATGAAATGGCGCAATGCAATGTGAAGTTGAGTGAAAGGACTGTTCAGCGCAGACTGCAGGAATTTGGCCTAAAATCTAGAATTCCACTAAAAAAGCCACTTTTATCTCTCAAACAACGGTTGAAAAGACTAAACTGGGCTAAAACCCATGTTACCTGGACAGAGGAACAATGGGACAGTGTTATTTTGGAGTGATGAGACCAAGATCTCCCTGTTTGGTAGTGATGGCATAAAAACACACTTTTCCCAAAAGGTTTCCACAATTTTGGCCATTACTGTAGATTGCCCAGTGAAGGTGTGAACTCCTTTTCTTCTGCGCATGCGCAGAAGCCGAGTTTCCGGCACTGCGCATGCGTCTCCATCTTGTTTTTGGCCTTTTTTGCACTGCACATGTGCGCGCGCCCATGAGGCGTGGCCACGCAGCACAGGAGGAAGCAAACCAGCAGCGAGGTAAGTTAGAACCCACCCCTGTCTGGGTGTATATAAGATGAAATGGCACAATGCAGTATGAAGTTGAGTGCAAGGACTGTTCGGCGCAGACTGCAGGAATTTGGCCTACAACCTAGAATTCCACGAAAAAAGCCACTTTTATCTCTCAAACAAAGGTTGAAAAGACTAAACTGGGCTAAAACCCATGTTACCTGGACAGAGGATATATAATTTTATGGTACTACTCCAGAGGTGGGTTCCTGCTGGTTCGGACCGGCTCTATAGAACTGGTAGTGGAAATTTCCCCCCGCTCGCCAAACCGGCAGCAATGGCCGGCTGGACACGCCCCTGAACCAGCTCTCATCTTGTTTTTTGCTTTGCGCATGTGCAGAAGCTGGTTTTTGCTTCTGCGCATGCGCAGAAGCTGGGTTTTTAGCACTACGCATGTGCGCATACGCCCGCAAAGTGCGCACGTGCCCTCGCAGCGCATGAGGAAGCGAACCAGCAGCGAGGTAAGCCAGAACCCACCCCTGTACTACTCCAAAAAAAAGTGGTGTTATTAGCCATCAAGCCTCAAAAATACTGTACACTTGTCCCAAAAGGTTTCCACAATTTTGGCCACTACTGTAATAACCGAATACAGCCAAATTGCAGAGACTGGTTACCAAAAAAAGGCATGATCGAGTTGGGAAGACATTAGACTGGAATTTTTATGTTTAAAAAATGGATCTGCAGCCAGTAAACATGAAACCACAAATAAAGACATTAAAAATGATAACAAAAATGTTGTTTAAGTACTAAAATTCAAACTCATGAACACTTGGAACATAACACGCCAGATACTACTATCATTGAAAATAACCATATTTGATTTATTGGTGTATTGACTCCAAAAGAGAGTAATACTGAAGATAAAAAATTGGAGAAGTTTACAAAATAGTGAGACTTGCAAATAGAGATAGCAAAAATTTGGAAGACATTGTCAACAGTGGTCAATTGAAGCACCAGCCACAATACAAAACCATAAGGACTTAGAAATAATTTGGATTGTCTAACTTGAAATAACACCCTAACTGTAAACAATAATACTATAGAGCATCTCATATGTACATAATTAGATGTTACTATCTTTATGATTCCCAAATCCTTGGATAGGGCTCATATCAGGAAGACGAAAATCAGCCATCACTGGCTGTGATACACAATGAGTAGAATTAGAATACTAATACTATTGCAATTTTCAACAAGGTGGTTAACAACCCATTCAAAATAAATAATGTGAAACCTTAATTTAGCAGACCTGAGCACAATGGATTTTGTATGCAATGGACCAAATTTCCACAACAATTTACTTCATTTGCATAATGAACCTATCATGCAAATGATGTAAATCACTGCAATTGTGTATTTTTGTATTTAATGGATATTCATGAATAACAGAGATCCCTTCCCCCAAATTAGAGTATTAAAATAAGGTTTTACTGTAATAAATGAAAATGAAGTGCGCTGCACAGCAGAACTCCAGCTTCAAACAAAACTATACTTTCAACAATGCCTCTGGGTCCAATGTAGATAAATGGCATTCAATAGTAATAATCAGAACAGTAATAGTGAGTAGATACATTCTGGGAATTTTTTTGGAAATCTATCTACCCACCCAGAAAAAGAAAGAAAAGATGGGTTGGGACAGAAGATTCCAGTAAATAGGTATGTCTTTTATGATTGGCAGCAGGGGTGGGTTCTGGATCCTTTTGCTGCCAGTTTGCTCAGGGTCGCGCCGTGCGCGCACGCAGCAATCAAAAATTAGCTTCTGCGCATGCGCAGAAGCAAAATCCAAGATGGCTGCGCCCACGGAGACACCAACGGAACTGGCTCCGCGACGTCATCCCTGAGTTACTAACAGTTCTAAAGAACTGGTTAGAACCGGTAGGAACCCACCTCTGATTGGCAACATCAGATTTGGTAACTATTTGTGGAAGGACCCATAAGAAACTCTAAAAAATGAAAATGTGTCACCAGTGCAAAGAGTTGGAGAACACTTTGATTATTGTTGTACACTTAGGCATATTCTTATTGGAATAACAAAATATTTGTTTGGTTTTGTAAGGACACTAGATCATTATAGATGTTCACTGAAAATAGATGACATCTTGGTAATTTATTCTAGAAGTTCTAAACTAAATACAATATGAAAAAGGCTATTATATCATCTTGATTTATTTCCACTTCTCCTTTACAAGCCAAATTAAAGCATTTTGATGGCAATTTATTAAGTTACAATCAAAAAGATACGAGTAACATTAAAAAAGATTAAATTAAAATTTAATTTAAAATATAAAATTTTACAATTAAAAATACAGTAATGCAATTAAAAAGATAATGAATACAAACTAAAACAATATAAGAATACTGTAAAAGAAAAAATGGAAAGAAAATAGAAAAGAAATAAAAGAAAAGAAATAAAAAAGGAAGGAAATATAGAAAGAAAAGATTTCTTCATCACAAATCAAAACAATTTTAGTAACTTATCATCCTCTCTTAAAATACAAATGATCTCTTCTTCCCATATCCCATCTCTAATCAATAAAAAAACATGAAAGCTTTGTTATTTAGTCCAGCAAAACTGCATTAAGGGTTACTAGAGATTATATATATATAATGAAAACTTTTTAATCTCACAACATAAAGACAGATTCAGCCAAGACAACTTTCAAATGGGAAGTTCTGAACATCCTAGGCCAAGCCAAATCCAAACATGGTAGGGAATTTCTGGAAGCTTGGCATTTAGACAAATCAGCCAACAATTGGCACATAGAAATAAACCATATTTACACACCATTTAAAGAGACAATGAAAGGAAAACCAAAAGAAAAAAGAAAAAAAAGACCAGAACATATCCGCTCCAGCAGCCAACACACAGCTATGCAAGTATTAATATCAGACAATCAAGCAGAAAACAACACCATAATCAAGAAACCACCAAGGGGGGGAAAAACATTCCTCCACCAACATATTACCTAATTTGCTAATGAAATGTCTGCAAGCAACCATGGAGCACTAAGGATTCTACGGAGAAACTTGAGAAAATGGACATAGTCCAACTCCACAAACATTTTATCCCCCCAAAATTTTATAAATTTTGACTGCAGTGAATTTTCATAGAATGGGGATTAGAACCAGGCACTATTTGAATTTCAGTCTTTCACATTTAAATTTAAAAGGCAAAAATCATGTTCAAATTTTGCTTGACTCCTAGTGACTTCATGGATAGATCTGTGGACGATTGCCACTGCCTTCTTACAGATCTTTTCCCAGTTTCACAATCTAGCTATAACTTTCATACTCCCTGGCTTCAGAAGTACTATCTGGATTTTTAAGACCAGACAAGTTTATCAGGTTGTGTCACCTGCAGAGACATATTAACATAAAGGCCTGAATAACATGCGTGTAAGGGCTGAGGAAATTGAGGAAATCTTTGCCACTATATCACACTAACCCCGTTCATCCCCCCCAGAAAAGGGATGATAAAGGTTGCAGTCCATGATTTTTGGAGAAATAATTGCTGGAGCAGGTCTCTGTAAAATCAATCTATTCTCACCATAAACTCCACTTTTCCATAAACCACCTTCTTTCTGAAACACTTGTAAATGCATCACAGGGTCTATCTAGTGCCAAGAAAATGTAAAATATAAACTAGGAGAGTCTAATATGCCTTGTGTTTTCAGTCAGCCTCTTTTCAAAATATTGATGTTTGATCATTAGGCTGACATCTTTCATGCAAGATTATAGGCAACACATCTGTAATACTGTTTTCAGAAACAGTAAAGGCAGCTGTTGGAAAGATTTTTTTTCCAGGTTGTGGCAAACACCTACCTTCAGCCCACCTCAAGTCTCTGAAAATTCATAGTTCTTTCAAGATCAAAACCAGGATGGGAAAGCTTGGTATGTTGTATCTATTAGGGATGAACAGGTAGTCCTCAACTTATGATCACAATTGAGCCCAAAATTTATATTGCTAAGTGAGAAAATTGTTAAGAGATTTTTTTCCCCATTTTACAACTTTTCTTGCCACATTCGTTAAGTGAATCACTACAGTTGTTAAATTAGAAACACAGTTGTTAAGTGAATCTGTTTTTCCATTGACTTTGTCAGAAGCTTGCAAAATGGGATCACATGATCACTGCAACCATCATAAATGTGAGTCAGTTGTCAAGCATCCGAATGTAAATCACATGACCATGGGGATGCTACAACGGTCATAAGTGTGAAAAGTGGTCACTTTTTTCAGTGCCGTTGTAACTTCACTAATGAACTCGAGGACTACCTGTGCCTCAGATGGGACCACAAAAACAGACCTTCTTGGTGGTGGCCCCTTCACCATTCTTGCTGAGGTCCTGCTGCTGCTCTTCCAAAAGATCCTAAGACATGGTTTATCAGCAGGCCTGGGGACCATGAATGGAGATGAAGCTAATGAAGCGGTTGAATGGTGGTGGTGGGGAGTTTATGAGTTTTTAATGTTTTAAAAGATAGCCCTACCATGGAGACTGAATCTATTATATTTAATTAGACACAATTGGGAAGAGTAAGAAACAAACACTGATATGTGATCCAAGATTAGTTATTTTTATCTTTTGGGATGATTTGGGACAGATAAGATGCTGTGGTAAAGCTTCTACGAGTGGATTACAATAACAGTTTGTTAACAGAGAGTTTTGAAACTTTAATCTTGTCTCCGTCTCCTCCTCCTCCTCCTCCTCCTTCCTCCTCCTCCTCCTTCTTCCTCCTCCTCCTCCTCCTCCTCCTCCTCCTCCTCCTCCTTCTTCCAGTAACCATTTTGTCAATATGATATATAGAAGACAGGTCAATAACTTGCAAAAAAATTCATTAGTTTAAAATTTTGGGGGGCTGTTTCACAAGGGGTGGGAATCAATATTGAAGTAATGTATTAATCAGTATTCAGTTAGGGGGATAGTATGTCCATAGGTGTTGGGTTTTTTCTCCTTTCGTTTTGATGCACTTTTTAAATGTCTTGATTGTTTTGTGTTTTCTTTTGTTTTTTGTCCACAAACTTTGAAAAACAAACGGGCCTCAAGAAGTATTTCAAAATCAAGCAACAAAATATTCTCCATGAAGCTGGTCAGTGTAATTTTATCTCATATTTTTGCTTTTGTATTTGGTCACTGAAAAGAAATAGCATGTCTATTAAAAGCGACCAGTAGGTCACACTTCTCAGAAGAAATTTATCTTTGTGTAGTGTACGTTGGCTGAGAATTGCGAATGTTGTGATCCTACCACATCTCAAGTTGTTTTGGACAAATAGGAATAGCCAAATATTTATAACTAGCTGAATACCCATGCTCTGCTACGAAACTATGTGATCGGGCTTGATAAATCAACACTTACAGCTTGAAAATTAATGAATAGTTATGATCGGCCTCTCCTCTCCCCTTCTCTCCCTCAGCCTTGCCCCACAGAAGCCTATCCTATCCTCTCCCCTTCTCTCCCTCAGCCTTGCCCCACAGAAGCCTCCTCTATTCTATCCCCTTCTCTCCCTCAGCCTTGCCCCACAGAATTCTCCCCATCCTATCCCCTTCTCTCCCTCAGCCTTGTCCCACAGAATCCTCCCCTATCCTATCCCCTTCCCCCCCCCGCCCCTATCCCCTTCTCTCCCTCAGCCTTGCCCCACAGAAGCCTCCCCTATCCCATCCCCTTCCCTCCCTCAGGCTTGCCCCACAGAAGCCGCTCCTATGCTATCCCGTGCTCTCCAGAGTTATTTTCTGGTTGGGAGGGGGAGTAGAACATCTAACTAATTAGCATCAGAGTGTGTTAATAATAATAAAAGAAATACTAATGATCTGATGGTCGTTTTGAAAAATCCTTTCTTAGCGAGCACCTAGAAGCCAAGAGGAACATACGTGCCAAATTTCAAGTTTGTAGGCTTTACAGTTCTGGAGATTTCGTGATTCTGCGTGAGTGGTTTTCGCTTTTATATATATAGATGAAAGATACCCCACCCCCATAATCCCTGACCGTTACCCCCTTTTCACTCTTTTCATTCATAACAATACAATTACAATGTACATGAAATAGCTACAGAGGCCCTTTTTCCTCCTTTAAGTTAATATTTTTTTTCCAAGTTTTATTAAAATTCTGTAATTCTGGAGGTGGGGTGTGTGTGTGTGTGTGTGTGTGTGTGTGTGTGTGTGTGTGTGTGTAAGAGAGAAAAAGAGAATAAGTAATGCTTTTGCTACAACTACTTGGCAATGGTTAGTTTCATTGATTCAGACAGGTGGCCAAGAATAAATAAAGCATACTCTTGAGTTTCTACATCACATCCATTGCAGCTTCTCACCCATCATCCAAAGTAACAGTCTAACTATAAGCTGCCAAAAGGTTTACAAGTTAATCACAAAGTCTTCCTATGAAGGCAGGTCTGGCACTTATTCACTGCCCTTCCCAAACAGTTTAAGAACAGCATTCTGGAAGCAGAGCCCAGGACCAACCTTGTAAAATTCAGCTTGCAAGAATTTTCTTCATGGGAAGATAAGATACTTGAGTGTGTAGCACTTTTCCAATTCTAGTTTCAGTTTCTGTTAAAATATTCTGGTTGTTTTCAATGAGATTTTGTGTGTGGGTGTATACAGATATAAATTTTCAGTGAGAACACATACATGCTACAGAACTAGAAACATCTGACTAAATCAAAATGCCCTTCTTCACCTCCAACAACTTGTATACAGTGATCAGGTAAGATACATGGTTATTGCACCCCAGATATCAGTGTTCCATACCACTGTTTGTTTCTCATTAGCAAACATTTTCTTTAAATTATCTTGGATGTTCATTAAATAATATCAGCTACTTAGAACCAAAGGATAATTATGAGTTTAATGAAGCATGTAGTAGCTTGCTCAAGTCTAACGCTCGCTTCTCTGCTGGGACTCCATTTTATTCTGCACTTATCCTTCAGCAAAGCTACTCTACAAAGTCACTTTGGCAATAAGAAGTATTTAATTAGATTAATGAATTTTTATCACCTCTCTCAGGGATTAGGCTTGTTAAATCCTGGCGACCAAAGAACAACAGATTTTTTATTACTAAATACTTGGGGATGCGCTAGTTCTACTGCCGTGGCAGCCCTCATATTCTGTCTGCTTTGAGCACGATTTTGTTTTATTTTACCTTTTAAAGCCCCTTGACGGGGTTTTGGAGATTTGGCAGGGGTGGAATTGGTGCCTTCAGCTGAAGTAGAGAATAAAAATGCTAACAAGAGTATTATACCTGAGCCTCAGACAGATTTGGGGGGAGGGGGGAGTTACTTTCTTTCCAAGTTTGAACTGTGACACGGAAGAGTTCTTCAAATATTTCATGGCAAATCTTTGTAAGGAACAATGTAAACATGAAATGCAGATTCCCTTTAGTTCACTGGTTTCATGGGCACTTTACACTGATAAAGCCTAGCCTGCTTCTGACCAAAATAGAACGGCAGAAAGAGAAGGAAGCACTCTTGTCAACAGTGCTCTGCCCTGCAGCTTATGGAGACACCTAAGGGGGAGGTCTATCACAGCAGGTGTTTGGGATCCCTTCCCTGAAAACAGGCACTTGAAATTATCTTCTGTTATTATTCCTCTGTAACAAATTCAGGGCAGACTAGGTAAGATATGTGTTTGCACAGGTCACCAAAGATGTTTTACCATTTCCACAAACACTGTCAGCAATTCCTTTCTACAAACACTATCTACCTGGAAATCAGCATTTGTTCTGCTTGTGTCGGGCCCAAGCCCAGAGATGAGACAGTGAGATCCAACTGAGTCCAATTCTTTATTTGCTTGCACCTAATTAGACAGAGTCTTGCCAAACTAAAGTTGTACCTTTCTAAGCTACTAGATATATCCAGAGAAAAGCTAGGTTACGAATACTCTGAAACCCTTCCCCCTCCCCTGTCCACCTCAGAACTAAAAATCTTTTTCTGGGAAAGCTCTGAGTTAGCCAAATCCTCCCCCTCTGCTACTGCAGTAGTACATTCTATCACAGCTAGATACACATGGCAAACTTCCTTCCTCCTAATATATACTTGTCTCATGACTGATGATGATGATGATGATGATGATGATGATGATGATGATGATGATGATGACAATGATAATATTTGTGAGACTGCTGCCAGATTGCAGGATCCAATCTGGGTCGGGCACTGGGACCAGCGGTTTAGTCTTTGAGCTTTTGGACTCGTGCTGGAGCCTATCCTCAGGGAACTTCTCTCTCACCAGATTGGATCCTTCAACATTAGCCTGGGACATGTATATTTGCCTTCATTGGTGCCTGTCATATTGCATACGATAGGCATGCTCCAGGTTCCTTCCCTGAAATCTTGCCACCTGGTGGGACCTCCAAAATGTAGGATCCTTGGTGTTCTCTGAGGCTGGCTGTTTTCTTGCAGATGTTTCATTATCCAAACTAGGTAACATCATCAGTGCAGTTTCCTAGTTTGGGTAACGAAACATCAGCAAGAAAACAAGCAAGTTCAGAGAGCACCAAGGACCCTCATTTCATCCCTGAGATACAAATATTTTCCTTTATTGGTATCTCCAAAGTGTGCCTTTTCCTTAGCTGCCCCTACCTTAAGGAGCACCCTCCTCCTCCTGATTCAGCAGGCCCCCACCCTTTTAGCCTTTCAGAAGATCATCAGCTTCCAAAGATATTCATCAATAGTGGCCAGCTTTTATCCAGATGTTAGGATATAATGAGGATATCTAGAGTTAGCTGTGGGGCATCCGAAGAAGATGACTGAGGTGCTGGCTTTTTGTTTTATGGTTTATGATGTTATAGTTATTGGGTTTATTATAATTGCGAGCTACTTGGAATTGTTTAAAATGGAATTGTTTAAGGCCTTACAAATTTTAAAATAAATAAATAAATTATTATGCTGATTGGTGATTTACATTCCACCATTCTCTTCAAAGGGCTTCCATTCAGCCACTTTATCTAAACAGTGTTCTGCTTTGCTCACTGATTCAGGAGTCCCAATGTGGTCATTAGCACTTACTATCTGATAAGTAGGCAAAGAATAAATCTAAAAGCAAAAATGGACAATATGTCAAAACAGAGTTATGGACTGATGATGTTACCTAGTTAGATAATGAAGCATCTGCAAGCAAACAACCAAGCTCAAAGATCACCTAGAACTCCCTGAGCTACAGACATTCTCTCTCCTATTGGAACAGTTAGTGCAGTTTAAAAGAAAACAGAGAAGTAATACCAAAGAAGTCACATTTAAGTGTTAATTAAAACTTCTTCTTCCTTCTCCAATTCATTTCAGCTCTTAGTCGTTACATAGACATCCATCCGGTGTTCTAGCAACAGTGCAAAAGTAATTAATCATTGCCTTTTTTTTTTTTAAACTTTGCAGCTAGCCTACTACCTAAATTCTGATTGTCTAAAATGCAGGTAAAATCACAATCAAATGACTCTCTCTCCGTAGAAGATGCTGGGATCGTATTCTGCATAACTTCCCTTCTCTTCCTTTAAGATAAATCGTTAAGCTGCATTGTAGGAACGTTGTTACTTTGTTTTGCATGAACCCGAACGAATATTTCTTCAAGGCTGCAAGTTTCTATTGTGCCCAGTTGTTTTGATTATTGTAACCTCAAAGAAAGGAAGGAACCAGAAGGGAGAAAAAGAGAAGAGAAGGGGTCTGCGAAGTTATCCTCTTGTACAGAGCTCTGGCAAAGCAAAGGAAAGGCGTGGGAGTTAATGAAAAAGGAACAATAGTTAAAAGGGAAAGGCAGGATCACTAGATGGGTCTAGACAGGAGTGAACCAATGAGCCTTGGTTTCCCTACATGGACAGAAAAGGTAAGAGTCAGGGGAACAACCGGTCAGGCAGGGTGAAATGCTACCAGTTCGACCGGTAGCGGCAGCCGCCAGTGGTTCAGAGAACCGGTAGCGGCGGCAGCGCGAGGCTCTGCCCACCCACCCACCTGGACGTCACCATTTTCCTGTTTTTAACCCTTTACGCATGCGCAAAACCTTCTGCGCATGCGCAAATGGTGAAAAAGCGTGCGTGCAGAGCGTGCGCTTCCGAACCGGTAGGGAAGGTAAGTAGATTTCACCGCTGCGGTCAGGTCCTTTGTGATGGCCAGATCGCAAACTGAGCACCAGTCCAGCCTCATTGACAAACCACTGCAATTTGAGCTGGAATTTCTGAAATTAAGACAAAGCCAGAAGCCACACGGGAGAGAAGCAGTTTGGGTAGCAATGCTGAATTGCCTCCAGTCTGGTTTGCAAAGATTCTGGCACTGCTAGGAGAGAAGAAGCAGCGAGCTTGCTGCAAGACATTTATCTGTATTCTGCAGAGTGCCTGGCTGAGTAATAAAGTCACCTTCTCCAGAACCCTTTTGCCCAAGAGTGAACTCCATCCTTCACAGCCTGTTTGAAAGAGTCTTCTAAAGTGTCTGCATGAATAATACGGGAACACAATCTACTTGTAAAAAATTTAAAGAAGCGTGATTCAAAGAGAAATGGTAAGAGGCAAAGAAGATAAAAAGAAAAGGGAGGGAATTGAAAGAGGTCAAAAACAAACTTTGTAGTTAAACCCTGAAGAAACTTGGCACGAAGTTGGATTTCCACCCTACTGGATTCAAGTTAGTGAAAGGTGCAAGGTGAAAACTAAAAGCATCTGCCAGCTCTGAGAATGGCAGAGGGGAGAGAAAAGGGTATTTTTGTTTTGTTATTGTGAAAACATGGCAGTAGGCAGGGCAGGTACAACTAGACAGGGAACCTTAGTCTCAATCCTGGACATTGGCACCTCTTCTCCAGTGTAGCATCTTTGTTCCAGCTCCCTTCTTTATATTTAAATTATAATTTAAATATAATTTAAATTATATTTAAATTATAATTTATATTTAAATTATTAAACAACTCATTTTCATTGCTCTGATGTCATTGCTCAACACCTTTCCTACAGATTTAAGATGAGGAGTCTTCTTTATCCATCTCCCTTCATAGATAAATTATTATTTATTTGTAAGCAATGGTAATCAGTTGTATCAGCAGCAGAGATATAATCTATCAAGCACCTGTACAAAGAAATAACCTGATGTGGGAGATTAGGCTGAGCCTGGTGGCAGAGTCAAGACAGGACTCAGCCTAGAATCATTACATGTCCACAAACACTTCAGGTCCAGCCCCTCTCCTTGAGCTCTGATAAATCTTATCTACCACAAATTTAGTGCTGACCACTAGTTGACAAGATTCTTGTGTATAGGCTTGAGTAATACATCTTCTGAACTGGGACTTATGTGTGATCCTGATTCTTCACACCTCACACCTCTTTTTTGAATGGATAACCATGTGATTATAGTAACCAATACCAGCTAATCTTACTGTTAATACATATGACAGTGAGATTTGGAGAAGAATTGTGCATACACCCCAGCTGAAATGAGTAGAACAACAATGCTTGATGGATTGTTCCCTTACACAAAGTACTATCTGCTTGAGATACTATGTGTTCTACTTTATTGATACTGCTACATTGAGCCTGTTCAGTCTAAATCTAGATTTAAAAAATGGAAATTGCTCATCTACTGCCAGCACTTGGACAACAAGCTAAGCAAGATTAGCACTTTGGCTAGTCATGATTTTTTTTTTCTTCAGTGGCAAAAAGTACTGAACTTTTATTGAAATCATAATCCTTATGTCCAACTTGATTTCTTTACATATGTGTTAGAATCTCAGGAGAATCAGGCATATAAATTTGTGTAAATAAATGAGCCCATGATGGATACACATTATTTCTGGATATGTTGGTGAAAATACCCATGCAAATCTATGCCTTCTTTTTGGGAGGTGCAAAACTAGCCAATAATAAGGCCATTTCATTTAAAAACTCTCTAGGTTTGGCATTAGGTACATGAATAATATTCCTATCCGGGATGGTCATCTTCTTCCACAGAATGCACAGCTTCAGGAGAGAGGCACATGGAACAATGATGGAGGAAAGAGATGTCTATTTTGTCACCTGGATCAGCCAAATTAACCCTAGTGATCAATAGGATGGCAAATGTCACATGCAGATCAACCTCTCATCCATACTGGAGCAATAACTACCTCAGGCTTGGGGATTTCCCTTCTTCTTTGATATGACCACAAAGAGAACCGTTTCTTTTTCTTCCATTTTGAAATTAGCCAGACTTTCATGTTACATCTGGAATGATTGTATATCACTTAACCCAGAGTCACTGGGTCAGTTTGAAACATATTGAAGTAAAGATTACCACCCCAACCAACCACTGAATCACGCTATATTTTGTATACATAAAGTCCAATTCTCTACCACTACCCCCACATAAATGTGAGTGGGATTTCCTGCCAAATAAATATGCATGGTATTGTAGTCTCGAGTTTATTTATTAATTTTCTGTGTTTTACGAGGAGCAAATTGAACATTTCATCTAGTTTCAAAAGATGTAAATGTGATTTTGACAATTGGCTATCAATACTTGAAAACTGTGAGGTGACTCTTCTGCATTTTTAAATTATTTATTGTTATCTATTTTTCCTCCATTTTTTGCATGTTTGATACATTAGAAGCCAATAAAAATACTGTGTCAGCATATTCCTCTTATATAATTTGTTTGTTTTTGATCTGTTTACAAAGCAAGGCGAGGAATACATCCACTCCGATGCTGACATAAGTTACTTTTTAAACCAGACATTTCGACCTTTCACAAGCAAGTATCAGAAAACAATGGAAAAATTCAAATGACCGCTGGGAGGGAGAGAGAAAAACAATCAGAGAATGGATAAAATAACTGGCCTCTAAAACAAAGTTTGGAATGCCACCTGATAGATCTTTAATATGAGTGGACAAAGAAGCATTGTGCATACAGAATATATAAGTTAATGCTTCACATATTGCAAAAGAAATACAACTAAAAATTAATCGTAAGACATCTGTACATATGGCTTATACAATCCTAGCCTCTGACCATCCTTAGCCAACTTCACATTTGCTTCATTGCAAAATTTAAATCACAATCCAGGATTTATGTGATACTTTTGTGCCCCCATTTTCAAATTTTCAAGGGGGCCAATAGACATTTGCCCAGGCTTGTTTAGCATTTGTCTAAGCTCATTTAACTTTAGCCTTCTATGTAGCCATACAAACTTCAATGCTGCCCCCCCACCCCACTGGGCTTGCAAGAAAACTGATAGCAATGCATTCAGCTGATCCAGCATAGATCTTCATACCGTTTGTGTATTGAGAGATACCAGCTTCAATGGCTGTTCTACAGGTGCACATCTGCCCAACTGCTGGATGAGTAAAAACGCGAGCAATTTTCAGAACAGTTTATAGCTGCACCATCCATTTGTGACAAGCATGAGCCACATGGGAGAGATAGATAGAGAGAGAGAGAGAGAGAGAGAGAGAGAGAGAGAGAGAGAGAGAGAGAGAGAGAGAGAGATGGAGAGACAGAAAGACAGAGAGACAGAGAGGCAGAGACAGAGACAGAGAGAGACAGAGAGATGCAAGACCTGAGTGCCTGCTTTGCTTCTCAGCTTTAGAAAGCCAATTTGTAGTGTGATTAAAGTGCAGTTAGAAAATTGTTACTTCTATCCCCACCCTTAAACCCCACCCTGAAATGTGCAAAAAAAGGTGCAAAATTTTAACAGGGTGGTGGTGGTGAATGTTTTTTAGTTGCTTTATGCAACTAAAGCAACTAAATGTTGCTTTATGCAACATAAAGCAACTAAACTTGTATTTTTAGTCATAAAGACTAAAATGAAAGAACTGAACCACCAAAAATTGTCGATTTGCTACTCAACTTGGACAAGTGAGGAGCTCCTGGGTAGACTGAAGGTTACTCATCCTTGCTTTAAATATATAGGTAGGCACAATTCTAAACAAAACACTAAACCTCTGTCGTTTTAATGTTCTAAGAGCTTCTCTGGAGTTTATGGAGGGATACCCTTGGAAATAAAGATGATATGGCAGAATAGGTCCTTGCCATTTAGTTTCTAAATAAAAGCAATCTACAATGAAATAATTGTAGGTAGAACAAAGAACCTAATAGGCAGAATGGAGGCCCAGTTTCTAAAGGGGCATGAGATGGTTCTGAAAAAAAGCACCAGTATCTGGTCTTAATGAGTTATTTTGGTGTGACTTTTTATATACTTGACATCAGGGGTGGGTTCTACTTACCTTCCCTACTGGTTCGCATCGTGGTGTCATGACGCGGAAATAACCCTCTGTGCATGCGGCGACCGGAGAACCGGTTCGGGGGCGTGGACAGCCAGCCATCGCTGCCGTTTCAGCAAGTGGATGCAAATTTCCGCTACCGGTACGGGAGAACCGGTCCAAACCGGCAGCAGCCCACCACTGCTTGACATGTATATGATATCTAATACAAAAGATAAACTGGAATTCCAGGACCAAGCTGGATAAAAATAAACCCTCATCAATAATTCTGAAATATCAAGGGTAGTAAGGGAAACAGAAACCAAGGAGGGAGTGAAATGGATAAATAGGCAGAGAATTAGGTAGCAAGAGAGGCAAAAGAAATAGGAACTACTTGTAACATGTATACACACACACACACACACACACACACACACACACACTGTAAATTAATGGCAAAAATACTTTTCAACTGAGGAAAATAGTATCCATGCATTAAAATTAAAATAATCACCCACCTAATAACACAATAAATAAACAAATCCGGGTGAGAATGGAAAAGAAGGACGGGATGTGAAGGTGCCTAGGAAATAAGAACACTTGTGACTAAGATATAATGCTATTTTTCATTTCATTTATCGGCAGCTAAAAAGACACCGCTTAAAAATAGCTGAGTGGTCGCCTTTGTGCTAATATAATTTAGCACTACCGTTTGAGTGGCAGCTCTGATTCATCAAGGTAGCAAGATCTGTCCTGGTTCAGACGGCTTTTCTTTATGTGAAGACAGCCAAGTGAGCGGAGATTAAGAATCGCCTCCTGGGAAAGCAATCCTATGTCAAGACCACCCCCTGGTGGCCGGATGGGAGAAGCCCAGATGGAGAGGAAAGCGAAAGACGGAGAAAGTCCGTTTTATAGCTCCACTTAAGATTCTTTTTTGCTTTAAAAAAAAAAAACCTAATAAGAATAAAGGTTCCCTGGGTTCTTATTTAAAATCTGGACGCAACAGCAATTCGCTACACAGATAACAATGATAAAATTATATTCAAATGCTTGCATGCTCACATACTCTCTGTGTGTGTGTGTGTGAGAGAGAGAGAGACAGACAGACAGACAGACAGACAGACAGACAGACAGACAGACATCTTATATATCCCTTCTCTGAAAAACCACAGGTCAAGCCAGTTGCAAATCAGAATGAACTGATGTGATATCAGTATACAATCCACATATGAAACACTAAAGCCAATGGGAAAAGCACAGTAATGCCTGCCACATAGTATAGAAAAATCCTGCACTTGAAAATAATTTGCCCTCCTGTGAAGTGCCACTGTGAACAAGGCAGGTGGGTATTAACACCATATAAAAACAATGGCAATTATTTACATGAGTTTCCAGATCGAGACTTGACAAAAAGAGCCGTTTTAGAAATCAGAGCTGGGAATGTTACAGATTTGTCTTGATTCTTGCTCTGTGTACTGGGCACACTTGGGTACATGGGCTGCTTTAATAAAGTTCCATTTTTTTCAGAAAGTGGGGGAGACCTGTGGATACTTTCCCTTTTTCCTGTAGTAATGAGAACCAACCTTTTCATTAGTAGAACTATGAATATTAGACAAAGGTAGGAGCAACCAAAGTTGCTTACACTCTTCTCAATGAGCCGCGGTGGCGCAGTGGTTAGAGTGCAGTGCTGCAGGCTACTTCTGCTGATCACCAGCTGCCAGCAGTTTGGCAGATCGAATCTCACCAGGCTCAAGGTTGACTCAGCCTTCCATCCTCCCGAGGTGGGTAAAAATGAGGACCCAGATTGTTGGGGGCAATATGCTGACTCTGTAAACCGCTTAGAGAGTGCTGTAAAGCACTATGAAGCGGTATATAAGTCTAAGTGCTATTGCTATTCTCAGAAAATACCCGAGCTGGTCGGGGCAGTAGTGGGATAGGAGAGGGAAACAACAGGTGGTCCTTGTTTAATGACTGACTCATTTAGCAACTGTTTGCAGTTACAACAATGATGAAAATTAACTTTGCAACCTTGCATTTATGAACTTGGTAGGTCTGTAAAGCAAAGGAAAACCCGAAGCAAGATCATAAACACAGACGTAAACTCACCACTTCGCTTAATGACCAACTTGCCAGTCCCAGTTGTGGTCTCTAAACGAGGATTATGCATTTGTTACCTTTCAGAACACCACACACCACCTTGACGTGGCTTTTTCTATGCTCAAATAGAAGTGTGATCAGTAGTGGCCAGATGTTAAACTGAAATTGCTGTTTAACATATTGCAGAACAAATAGTTGCTTATAACACTTAGATATAAACACTTAGGTACATGGGAACATAGAGTGGGAGATGGAATGCAGAAGCATATATGTGGGGGGAAAAACAAGTCAATCATATAATAAATGGCAGAGTCTTCCTACCTTTCCCCCTTTCTCTGAAAGCATTTTCAGTCACTGGTTTATTAGGGACCCGCCTTTGAACGCATTTACCAGTAAGTACATCTGACTGCTTTTCAATCTTAGCTTCCAGATAACTATATTTCTAGTCATTGATCTAGGAGCCCTTCTGGCAAAGAGATCTTTGCATAAAATTGTTTATTGTTTTGAGACTCAGAATGGAAGACTAGATCAATCAAGGCCCATTCACATAAATAAATTGGCATCTTCTAGATGCTATCCTGTTAGTACCAAACCACTCTTAGGGGGCTGCTCAGTTATCTAGGACAGAACCCTAACTAAAAACTATTCAGCAGGCCATTTTTTTTTTTGAGACATAACCATGTGTCGAGGGGCATGTAAGCAAAGCATTTCCAGCAGACACCTGCAATCACATACCATGAGATAAGCATGTTTGCAGGGGAAGGTATGTATTTTTCATCTGTGGCCTGGTCATTTCTGATGGCTCTCTAGGTGCAGCTTATTCTGATCCATCATCCTGATTTAAATATGCTCACACATTGAATTGCATCTCCTTAATGTCACCTTTGAAATGAGCTGCACAAGAAGAACAAATGTCTGTGCAAGGACTCTGAAGCCCATACAGACTATCCTGGTTTTCTAACACTGCAAGTACGAGGAAGATCATTATTCTTGTCATCCTAAAACAGCATATAGTCTAATACATCTGAGAGTACCAGGGCTACTTTAGAGAGCCTCCCGCCTTTTCTTTTGGCCCTGGCTAGGGTGTCCCACCTTCAGCTTTGCAAACTGAATTGTAACTTTTTTTTTTTTACTAGCTTCAATCTATTTTCCATTCTACAAAGAAGGATTTTCTGGGAAGATGTTTGCAGGTATCTTGCCCGTCCTACTGTTCATAATTATAAAGTAATCAGTGACCCACTGCTCAGTCATTCTAACTTCTGCAAGAATGCTGGCTTTGCTTTCACCTTTCCTTCCTCTTCTCTTTCACCTTAATCCATTTCAGATACACATTCTTATAACACATACAGTGCTGTCTGGTCTCTTAAGCGGAGGCACCAGTCAGATCTACCTTGAAAAAAGGAATCACAGCTCCAGAAAATGCTTATTGAGGATGGAATTTTTAAAATTAAATTGTTCTGCAAGACAAGGGGCTGTGAGAGAGACATTAGAGTTAATGAGCACAGTAACAAGGTCAATTGCAATAAATGGTATCAGAATCTTTACGCACTATAAAAAGCATTGGATTAACCATGGTAGCAATTCACCACCATATCAAAGCATTATGACAGTCTGAGATAAGGTTGCCATTATAGTACAAAAGAAGGAATATAGATATCTATTCTCTTCTATCCATACAAAATCATAAACTCTCACATGTACAAATGTCCAGATGGGTATGGGTATTTTTTTTAAAACATACAGCCTTTAAGAACATGGGGAATAGCTACTGTATAGTGCCGTGATGGTGAACCTATGGCACGCGTGCCACAGATGGCACGTAGCGCCCTCTCTGTGGGCACGTGAGCCATCACCCCAGTTCAGCTCCGCCGCGCAGGTGCGCGTGCCTCCCGCCAGCCAGCTGGTCCCATCGGGTCTCTGCCACGCATACGCAGGGGGCAGGGCATGTGCGGGGGTCACGTGTGCATGTGGGGGCGCGCATGTGTGGGGCTGCATGCGCATGTGGTGTTTGTGCATGCATGCACAGGGTGTGGGGGTGTGCGGGGGCCTCACGTGCATGCGTGTATGCGTGGGGCACATGTGGGGGTACACATGCATGTGCGGGGGTGGGGCGCATGCGCAGGGGCTGCACATGCATTGCATTTTGGGGATTTCGGGTGCATGCATATGCATTCACGCACACACGCGCACACTTTGGGCACTCAGTCCAGAAAAGGTTAGCCATCACTGGTATAGTGGCTGACAATTCAACTCATCACGCAATTTTAAAATATTTGCACAGGTAAGCAACAAAGGAATTCAGTTTGTATATGTATTCCCTAGTTCACATATCAAAATAAAATTTCTAATAACCATTCCATCAACCAAGGAAATTGGAGTTAGGATTTGGCAAATGAGAAATGGCAAAGGAAGGATGGCTATAGGCAAGGAAAACCTGAATGATAAATGGACACAGTGAAGGAAGAAACATAAGATCATAAAAAGTGCCTGCTGGATTGGACCACTTGCCCATCTAGTCCAGTGGTCTAGTCTCATGGTGGCCAACCAAATGCATAGGAAATCCTACTGATCTCATTGCAGTTGATCTCAGAGGCAATCACACTCCCATCAAGGTTAATAGCTATTGATCCTCATGATTTCTATAAAGAGGCCCAACCCTTTTTTGAAGCCAGCCAAGCTGTTAACCAGCACCACACATCATGGGTGCAAATTCCAAACTTTAATTACACATTGTATAAAAAAAAAATTCCTTTGCCTGTCCTGATTCTTCCAACATTCAATTTCATTGGCTGATCTCTGATTCTGTTAGATAGATGAAGGAAGAGGCAAGACACTGCTGGGAAACTATTAACAATCAGCTCTTTATTCAACAACAGTCAGTAACCCAGCGAAAGCTTTGCCAAACAGCTAGTCCTTTTATAGGAGAGCTGTCAGGCTATCAACCAATCACATTCAAGTATTTTCCCGCCTGAATGGCGGACCAGACTGAAGACTTCACTTCAGTTGAAATGAATACATAACAGATTCTATATTTTAGGAAGAGGAAAATAGCTTTTCCATGTTCACTTTGTCCAGACAAGGTATAATTTTGTACCACTCAATCATGTCCTGTCCCTTCACCTCTTTTCTAGACTAAAAACCCTCAAGTGTCACAAACTTTTCTTATAGGGAAGTTATTCCAACTGCTTAATAATCCTAGAACTGCACACAATATTCTAGAGGCAGTCATACCATTGATTTACAAAATGGCATTATGATATTGGCGCCTCTATTTTCCATACCATTTTTATTAACATGCTGTTGGCCATTTTTTACAGATCCATATTGTGTGGACAACTTCACTGAACGCTTCACCATTATTCCAAGATCTCTTTTCTCTTCAGTCATTGCTAGTTCTGGTCCAACTCATGTGTACGAATGGTTAGACTTTTTAGTACCAATGCTCATTATTTTACATTTGTTTATATTTACATTTGCTCATATTAATATTATCTTACATTTGTCACCTGCCATTCTGATACCTCTTCCCATAAAGGGCAGAGATCCCTTTGGAGCTCTTCATAGTCCCTTATTGTTTTTACCACTTTGAACAATTTAGTGATCTCAGCAAACGTGGCTATTCTGTATTCACACTAATTGCCAATCATTTATAAACATGTTAAAAGCACCGATCCTAGGACAGAACCCTGGGAGATCCTCCTAGCTATATCCTTCTATATCAGCGGTTCTCAACCTGTGGGTCGCGACCCCTTTGGGGGTCGAACGACCCTTTCACAGGGGTCGCCTAAGACCATCGGAAAACACATATTTCTGATGGTCTTAGGAACTGAGACACCGCTCCTCTATCCGTCCACATACGAGTACCCGGGGACGGTGCGACGCACGGGTGGCCCTCGAATGCGCAGGCACCGACGGAAGGGCCGCGCGCGCTAGCCCGCCATCTTGGTGCCATGCCCCCTTTGTCACCTCATCGCTTCTCACCTGGCAACGTGCGCGTGCGGGGAGGGGGTCGCGGCGGTGGGGCGGGGGTCACGGCATTAGGAAGGTTGAGAACCATTGTTCTATATATTCCTACTCTTTGTTTTCTATTCCTTCACCAGTTACTTATCCACAAGAGGATCTGGCCTTTTATTCCATGGCTGATAAGATTACTGAGAAGTCTTTGATGAGGGACTTTATCAAAGGTTTTTGGAAAATCTAAGTAGATGAAGTCTAATTACACACATTCCTGCTCCACTTTCAAAATAGTGTTTTCCTGCTTCTGTTAGCTCAAGCCCTGCCGTCCAGTTTACCCTTAACTTTCTTCTAGGAAGTGTTGATTGGCTACTTTTGCAAACGCAGCTCATTTTCCTGAATAAAGTCTGTTATAGTGGGGGGAGAAAGATGGAGAGAGAGAGACTTAATCTGAGCACCATTTTATCATTTTAAATAGTGCACCAGTGTTTGGTTTTTTTTTTTTAATTTAAAAGCTTACCAGAAAAGTTGGTAGCTCAGGATTTTGGGGGTGTTTTTTTTTTAAAGGTTTTGCAGGGTTTTCAACTGGGAACATTCTGCATGTTAGACAAGTGTTAGAAGCACCGTGGTAAGAAAAAAAACCTGCTGCAACAGAGCTCTCTGTAGCAAAAAATATGTATTCAAGAAAGCAAGAAAAACGCTAGAAAAATATTTTATTATGGTGTGCATATATGTGCATTTTTATGCTTAAACAGGTCCAAATATGTTCGTATATATTTGCAGGTATGCATATATTTACACAACAAACACAGGCATACTGTACAGGCAAACATACACAATTGGAAATTGCTTTTCCAGAACAGGAAGATGAGACGGGCCAAATGCAGAAGACGTATCCAGTGGGATGACCTAGTACAGCGGTCACCAACTGGTGGTCTGTGGACCACTGGTGGTCCGCAAAAAAATTTTTGGTGGTACACAGAAAAATTATTTGCATTTTTTTATATTGCGCTAAATCAGGGGTCCACAAACTACGACCCCTGGGCCGGATATGTGCAATGAACGCTTGTGTTGCTGCAAAGAGTCTCCCCCTTTGGGCTCTTTTTGTGCGGGTTGGAGGGGGGCAGAAATTCCGACTTGGGGTCTGCTTCAGCCTCTTGGTGCAGGGCTTTGGGCGAAGGCTGGAGGGAAGTGCCACTGGTGGTGAAGAGCCGGAGGGCCTTGTTCCAGGGGGCTGTATCATGGCCTGGAACTGGCTGACCATCTCAGCCCACAGGCCGGTACCTGGCCTTGCACTCCTGCAGGTCTTCCCTCTGCTTGGAAAGCCTATGCTCGTAGTCCTCAGTGAGGTGCTTCTGCTGAGCCTCCTTCTCGGTCAGATCCAATTTGATCTGAGCCAGCTATTTTGCTAACTCTTTCTCGTGGTGGCTGCTTAGCTCCAACAACTGCTTCCTATTGGGGCCTTAAGGAGCCCGGGAGGGCAGGCGAGGAGTGGCTGGGAGGGGACGGGTGAGTAGAGGCCCTCGATGTGAGTGACATCAAGTTGGCCACACCCACCCAGTCACATGACCACCTAGCTACGCCCACCCAGCCAGTCATTAGGTAGATCATATTAGTGGTCCGTGGGATTTAAAATTATGAATTTAGTGGTCCCTGAGGTCCAAAAGGTTGGGGACCCCTCACCTAGTAGCCTTTTGTCTGGACTGAAAACTTTACAAACTGCTGCCCAGGGATCTCCGTCCACATTGGATTCTATCAAACCAGGTTAGATTCAAGCCAACAAGAGCCCAGGATAGGAGCAGCATAAAGATGCAGTGCAGAAATGTCCTCAGTCAGGAAAACCCTGCTTGAAGGAGAGAAATGTTACCTTTGAATGTCTGAGCTGCCACTGAAAGTAGGGAGGGGGGGCTTGCCCACCCGTTCATCAGGGTCTGATCTAATATCCTGTAATCTGGAGCAGAAGCATATTTAATAATGCTCGTTGGTTTTTCTTCTACAGCCAATGCAGCAGAATGATGTAATCGCAACAAAACAGCAACAGGGCTTATTTGTGGATCATGATTCCTACAATTTAATTTCTCAAAACACAATTTTCCCTGAGGCGAAATTGGAAAGCTCTTATGAATCGTCTTCATCCTGTGAGAACCAGGCCTATGTTACTAGAGAATCCTTAGGAATCCATGACCTACAGAATCACAACAGGAACTAATTGAGTATCTTCAAAACACACTGGTTCTGTTTCTCAGTTACTTAAGATTTAGTGCAACATTTTGTATTTTTTTTTTCTATAATACATCTTGAACCTCGGTAAAGACTACCCAGCATGGCCTCTAACTACATTTTGCAAAGCCTTTGACAAATACATAAAGTTTAATTCAATATTGCTGGTTTTTTATTTTAATACAGCAATAACTCCAGCTTTATAAATCTCTTTGTTTATCTTGTGTACAGAGAACCAAAATGGATATGTCTTAATGTTATCTTCTTTTTTGCAAAGAGATTTTAATTTAATTTTGGGCTGTGTGGCATTTATTTTACCAGTTATGATTAAACGAATTCTTCAAGGGACACCAGAAAGGTAATTGAAGGTGACCCCTATAATCTCCTGGAAAGATTTACATATATGGCCTTCTATCCAGCTAAGATGTGAAATGCCATTGAATAAGATTAGAGAGGGTGTGTAGGCAGTGTCAATGTGACTTGCTATACGAGTGGATTTTTAATATATATATATATATTTAAAAGACTGCAAATAAAGTAGGAAGCACGATATAATTTTGAGAAATGAGGATTAAAGATTCCCCACTCGTGCTGTTTTTTTACTGTACATATTGAGATAACAACATGGAATCGTTCCAAACAAAAATAAAGCCTACATAGGAGGCTAGAGTGATGCAGATAAATCCCTACAGCTTCTTGCAACGTTAGTGTCATGTTTGTGTGTGGCCGTAAATAGTTTTAGGTTTCAAGTTGGTATAATCAGGAGAGATTGTTGCTTGATGCACTGTGATGCACCAATAGCGTCAGTCCTGGAATACAAAGAGCCCCTGAGATGGAGGAGCACCAAACCATCTCTCACTGCTTATCAACTTCTAATATATAAATTGTCAAAACTTCAGTGTGCGAGCTGCTCACCTGTGGTGCTGGCAGCTTTATTTTCTCAAAGATTACTTGAGCTTTATGTAATTGGTAAGCATAAACCTTGCCAGTGCTGCTGTGCAAATAAAATAAAACTGACGAAGTTAGGAAGCCCAGTGGACAGTAACACAGAGTATGTATATAGGTGGCCTGATGCTTTTACCAGAGACAGACATGAGAAGAAGCTGTGATTGAATTTATCCTTAAATTCCCCAGAATAGATGCTAAAGGTTATTTCTAGACTGTATAAATTCAGGCTGTGGGGACTGAATCTAATATTATGTGAGCAAATGTCTGTTTATGCAATGGGACTTCTCCTCATTTTGTCTTCTTATTTGTCCCGGCACAAGCTCAAATTCTACATGGAGGGAGCTCACAGAGAGACATCACACGATTCTGCTCCAGGTATGTTGGGGAAGGGGAAGAAGCATGGGGAGGGAGGGAGGGAGGGAGGGAGGGAAGGAAGGAAGGAAGGAAGGAAGGAAGGAAGGAAGGAAGGAAGGAAGGAAGGAAGGAAGGAAGGAAGGAAGGAAGGAAGGAAGGAAGGAAGGAAGGAAGGAAGGAAGGAAAAAGATAAGCTTCTTAAAAAATCAGAGACTTCCAAAGAAAATTCAGCTTGGCTTTCTTTCTCTTGGAGTCTTGGACATACTAAAATTCTATATGAATGCATTTCTTTAATAAATAAAAGTCTACTATGTAGTTCAACAGAGCATACAAATTGAGCCTTGGAATGTTAACTGTTTGTGGAGTCCTTGGTGTTCTCTTTTTAGGTAAAGTTGGGTAATGAAATGTCTGCAAGCAAACAACCAAGCTCAGAGAGCACCAAGGACTTCGCAGTTCAACCCTGAGCTATATGTGTTCTCTTCTATTATTAATCATTTGCCTGTCTCTTTTCCCCTTACTTTGTATGAGTTTCCCCAAAAGAAATTTTGTTTTGCTTTTTGAAGGACATTCTTTACACCTTACTTCAACCAGCATCTGAAAGTTCATACCTGACTATCCCATTGTAGTTTTTAACACTCAAGCAGTATGGACCAATGTATATGCAAATAATATAAACATGGGTACCCTGTGTATATAATGCGTGTCTATATGTTATGAACATGCCTCATATAACTGACACAACAACCTTCCAATTTGGTGCCTATCTGAGAAACTGGATCTATATCACCAGACATTATGTGGACATATTGGTTTGTTCCTGCTTATACAAATATGATTATATTGTCCAGCAGGGGGGAAAAGCCACTAAAATCATCTCTGGATGTTCTCCTGCACCTTTTCTGATTTTTGTCTAGAACTGATTATAGTGGAAAAGTGCTCTAGTCACACAAGATCTAAAGTTCTATTAAATAATTTACAAAGCATGTGTGTCTCTGCTGCCCAAGAGAACCTTTATTTAATTGATGTTAACTTTAATGCTTTCATATCTATGCTATTATGCCATTGTAAGCTGGCCAGAGTCGCTCTGGATACTGAGACAGGTGGCATATAAATTTACTAAATAAATAAATAAACTGGGACTTGAAGCCAATTATATCAAAGATGGTTTATGTGCTCTACAGCAACTCTCAAAATTCAGGCGATATGACTGTTGGCCATATTTATCACGAATTTTGGGAGCTGCAATCCTAAAACACCTGGAAAGTACCATGCTAGAATGTAGAGCTACGTCTTCCAAATGAGCCTTTATTGCAATACTGAAGGTGATCAGCGCATTTAGATCTTACTTGCAGGGTGAAGCTCCTATAAATGTTAGCAGGACCATCACCAGGTACCCAGATCCTGCGAAAGATCCTTCTCCAGGACAGAGAGCAGTTCTTTAACAATCTAGTGATTCCTTCCAGCTTGCCCAAGTCCAAGGCTTCCTAACTTTTATGATATGTAAAGTACTAGCTAGGCATAATCAATGGCAGCTGGGTAGGGCAGCTATGGAGTCTGATGTATTTACTGCAAGTGCTGCGAAGTCTGTGCATATTTATATGGCAATGAGCTGCTTCAGCATCCTGAATCATTCTCAGCAGTCACAGAAGAACAATTGAGAGTCGACTTATGCAGGCAAGTACAATTTTTAAGAGTTACTGCCATGGTAGCATTCGACAGGAATGCTTTTCCACTTCTATAACACAGGAAAGGAAACCATCAGCATTTTTAATCTTAAAAAAAAAAATGAGGAGCCATTTGACCCTGCAAACAAACAAATAAAAAAATATATGCCAGAATACAAAATAGACCACTAAAAAGCCATAACTCAACAGAACTAAATACATTATCCTAAGAATGACCTCAAGTTGCAAAATTTAAACATAGCGAGAAAAACATTTGGAAACCGGCAAAGTAACAGTGAGCTACTTTGAATCACTATCAACTAAACTGACTGTGGACTTTACAGTTGAAATGATGCACAAGTTCAGTTTTAGAACCCAGCCAGGAGAAACTGAGGCACAATGAAAATCGATGTACATATGTTCCATATGTAAAAATGCACATGAAGTTCATACAGTGAACAATCATTACAAGTTCTTCAGCTTTTAAGCCGTATAGGTATTTAAACTGAAAGTGCATATTCTTTTCTGAAGAAAAGCTTCTGTTGGCCATCATCCATTTATAGTTAGTGAAAACCACTCATAAAGTTTACCTTTATTGGATGGAATTCAAATATAAACAAACAAACATGGAATGAAGCTAAGACTATCTGGTCAAAACTGAGTCCTATCAGATTTGAGTCCTACAAGATTACTATACATTTATGCATTAAACAAGAAATGGAACAGTTCTTCTGCCCAATAAGAAATGTTCTGTCTAATTGGAGATAGTAAGAAAGATAGGCATATGGGGTTTTTTTTAAAAAAAAAAAAGAAATGTTTTTAAAGGATATTTTATAAACTGTGGGATAATATTGATTGTTTAGTACCGGATGTGCTGGCCAATTTTGCACAATTTAAAGTCCAGTCCGCAAAAGCCTAATATATGGTCCCTAAATTCTGTTCATCTAATTTTCATTTTTAATATGACCCAGAGCAAAAATAATTAAATGCACTATGAATGACTAATAAGGTAAGCCACACTATTTTAATTTCATTCAAACACAATGAGAATGAATTTAATTTTTGTTTTCATCCTGACCTTGCCTACTACTTTTTGGAGTGTGGCATTCAGCAAGCTATTTAGAAGAGACCAAGTGTGGCTCTCGGTTTGAAAAAAATGACTACCCTTGTGCTAAGCTGTAAATAATTTGTTATTATAATTATAACCAAAATCTGAATTATTTTCATCTTCTACGCTTCCTGCTCACATAAACTGAACAGAAGAATGCCTGGGCTATAAATAACTGTAGAGTTAAGTAACTAATGAATTTATGCAACTATTGCAATATTGTTTTGACCCTTAATTCCTACAGTTAGTAGGGGGAGTTTAATACCAATTAGGATTTTTTTTTCATTAAATTCAGAAGGGAAGGGATTGACACATCACATGATAATTAATTGTTTATCATGCTTGAAGACAACTGTAATAAGATGTGGAAGATGGGTTTCATTTCCATGTTCTTGGGTGCATCTGCTATAACTCTTAACAGAGGTGATTCGACTTTAAGCCTTCCAAGCAGATTATAAGAGACTCGGTTGGTTCTGGTCTATTGTTTCTGTACTACATTCTTGATCATTAGCCACTATAATACCATCCCATCATTTGGCTGGATTTATTTTGCATTAATTTAGTAGAGAATCCTTTATACTTTGTCTGCTCTAATAATTCTTTATAGGTCCTTTTAAATTAAAATGATTATATATTTAAAATAATTACTATATTTCGTCCATTACCCTGTTCCATACTCTCTCTGTATGGAACACTTCCATGTCAACATGGAGGGTAGAAAACTGACCGGCTGCCTTTCCCTTGATCTTTAATCCTCTCTAATCTGTTCCGGGAATGCTACCGTAACATTTTCTACTTTGGTTCATTATCAAAATATATTCCTAGTATAATTTGCAGTAATACAATATATTGTATTACTGAAATAAATGAAGTTTTTTAAAAACCATAATATTGCTTTTATTTCTTATCCCACAAAAAAGATTAGCTGTGATGGACGAGTCACAAAGAAGAGAATTTATCTTTATGAACATGATGCTGCTAAATGTTTCTCTGCATGACGTTGCTATCATCATGCAGAGAATGCCTATCTCATACCTAACTAACATTAGGTCTTCTAGTCCAACCAAAGTAGGAGATCTTATACCATCCCGATAAATGGTCTTCTCTTCTTTTGAAAATCTCCAGTGATGGAGTACTTACAACTCAAGGGAGGTCCTGTCTTGTTTGGCCCCAAATTCGTTTAGATGTTAAAGTAAAGAGAGAGAAAAGTTCCCAGTACAGCAGCTTTGCTTGGCAGAAAAGGAAGAGGATCAAAAAGGGTAACAAGGGAGGAAGGTGCTGGTATATAGAGTGAGAGAGTCTCAGAGGCCATTTTGTCCAAGATTCCTCAATTATGGCAGTCTGTATTGCATTAGGATAGCCTGGTCCACATATTTGTAGTGGTGCCATGGTGCTCTTGCACTGTGAATTTGAAAAGCTTGCTCATTCACAAAATGGATGTAAGATCAGGACATTAGCATTAGCAATAGCACTTAGACTTATATACCGCTTCACAATGCTTTTACAGCTCTCTCTAAGTGGTTTTACAGAGTCAGCATATTGCCCCCAACAATCTGGGTCCTCATTTTACCCATCTCGGAAGGATGGAAGGCTGAGTCAACCTTGAGCCGGTGGGACTTGAACTGCCAAACTGCTGGCAATCAGCAGTCAGCAGAAGTAGCCTGCAGTACTGCACTCTAACCACTGAGCCACCACGGCTCAACACATTCCTGTTCAGTGTCTTCTAATTTACCTTTTGTCTGGACAAAAAGGCTTATTTTCAACTAAAGGACTAGGTTGGAAATACCTTCCACTTTTTTTAAAAAAAAGAAAACAATCAGGAGCATGTTTGGAAAGAAAGATGATGTTCAAGTCAGTCATTTAGGTTTCCACATGCAAGGTTCATTCGTTCATAGTCTGTGCCTGTCTCTAACTACCCTTCTGTTAGATAGGCGCGGGAATAACAGCCAAGACGAAAAGACCCGTTCAGCACTTTAATAACGGTTAGCACTAACTACAGCAGACTGGCGGCTGGCGGCAGGGAAGCCGCCTTTATGGAGCTCCCCGCAGCCAGCTTGGCCAGTGACAACGCTTCAAACTCCCCGCCACTGATTTAACCCAATCAGCGGCGGGTATGCAAATACCTGCTTGTTAAGTCGGAACACAACACCCCTCCCCTCTTAGTTCAGCAATTGACCAATCCGGTATTAGTGTGGGTGACGTAGTCGCGCAAATAGGCGGGCCGCCGTAAGGTCCTACTGGTCCTGCGCGATTCAGTCTCTCTGGAGTCTTCGTTCGGCGTGGACATGGCTTGTGTTGCTCCGTCCTCGTCCTGTGGAAAAATCTGGAACCGGCCTCCAGGCGTGGCGGCTGAAGATTCGATCTCCC
>QLTV01002011.1:1031211-1044547 GCA_003457575.1 Thermophis baileyi
TGGATGCCACGAGGTGCCTTTGTTCAGTCGTCTTCTCCCACTGCCTTCGTCGCCAGTGTTAGATAGGCGCGGGAATAACAGCCAAGACGAAAAGACCCGTTCAGCACTTTAATAACGGTTAGCACTAACTACAGCAGACTGGCGGCTGGCGGCAGGGAAGCCGCCTTTATGGAGCTCCCCGCAGCCAGCTTGGCAAGATGGCCGATGGATGCCACGAGGTGCCTTTGTTCAGTCGTCTTCTCCCACTGCCTTCGTCGCCAGTGTTAGATAGGCGCGGGAATAACAGCCAAGACGAAAAGACCCGTTCAGCACTTTAATAACGGTTAGCACTAACTACAGCAGACTGGCGGCTGGCGGCAGGGAAGCCGCCTTTATGGAGCTCCCCGCAGCCAGCTTGGCCAGTGACAACGCTTCAAACTCCCCGCCACTGATTTAACCCAATCAGCGGCAGGTATGCAAATACCTGCTTGTTAAGTCGGAACACAACACCTTCTTCCTATTTCAGATAGGGAGGAAAGTTATAAGGCATCAAGAGAAATGTCTGTTAAAAAACTGGTATTCACAGATGCCTTGTTCAGGATCTTAGGTATACTTTTGTCACTGCATCAGAGGTGGGTTCCTGCCAGTTCGGACCAGTTCTTTAGAACCGGTAGCGGGAATTTTCCCCCGCTCGCCAAACTGGCAGCGATGGCCGGCTGGACACGCCCCCGAACCGGCTCTCTCAGCGGCACCATAGGCGGCGCCATCTTGTTTTTTGCTTCTGCGCACGTGCAGAAGCTGTTTTTTGCTTCTGCGCATGTGCAGAAGCTGGGTTTTTAGCACTGCGCCCACACGGCGCGCCCACTTGGTGCGCCTGCGCGGCGCATGAGGAAGTGAACCGGCAGCGAGGTAAGCCAGAACCCACCCCTGCACTGCATGTTTTTTAACTTCACCTCTTGGCCTGAGTGGAAGTTTGGAATCAACCCAGATCCCAGAGTAGCTGCTCTTTAACTTCTCTTCCTTGCTGCTGGGAACAGAGCTGAAAGCTAGGCCCACAGTAATCTGAAGGAAGGTGCTAAGCTAAATTTCAGAAATGATACTTTAAATGAAAGCAGTCAACCTCTTGTTTTTCTCCTGTTCTATTGCCGTTGTTCTTGACAGTTGTGTGCAAATCTGAAGGGAGAAGGGAAATGACTCTTCAAATGTAAGCACTGGGGAAAGACTGTGCATTTATTTTTACGTTGTTTCTATCTCTTTTTTTCTTTCCCATGTCACAAGATTTTAGATCACTAACAAGTCTGAATGGCTGTTTAAATATGTTAGAGATTCTTTTTCCCCAGTGTGTTAACTGGTGCTATATTTATTCTAGCTTGAGATACAAGTTGTACTTTACTCCCTCTGAAATTCGATCCTGATTTATGTTCAAAGGCCCTAAAATAAAGGTAATGTCTTAAATAAGATTTTGTGAGGGAGAATGCACAGATAGGGATGGCAAAGAACCTACATAAAGATATGAAAATACAATGTGTGTGTGAGAGAGAAAGAGAGAGACAGAGAGAGAGAGAAAGAGAGAGAGAGAGAGAAAGAGAGAGAGAGAGATTTTAAACTGTAATTGCCATTGTGCCATTTCATCTCGCTCTTATTCTCTCTCACTACAAAACCAGGTTTTACTTTGTGTAAGTGCTCGCACGGGTGTGTAGATGCCTCTGCTTGTGTGCTTGAATCTGATCTTTCAATGAAGCCCTTAGCAAGCTGGCTGAGTGCTGGAAAGCTTAGGTTTTCGAGCACTACAGATGTCTGCCTGTTGAGTCACATGGCAGAACCAGCCTACGAGGCTCCCCCGAGCCCAACGTGGAACCAGAATCGTTTGGTGCCCGATCCAAAACAGCCGTATCCCTTTCCAGTTCATTAGGAGGGCCTATTGTGCACCGCATTTATCTGCCATCACTGCTGCTTGTGAGCAAATGGAAAAGGAAGTGCCAGCCTCCCTCTTCAAGCTTGCCCTCTGAATACTGGAAAGGGAGCCCAGCCACTGAGTGACAGATGGTCTTTGAATGATATACAGAACCTCTGCCCTTGGGCCTGCGTGCGGGAGCTGTTTTGGATTGTTGCTCCTAAGACTGGGAGGTTACTCTGTGATATGCGATTATTCCATAATCATTTTAATTATTTTTGCCTGTTTCTCAAAACAATAGTTTCCGCTTTTTTTTTTTTTACACTCACTGACTTGTGACACAAGCATTCTGTTTTTGTTTGTCTGGGGTGGTTTTGTTTCCCTTCCCCCCCTTTTTTTTTCTTTTCTTTTAAGGCAGGAGGAGAACGTCGCTTCCTTGTGTGCAAGAGGATTAACAACCTAGACTTATAGCTCTTCCCATTTTATAAATAATCCTTGTCCAAATAAAATTGCGTCTGTCTGGAAAAAACGAGGTCCAGGCCGTACGCTGGGCCTGCACAATGGGAAGTTGAAAAAAAAGAAAACGGAAGAATTAAAGTGCGGTGTGTTTTTTGTGGAGACTGTCAGAGGAGCAAGTCCCTCCCCCTCCCCTCCCCTCCCCTCCCCTCCAGCTGCTCTTTAACTCCTCTCCCGCCACCGCAGAGAACAGGCCTGCAGGAGCCTCATTTACATGCATATGGGTGCCTGATTGGATCTGTTCAAAGGTACAGTCAGAGTCAGTCAGATTGTATATGATGTGCATATAAATGAAGATCCCCAAAGTGGAGCATGGTGCTTCAGGAGAGACAGGGAAAATATGCTTGCTGTGGTTCATCCAAAGGTCCAATAGGAACTTGGAGCTTTTTTTATTTTAATGTGTTTAGAGATAAGCAGAAAGGAAACACACACACGCACACACAGAGAGAGAAGTTCAGTTAGCACTGCCTTGTTTCTCCTATAGGCCCCACGGTGTGATCAGATTTGCTTCATTGACAGCGTGTATAATGGGAACAACATAGCAGTGGTGGCTTTTGGTAGCCACCAAATTCTGTCGTACAAGCCCTGAGTATTCCAATGGTAAGATAGATAAGTTGCACGAAATCCTAGCCAAAAAAAATGCCATAAACGGGCATTCATGGTTCAACTTGTGCTCTCGTGCAAGCATGGGGATTTCTCTGCTATTCCCTTTCTATTTTGGAAGTCCGGGAAAGGTAGAAGCTGACAGAAGGAAGGAAGGAAAGAAAATTCTGATCTACTTCATCCATATTTGATGAAGTTTATTTTATTATTCTGCTTAATAGAAACTGTTTTACTTATATTCAGCAAGATCCAAAGATACGGTATATGTTTTTATGCATTAATTATTTATTTAGCATATGGCAAAAATGTTAGAAAGCACATTACAATTACATTCTCAATGGCAGCCAGACAATCCTTGGGATCCCCTGGCTTAAAACACATCACTATGAGAAGACCTCAGGAAAACAGTCCTTTTAAGGACTGAGCATACAGAAGTCTCCGACCAACCATCCAAATAATGCAAATCAACAAAGAAAGAATAAGCAGAGCAAAGTACTTTTATGCAAAAGATCCCAGATTCGGTCTCTGGTATCATCAATTGCAAGAAATTGAATTGACAGCCACTCTGAGTTAAGCTTCCTTCAGGCCAGAGGTCATATTGATTATGTACCATCAAATCATTGTTGACTCTTAGCGACCACTTCCAATGGTACACCCATTGCCATTGTAACTGTCTATCCACTCCTTGGATGTTCAAAGCAGTAAACAAACAACACATATACATATATACACACAGCCTCACCCAAAAAGTGTGTGTGTCTGTGTGTGTGTGTGTGTGTGTGTGTGTGTGTGAAGACTTTCACCTGCTGACGTATTGCCCAGACAGATTCATGGATAAAGACGCCTGAATGTTCAGTCATCTAGATGATTCAAAAAAAACAAAACAATAATGATATTGCTGCATTACAAATATAAAAAATAGACTTTCCATAGCTAAGGAAAGAATAAAATAGCCATAGTTGCTGTGAGCACAAGGACCCATCAAATTATTAAGAACATTGTTAAAGGTAAAGGTTTTCCCTGTCCACTCATTTACCAGCTCTAGGTGTGGTGCTCATCTCTACTTCTTAGACAAGGGATCCAGCATTGTCGGAAGACACTTCTGTGGTCATGTGGACAGCATGACTATATACCGAGGCTCACGGAATGCTGTTACCTTCCCACCAAAGTGGTACCTATTTATCTACTTGCTTTTGCATGCTGTTGAACCAGAGGTGGATTCCTCCCAGTTCGGACCGGTTCGCCCGAACCGGTAGCAACCCGCTGGTGATGTCACGGAGCCGGTTCGGTCGGTGCCGGTCTATGGATGGCGCCATCTTTTTGGGGGGATTTTTTTTTTTTGAAAAAACATTTTTTTTTTTGAAAAAAAATTTCTTCTTCTGCGCATGCGCAGAAGCCGAGTTTCCGGCACTACACATGTGTCGCCATCTTGTTTTTGGCTTTTTGGGGGGGTTGGATTTTTCAGCACTGCGCATGCATGCGCGCGCTTCACGCACGGGCCCACGAGGCACGGCCACGTGGCGCGGAAGGAAGCGAACCGGCAACGAGGTAAGTTAGAACCCACCCCTGTGTTGAACTGCTAGGTGGGCAGGAGCTGATACAAATAACAGGAGCTCACCCCATTGTACGGCACTTGGGTTTCGAACCTGGACTGTCAGTTTTCCAGCTGACAAGCTCATCATCTTTAACCGCTGAGCCATCGCGTCCCCTAAGTACATTGTTAAAAGGACTAAAAATGAGGACTACATATGAATAAAACTATCCAAAGTTAAAGAATTCTTCAAGAATCTCAATAAATTACTTTAGTCTATACTAATGCCCTCTGAGCAGAAATACCAAATATGAATATGTAAAATTCAGTTATCTCTCCTTAAAGTTTTATTTTTTTATCTATGCTCACAGATTGCATTCTTTTTCTTTTGCCTTTGCCTTTTCTTTCTTTTTTATTTTATTTTTATTTTGCTCTCATCTTGTAGCTTCAGTGTTAAATTAGGATTTCAGGTCTAAATTTGACTTTCTGAGAATAACACTCGAAAATGTTTCCTGCTTGTTTTATCTTCAACAAGTCAGATTTTTTCACTCAGTGAGAGATTAAGTTTCTATACCAAACTTCAGATAGAGGTTTAGGATTTCATGTGAGTTCAAAATCAAGATTCTGGGTTAGGATTAATTCCCCCAATTCTCAACCAAATTGTACTGACTGTGGAATTCTGGGAATTCAACTCCACCTATCTGGTGCCTTGGGTAGGAAATGGGGTAGTAGCAATAGCAATAGCAGTTAGACTTATATACCGCTTCATAGTGCTTTACAGCCCTCTCTAAGCGGTTTACAGAGTTAGCATATTGCCCCCAACAATCTGGGTCCTCATTTTACCCACCTCAGAAGGATGGAAGGTTGAGTCAACCTTGAGCCGGTGAGATTTGAACCGCCGAACTGCAGCTAGCAGTCAGCTGAAGTAGCCTGCAGTGCTGCACTCTAACCACTGCGCCACCTCGGCTCTTAGTAAACCCATGATTGCACAAAACCAATTAAATATGGGCATTGTTTGAGTGAGAAAGAGAAGGGGAGTGCATGAGGGGAATGAGAACAGTAATAATAAGCAGATTCCAGAAAGCATCATGACTGAAGCATCATTATCAACCCAGCAGATACATCTTTCAAGTTCTCAAGATGAAAGAACCAGTTATATTGCCTTCAAAGAATACTCTCCTCCCCAACACCACCACCAAAAAAAAGAAAGAAAGTAATTCAATCAGATTCACTAAGGGTTTTCCATCAGTATAAGAAGTACTTAGATTAGATGGGTCAATAATAGGATAATGAACTTGGAATATAGTTGTCACTGAAATTTACCGAGCAATATTTTATGGAAATGAAAATCAGTAAATCTGTTAAAATGGTTATAATACCATTTTAGTCCCATGTGAAAGCCAAAATTTATTTATATAACCTGAGCAGAAAGAAGTCAAAATAAAAGGTTAGTACTTAGGTTGTTCTTTTGCTACAGAGCTGCGTGAAATGTTTTTGCTCATATTACCTAAAGAAAATTTGCTTGCTTGTTTGTTTGTTTATTTGTTTGTTTGTTTATAGAATTTTAGTCCATCCCAAATTGTTACAACTCTGGGCAACTTACAAATACATGGTAAAAATACAATTGAAAAGAAAACATTGAAACAAATATCATCAGAAAGTCCAGAAAATGATATCATTTAGAAAAAACAGAACATTACCCAAGGGGACTATCACCCACTCTAATCCAGGGCCTATTTAACTAGGGCCAGTTTGGGGACTGTATGAATCAGGGAAGGAGAGAAGGCATTGTAGAGAGTATAAGATAATATGCTCTCTACAATGCCATCTCCCCTTCCCTGATTCAGTATAATATCTTATACTCTGTAACTTCATTTGCATTTCAGATTCATCACCTTCAGTACAGATAGTCCTCAACTTACAACAGTTCATTTAGCGACCGTTCAAAGTTACAACGGCACTGAAAAAAGTGACTTATGAGCGTTTATGGTCACTTATGACCATTGCAGCATCCCCATGGTCATATGATCAAAAGTCAGATGCTTGGCAACTGATTCATATTTCTGACAGTTGCAATATCCTAGGGTCACGTAATCACCTTTTACAACCTTCTGACAAGCAAAGTCAATGGGGAAGCCAGATTCACTTAACAACCGTGTTAGTAACTTAACAACTGCAGCGATTCACTTAACAACTGTGGCAAGAAAGGTCATAAAACGAGGCAAAACTCACTTAACAAATGTCTCACTTAGCAACAGAAATTTTGGACTCAATTGCGTACCTGTAGCTCTCACTAAGTACAGTTTCAAGACTGAATTTTCCTGTCTTGAAATGAAGGATTTCAAGGTGACGGATGTGTCTGTAAAATTCACTCCGTGTCTGGGTTTGCCCACTGCATTAAGCCACAATTCTGTCATCAGAGATTGTTGAATAAACCATAACGGGTTGGACTTTCATATGGCTATACATCATACTTTGCAAAGCCCTAGAGCTTTGAAACACATCAAACGAAAACAACCAAACCATATTATGGCTTAGCATGATGTGTAAATGTTATGACCAGTTCTCCCCTTTCCTTGTAGCGAGCTTCTGGCTTATCCGGCAAGTGGCAGAGTTCTCAGCTATGGAATCAACTTTGTACTCACTTTTGAAGCCTGTTCTCTCAGATCACTGATTGAAGCTTCCCGTTGGTAAAAACAAAAGCTACATCAATTGTGTTCTGTCGGAGCCCTGTCCGTGTTTTATTACCTGGCAAGCTTGACTGAGAATCCTCATTTCCCCTCTTTTTGTAATAATGGTTGAAATGTAACATAGGTAGAATGACTATGAAAACTAGAGATCTAGGACAGAATGACCTATTGAAAGGCACCTGCTCTTCTAAAAAACAGAGCTGTCAGGGTCACCGAACCCAACTTGTCCTGATCAACTAGCTGACCAACACCTACTCAGAGCCAAATTGCTACAGCTCAGGTCACTAGATTTAATTTCGCGGCCTTAAGTCCAAGAGTAAATAGCTGCGTCCACCTCCCACCTCTTATGTAGAGCCAGAAATATGTGGAAACTGGCTGAAATTCTATTTGCCCTCACTTAACTTGGCATAAGATCTATTACACTTTCTGAAGCAAGCCCGTGGAAGTATTTAATAACAGAATAGCTCAGGGCCATTGATTTCTCAAAATCGTGTGCACTCCCACACATATGTGAACATCACAGGTGCATAATATTAATGCAAGAGTTACCCCAAATAAAAGAATGTGTTAAGAGAAACAGGGGACAGCCAGCTTCTCTTGACGCAGAATAGTGGAAGAATATACAGCATGCATAGAACAAAAGCTCTTCAGAGTTACTGAGATTCAAGTAAGACTTTGATGCTTAATACAAAAGACAAAACCGCCCACAACATCCAGCTGCTACTATATCACACAATGATACAGTATTAATGAGAGATACACAAAATTTCCTGCATGCATATGTCACCAGCCAAACACTGGGCTTTAATAATTTTATGCACTTCAGAAATTCACTCAACCAGAGGAGATAAAATTGTCTGTTTCTGTGTGATTTAAACACCACCATAATAATACCAGCTACATGACCCCTGCCTATTTGTATTTAAGCAGTGCAGCTGCAGGCAGAATCAAGGAAAATGTTTCTTGCTAGTCGATGCAGTAGCAGAGATTCGCATACATTAGAAGGACCAATACACATTTCCAACAACATTGTGCTAAAAGACACAAATAGTTGTACATCTTGATCCCAGCCCCATTGGAGATACTGTTCACAGAAGCCAAGAGTCCATTAGGAATCATAATAGAGCTGGAAGACCTTGGAGGTCTTCTAGTCCACTCCTCTGCTCAAACAGGAGACCCTATATCATTTCAGACAAGTGACTGTCCAGTCTTTTCTTAAAAACCTCCAGTGATGAAGCACCAACAACGTCTGAAGGCAAGCTGTACCATTTGTTAAGTGTCCTCACTGTTAGGAAGTTTCTCCTCAATTCCAGGTTGCTTCTCTCATTGATTAGTTTCCATCCATTCTTTCTTGTCCTGCCTCTGGTGCTTTGTAGAATAATTTGACCCCCTCTTCTTTGTGGCAGCCTCTCAAATACTGGAATACTGCTATCATGTCCCCCCTACTTCTTCTTTTCTCTAGACTAGCCAAACCCAAATCCTCCAACCATTCTTCATATCTTTTAGCCTCCAGGCTTTTAATCATCTTAGTTGCTCTTCTTTGCACTTTCTAAAGTCTCAACATCTTTTTTGTAATGTGGTGACCAAAACTGGATGCAGTATTCCAGGTGTGGCCTTACCAAGGCTTTATAAACTGGCACTAATACTTCACGTGATTTGGATGGGAGAAAACAGGCTTTAGTTAAATCCTAGTAAATGAAACTATTGTTTCTGTATCAAGGTTCATCCAGGTTCTCTGTATTGTGTCTGGATGGGAATGCACTGCTCCTGAAGGAGTTGGTCCATGATTTGGGTATCTTTCCAGGACTTGTAGCTCCTGCTGGATCAGCAGGTGGAAGTTGTGGATGGAGTGGTTTACCCAGCTGTAATTAGTGTACTAGTTGTGACTTACTTTGGGAGGAGGACCTGACTATGTTAACTCATACACTCACATGCGTAGACTATTGCAACATACACTACATAAGGTAGCAATAGCAATAGCAATAGCACTTAGACTTATATACCGCTTCATAGTGCTTTACAGCCCTCTCTAAGCGGTTTACAGAGTCAGCATATTGCCCCCAACAATCTGGGTCCTCATTTTACCCACCTTGGAAGGATGGAAGGCTGAGTCAACCTTGAGCCTGGTGAGATTCGATCTGCCAAACTGCTGGCAGCCGGTGATCAGCAGAAGTACCCTGCAGTACTGCACTCTAACCACTGCGCCACTGCGGCTCATGGTAGCCTTAAAGACCACTCAAAACTTTCAATTGATGAAAAAGGCAGTGGCCTAGATTTTCATGAATAGTTGCAGGTACGTTATTATATATTATTATATATTATATGTATTAATTAATACATATATTAATATGTATTTTGTGGCTAATATATGGCTTCCTAACACCTTCCAAGTGTGTCAGCTTTGAGAGGTGGACTGGACAGGAAACATGGCCTGATGACCTAATTCTACTTTAGTGTTAGATTATATTAACAGAATATTGCAAGTACATTTCTACTCTTGTCCAAGAAACTAGGGAGGATTTTAGTCTGAGCTACTTGTCCCATTCATATTCCTGCTCTGGGCTAAGTAGCCTTTTATCTTATCATTTCCTTGATTGCATCTCTTTTCCCAGTCCCCCAAGATCATTTCTACTTACCATAACAGAGTGCAATATAACAGAATAACAGAGTTGGAAGGGACCTTGGAGGTCTTCTAGTCCAACCCCCTGCAATTTAAAATGCTGATTTTAACCAACACAGCTGTTTAGGGTTTGGTGACTCATACATGTGACCGTTGCTGTGTCCCAAGGTCATGTTATCATCTTTTGCAACCATCTGACAAGCAAAGCCAATGGGGAAGCCAGATTCACTTAACAACCAGGTTACTAACTTACCAACTGCAGTGATTCACTTTACAACTGTGGCAAGAAAGGTCATAAAGTGCGGCAAAACATGCTTAAGAAATGTCTCACTTAACAACAGAAATGTTGGGCTCCATTGTGGTCGTAAGTCGAGGACTACCTGTAGTATAGGAAATCAAACCAAACTGCTCACCGGAAGCATGAAATTGGAGCTTAGATATTTGGGACATGTAATGCGGTAGTAAAAAGTGTTGGATAAGACTTTGATGATGCAGAAATGGAAAAAGAGGCTGACCGAAGGGAAGATAGCTGTGTTGTGGTCCGCCAGCGGCCTGCGGAGCTGGCAGCAGAATCGGACAGCGAGGAGGCTGGGGAGGAACCTGGGCCAGGCCTGGTGTCTGGAGAAGATGCGGTGCCAGAGGCAGGGATCCAGCCAGGGCCATTGGGGAGGTCTGTCCCACCTTCAGAACCTCCAGAGACTGACTTGAGTGAGGCAGAGGAAGAGGGGGAGCCTGTTCTCAATGCACGTAGGCCCAGAGCTGCCAGAAGGCAAGAACAGGTACAGAGGAGAAGGACTACTCAGGAGTAAGGCTTGGGGATAATTGGCCCCTCCCATAGGCTATATAAGTGTAGAACACGACAGGGTTCGGTGCAGGAAGCAACTCAGTTCATCTCTCGTTCTCGTCATTGCAACTCGGATTCATTCTTTGTTCCTGTTTGAACTTGCCAAGTTTTTCCTGCAAATTGGTCTTTGACAGTTTGCCAAAGCAGAGCAAGGTTTGTGTGTCTTATCTGCCTGTCCTTGAAAGACTTTGGTTGGACTGTACTTTGTTTGGACTTATGACGACTGCTAATGAAAAATAATTAGCAGCCGTTACAACTAAAAGACTTGCTTTAATTTGTTTGAACTTATGACGACTGCTAATGCAGATAATTAGCAGCCGTTACAAATAAAAGAGAGGTTTGTGAGACGCCGTTTGTGCCGTGTTATTTACTTTAGGAGGCCTAGGTCAGAACAGGCTGGATAGTATCATTGATAACAGAGGTATGAGCTTAGGATTTCAAAGAAGCAATTACTAAGAGACAATCGTTGTGAAATTATATCAACCAGTTTGCAAAGATCTGCAAGGGACTGAACAACTGAATAACAACCTGTAACAACATTGCCAAAAAGGCACTAAGAGTTGTTAATCTAATCTTGCGTAGCTTCTTCTCTGGCAATATTACACTGCTAACCAGAGCATACAAAACATTCGCTAAACCAATTCTTGAATACAGCTCACCTGTATGGAACCCGCACTGCATATCAGACATTAATACAATTGAGAGAGTCCAGAAATATTTCACGAGAAGAGTCCTCCACTCCTCTGCTCGCAACAGAATACCTTATTCCACCAGACTTGAAATTTTGAGCTTAGACAACTTAGAACTACGTCACCTTCGATCTGATCTAAATGTAGTTCATTAAATTATCTGCTACAATGTCCTACCTCTCAATGAATACTTCAGCTTCAACCGCAACAATACACGAGCATACAGTAGATACAAACTTATAGTAAACCGCTCCAAACTTGATTGCAGAAAATACGACTTCAGCAACAGAGTGATCAATGCCTTCAATTCACTACCTGACTCTGTGGTTTCTTCCCCAAACCCCCCAAACTTTAACCTTAGACTGTCTACTGTCGACCTCACCCCATTCCTAAGAGGGCTGTAAGGGGCGTGCATCTTGTACATGTTTGACAAAATAAATAAATAAAATAAATAAATAAACCCTAAGCTCTAAAAATGGAATGGGCAGCCTGTGGCCCTGAGTCTCCATTTTTGCAACTTGGAGCTGTGCCCTCGAAGGCCAAAAATTGATGGATCAGCTTCCTGCCATAAAACTCCTGTCTGAGGTAGACGCACAAAACAACTGTACTGTAAACCCTAAAATAACATCTTAAAAACAAAAAAATCAAAACAAGAAACCCTTCCAATGTCCCATATAACACAGAAAGAAATGGTTCAACTCATATGTGTGTGCTGGGACCTCATCCACATTACATCAGTGGCCCATCACTAGCAACTCTTGATTCAATATGGGCCATGTCCATTAAAAAGTTATTTGCCTCTGCTGTAAAACAAAGGTGCAAAATTTGGGGGTTATATGTACTTTCAAAATGAAGGAATTGGAACAAGGAGTTCCAATATAGAAAAAGAGAGGATTTCACACAGCTGTAATTCTATTTAGATTGCTGTCGGTGACAGGCAGAACTTACTTAAAGATATTTGTGTGCTTTCCCGTTACTCATTCATGCAAATAAAGATAGCCCTTGAAGCGCTGCCCTTGTAATCATCCACCTTGCCCTTTGTAGCTGTGGAGAGGCTGCTAAATTAAAAATCCGGCTGCACTGGCAGAGGTGGACTTTTTTATATAGCACCAAGATAATTATTCAGACATATGTTTACAACTGCAAGGTTACATTTCTGAAGACTTTTAAAAAGTGAAGTATGCCAACTTCTGACTAGTAATATTTCAACTTATATCACCAGTTTGATTACATTTCCTACTGAACACTTTCTGTTTGACCATCACACATGTGAGCCGCTCACTGCTTCCAGGAACAGATGACATCATCCTTCTTGCACTGCCAGCCCATTGCAAATGCATCTCAAACCTGGGCTTTCCAGCGTGGATTCAAAACAGTTGTTTCCAACCTGATCCATCTTAAACCCTCCAAAGTGGTCTCCAGTGCTTCCTTCCATTCTAACAGCAGCCCTGGCTCTGATTGAGTGTGGCGTATGGCAGGAGCTTCCCTTCAACTCCTGGTCATTTCATCCTGGGCTGCTGGTTTTCTATGTTGTCTGCTGGTCACTTGTTATACAATGCTATTATCAGAATGGTCAAACAAGTGGCAACTTCAAATCTCAATCAACAAATGCTCTGTCTTACACTTTGGCAAAAAGAATCAGAACACAAAATACAAGCATGGAGGACACGACCTTGTAGACAACCCTCATTCTGTCAAGGATCTTGGAGTACTCATATCTAATGATCTAAGTGCCAAAGCCCACTGTAACAACATTGCCAAAAAGGCACTAAGAGTAGTCAACTTAATCCTGCGTAGCTTCTTCTCTGGCAACATTACACTGCTAACTAGAGCATACAAAACGTTCGCTAGACCAATTCTCGAATACAGCTCTCCTGTCTGGAACCCGCACTGCATATCGGACATTAATACAATTGAGAGAGTCCAAAAATATTTCACGAGAAGAGTCCTCCACTCCTCCACTTGCAACA
>QLTV01002011.1:1054061-1064802 GCA_003457575.1 Thermophis baileyi
ATACAGTCTCTTTTGTTAGATTTACCCCACTTTCTAAAGCAGAGAGAGGGTGGCTTCTTCCTACATCCCTGACACGATTGCTCAGGTTGCTTTCAGAATCCAAAAATCCAAGAAATATATTCACAGATGTTCCCTTGTTTATTTGTTGACTCTGTGTAATTTGTTTGCCCTAATTTGTTTTTGTCTGTCAAGGGACTTCCCTTTTTAATTTTCCTTTCTCTGTTTACCCCTCTTTGTGGAGCAGCGGTCTGTTAAGCTGTGAGAGGCACATGCCAAATTAAAAAAAAAATATATAAAAAAAAGAGGCACTGCAGATTGTTTTAAGCCTAGGCTGCCCCTTTGGGCCTGCAGGCCTTGCTTAAAGCCTGCACCTGCTCCTTCCCCAGAGACGGAGGGCTCCTGATCTTTATCCCTTGCCTTGAAGCTGCCTGATTCCTATTATCCAAAGTCAAACAGCGTTTTCTACATTCACGCCTCCAGCACTTGGCATGAAATTAATAAGCCTGGCTGATATATTTCCCTGGAAGCCTGCCACTCTTTAACAGTGGTGTTAGATTAAAAATTTTGGCATGGTTAATGAACAGGGAAAAGTCAGAGCCAAAAGTTTCATGCAGCAATGCAAAGATTTGGGGGGGGGGGGTTGTTATGAAAAGAATACCAACTTTGTTCACATTTTCTGAATGCCATCCTAATTACAGATCTAGACAACACACTCAACAGAAGAGAGGGAGCCGGAAGAAAGGGCATGTTCTCATCCTGCCCTGGCGTTTAGATTTTTATCACCAGTCTTTTCAAATCGCATACTATTCTGCTATATTATCTCAAAAAGCAATAATAGTGCTAAAAAGAAAAGAGAAGAAATGCTATCTTGTTGTTAGCTAGAATCCCAGAAAAGCCCATGCCAAAAACATTCAGATTCACGTTTGAACAAAAGGGACACGATTTCCAAACTTTGTGAACATTAAGACATTGACGTTTTTAACGAAGGACAAGATTTAAGCTAAGGAGTATAACAAGAATCTTGCATAAATATAGGCATTTATAGCACTTAGACTTATATACCGCTTCACAGTGCTTTACAGCCCTCTCTAAGCGGTTTACAGAGTTAGCATATTGCCCCCAACAATCTGGGTCCTCATTTTACCCACCTCAGAAGGATGGAAGGCTGAGTCAACCTTGAGCCTGGTGAGATTTGAACTGCCGAACTGCAGCTAGCAGTCAGCTTGAAGTAGCCTGCAGTGCTGCACTCTAACCACTGCGCCACCTTGGCTTCCAATTTGCCATGGAATTCAAACTCAAACAAATGTTTGAGACTAATCCCTGCAGTTTGCTTGGCAAGATTTCAGTTATGGTTTGCCGCTGCCTTCTTTCTAGGGCTAAGAGACAGTGACCAGCTTAAAGTCATCCAGCTGGCTTTGTGCCTAAAATGGGACTAGAACTCACAATCTCCTGGTTTCTAGCATGATGCCTTAACCACTAGCCCAGACTGGCTCTCCCAGAAGATGCCAGTAAAAAGAGATACAGAGCACTCTAATGCTTTGTTCAATGTGCTCACAGCCCACTCTGATAGCCCACACCTAATTAAACTGAATTATATTGAGTTACACCTCTCTGAGATTATGAGAAATGATGCAAATTATAGTCCATCCAACTGTTCTAAAGGGCAAAAGAGAGAGAAATTCTGCATGAAGCCCTATTGTCAAATATGGGTCATTTGATGAGAGCATAAAGTTAACTAGAATAAAAGTATCCTTTTATTCACAAAAAAGCCATGGAACACCTCACTGCTCAGATCGGACTGGTCTCCACCTTCAAGCCCTCATCTCTTCTCCCAAACATTGGAATGAGATGAGCCTGAAGCCCACAGCTGCTGTTGTTATTGTTAAGAACTGTTGCTTTAAGGCAGGGGTGTCAAACTCAAGACCCAGGGGCCAGATCCAGCCCATGGGGTATTTAGATGTGGCCCACGGGGCTGCCCTGGAAACAGCGAAGGACCAGCCCGCAGTGCCTCTTCCAGCAAAAACGGAGCTCGGGAGGGCCGTGGGCGGCCCTCCGGAGCTCCATTTTCGCTGGCAGAGGTTGCAGGAGGCTGTCGCAGCCGAAAACGGAGCTCGGGAGCCCGTTTTTCCTGGCAGAGCACTCGTGCCACCACAGGCGGCCCCGACATGAGTGACGTCGAGCTGGCCATGCCCACCCTGGCCACGCCCACCCCGGCCCCCTGAGATCAAACACAACCCTGATGCGGCCCTCAATGAAATAGAGTTTGACACCCCTGTTTTAGGGCCTCAGGTGAAGGAGGGGTTTTTTTTGTTTTTGTTTTTTTGAGATGCTGGGGGTGGGGCAATTATTCCTTATTATTAACAATCTTATTGTTATTGCTATGAGACGCTCAGAGCTATGTCATATGGTATAACTTACATGGTATCTAAGATGGGCCACCATATAAGTTTCCTAAATAAATTTACAAAGTTAGAGTTGTTCAAATCTGTCCTCCAATGATAATTTTTGCAGCTCAAATCTGGTAGCCCAATTTTAGTGTCACAGGCTTTCTCCACAGAAACTTAAAAATCTTCCCTTAGCCCTAGGTCACTGAAACCAAAGGAAGATCTTATTTTTACTGTATTCTTTTTTTGTTGTTGTTGTTGTTCCCTAGTGCTAATTGATTGCCATGAGCAGGAAGAAAAAAAACAGCAGGAACATGACTGTGAGGGAAGGGTTACACCTCCTCTACAGTAGATGGGCTGTGGTCTCATGACTAAGATACATATCCTGTATCCAGTACTATTTTTGAACAAAATGCTAACCTGCTTGTTAACTACACAATTAAAGTAATACACAATTGACCTATAGACATTTTTCATTATGTTTGTTTGTTTTTTGTTTCCCAACTTTGTTATGTTTATAAATAACTCAAGCCTATAACAACAACCTTGTGAAGTGAGTTGGATGAGAGAGAGTGACTGGCCCAAAGTCATCCAGGTGTAAAGTGGGAGTGGAATTTCCTGGTTTCTAGGACTTCCATATCTCCCAGAGTCATTGGGAGTTGGGTGGAATATAAATTTTAAAAAATGTTCATAACCACAATAATCTGTGTTGTGAAAACTCAGATCACGCGATTGCAGGAAAGAGATAAACAGAAAAGTTTAATTCTTTGCTGCCATCCTGTGATGAAACATTACCAGTCTGTTTAAAATGGCATTTTTTCTCTTAAAAGCCTTTCTCGGAAATAATTTTTTGTGATATTTAATGCTCATCCAAGTTCCAGTCTCCTTTGGTTTTGTTGCCGTCTAAGGCTGCCTAGAATAACTCCTATCACATCATCCTGTAGGAATTATATAATATTTAGTATACAAGTCACTGAATGCCGGGATCTTCCATTAACAACTAGCTCTTAATTATTAAGTGAGTAAGGATAATGAAAATGTGTCTTTCTCAAAAGAGTTTTGAAATTGTGGAGTCCCCGGTCTCTCCAAGCCCAAGTCTCTGAGCTTGGTTGTTTGCTTGCAGATGTTTCATTACTCAACTAGGTAACATCATCAGTGTGAGTAAGTGTGGGGTTTGCTCCCTATTTGTATACCATACCTTGCTTTGCCAGTATTCGTGGAGGTGTATTTTTTTTCTAGTAGTTCCTTGATTAAGATACCGTGGTGTTTTTTTGTTTGTTTGTTTTATTTGATTGCTTGCTTGTTTTGTCTCTTTTGTCTCAATACCCTGATTAGGGTATTGTTTTCTGCTTGGTTTTTGCCTTTGTTAATCCCTGCTTATTTGACTATAGGCTCCTGGAGAGGATGTATTCTGGTCTTTATATTTGTTTCTTAGCTTTTTTTTATTGCCTTGGTTTCTTATTGTATGTTGATTGATGTTTAAATGTGGTTAATTTTGCTATGTGTCTATTGACAGCTAATGCTTCTGAGTGCCAAACTTCTAGGAATACTCTAAACTTTTGGATTTAGCTTAGTCTAGGATGCTCACAGTTTCCCAGCTGAAACTATGGTTGAGTCTGTCCATTTTGTTATTAGATTAAGGAGTTTTGAAATTCCTAACAGCGAGGATAATTAACCAGTGGAACAGCTTGCAGTCAGAAGTTGTGGGTGCTTCATCGCTGGAGGTTTTTAAGAAGAGACTGGACAGTCACTCATCTGAAATGGTATAGGGTCTCTTGCTTGAGCAGGGGGTTGGACTAGAAGACCTCTAAGGTCCCTTCCAGCTCTATTCTGATTGAGATTGAGATTGAGATTGAGATTGCTCTTAGTCCTTTAGAATATGTCTCCACCAAATCTTTTAGTCTTGTTTCCCCCAACTCTTTTTCCCCTCAAGAATTTTCCAAGATAGGGCAGCAAGCAACAGGTGATGCATATATCTTCCATCTCACATTCTTATGTCAGTACAATGACATGTGTTCAACGGAATACCAATGTTTTTGTGATATTTTTCTCCTTTAACTGGCATATTCTGGATTTTGGATTTAACATTTGCAAATAGGTCTGAAAATGTTCTCCCACTGTGAGAAGGAACTGCCATCACATTGAATTGGCTGCATTGTCACTTTCAGGCAATTGTAGATGCTTTGGATAATTTAAACCATTATTTCCAGAACTATATCTTCCTTTCAAAGTATCTAAATCTTTCTTCTATAATAGCTTTCCTCAATCTGGTAGCAGTGTTTTCATGGCTGAGGAGGAACTTGAAGCTGCATTTCCTTAGTCCTCGCCTAATGCCTTAAACATTGCATTATTCTTTGGAAGTCATAGAACTCAACACAAACTGTAATAGTCATACAAGTGACAATGCTGTCATTCACATAAACCCATTCAAATCAGATCCCTAAGCAGTTCATGAAAGATCTCTGTGATCATAATACCAACAGGAAACTCCCTAGTTCTACTAGGGCCAATATCTGAGAGTAAGGTCTATCCTCTTTAAAGCAATCTCCTTTCTCAAAGGAGATAGAGCTTAAAACTTCATAAACACTCATAAAAAATGTCTATTTAATATCTCTTCAGTCCATTGCTGAAGTAGTATTGCATGTTCCCTATATCCAGCTGATTTATCTCTGTCCTGGTTTGGTAGATTGTAGATTGACAATACATAGTCTTTGGGTTAGGCTTTGCCATCGTGAAGTGAGGTGTTTGTAAGGCATGATGTCATGTGATTGCATCACTTAACGATAACAATCCCGGCAATCCTGATTGCAGTCGTAACCCCAAGACATGACAGTCATTAAGTGGGAAGTGGAAGGTGTCCCAGATAAGAAGCACAGGGATGCGCCGAGGTAGCGCAGTGGTTAGAGTGCAGCACTGCAGGCTACTTCAGCTGACTGCTAGCTGCAGTTCGGCGGTTCAAATCTCACCGGCTCAAGGTTGACTCAGCCTTCCATCCTTCTGAGGTGGGTAAAATGAGGACCCAGATTGTTGGGGGCAATATGCTAACTCTGTAAACCGCTTAGAGAGGGCTGTAAAGCACTATGAAGCAGTATATAAGTCTAAGTGCTATTACTATTGCTATTGCAAGGGTGCCATAGAGGTGTGGGGAACGAGAGAGGCTGGGGGATGGCCTGGGAGGGCCTGCACGTATTGCATGTGAGTTGGGAGAGACTGGAAGAGGCTTGGGAGGCCCAGCACAGGATATGCACAAGTGTAAGAAGGCACAGGGAATTTAATGGAATGACTTGCAATCTCCCCCTACCATCTTTGCCTGTGGGAAACTGGCAGGGGAGGTAACAAGTAGCAAGAACATTACGGTGGGATACAGCAACCACCATAAGTGTGAACCAGCTGCCAAGCATCTGAATTGTGATCACATGACTGTGAGATCTGTGACAGCCGGAATTTTGAGGACCAGTTGTAAGTATCATTTGTTCAATGTTGTCGCTACTTCAAATTGTTGTCAAACAAGTGATCAGTAAGCAAGGACTACCTGTAGTCCTGATTATCTACAAATCAGGCTGTATTTTCTGTAAACTTTGCCAGACTCTCTAGATTAGTACAAGATAAAACATTCATAGCTAATTCTTCTATATAGGTAGTACTTCACTTACAGCCATAATTGGGCCCAGAATCTTAGTTGTTGAGTAAAGTGGACATTAAGCAAGATGCCACATGATCACTATGCTCAGTGCCCCTGTTCCAAGACCATAATGACTGCAAATGGTGGTTAAACGATCAGTCAAGGACTACCTGTACTAAGTCTCTACGTAAAACAGAGTTTACAGTTGTTCTTTGTGGTTAAGGTGATCTAGATATAAAAGTCTAGTATGGATTGGTAGATTGGATTGATAGATCCATACTTCACCTGTGTAGCTTTTTACCATCTATTAAGCTTCTCATTTAGACTGTTAAGACCTGGATTTTTAGAATATGGACAACCCCAAAGATGTAGTCAAGCCCAGGTTGGTGAAAACATCTCATAAATCAAAATTTCTTCTGCTTCAAAAATTGTGCATGGTAACTAAATGTTTATTCTTGGTTGTTGTTTTTTAAATGTCCATTACCAGTAATAATAACATGGAAGGATGAAAGGAAAAGTTAAAAGATAGCAGCAATAGTTTGAGCATTTTCTTTTTAGACCAGAAAGGAAAGCATGCAATATCCTTTAAAAAGTACATTTATAAAATACTTTGAGAATGTACAGGTGAAGAAGGGATCCATATCTTTCTTTTTCTTTCTTTCTTTTTCTTTCTTTTTCTTTCTTTTTTTCTCTCTCTCATCTCTTTTCTATGGTCTTGGGAAGGATTTAAATCTTAAGTTTGCAAAAGGCACTAGAAAAGAGGCATCTGGAACAAAATGTAGCTATGTGGAATAATTCTGGGCAGAATCTGAATTAGGCAGTCACATACTCCTCTGGACACTCCATTTCCCCAGGGAATGGATGTGGTACAGCAGTGGGTTGCTCCTGGTTCAGCCCGGTTCTTAGAACTGGTAGCACCGGTGGTGGGAGGCTCCGCCCACCCGCCCAGGACGCTTCTGCGCATGAGCGCGGGTGCAAACCGGTAGCAACGGGTTTTAGAACCCACTACTGATGTGGTAGCATTCTGCTGAAAATACACAGTGGCTTCAAGAAGGGTGGGAGAAAAAAATTCCCTGGCAAAAATTATTTGTCTTCCGATCTTCGACAACAATAACTTTACACAGTTGTCTAGGAAACATGTTCACCCACATCCTATTACCTCCCAAATTCTTAAACTGTCTTATTCCAATTCCACTAGATTTCTGTCTCATCTTTCCCCTGAAAATGGAGGGGGGAAATGGAGATTTTTCTCTCTCTTTGTCTCTTTACACTGCCTTCAGAGACACCTCAGAAACCAGCCTAGAAATGGCAAAATATTTTCACTTACAATTTTTCCTTGACATTTATTAAAAAGCTATTTCTCCATTTACCAATTATTTGATTAGACATTTTCTCCCCTTTTTTCTCTTTCTTGCTTCAACCTCTTCTCTGTAGTTTAAAATAAATTGCTTTCACATTTTGCCATGAGTGCCTCCCTTTCTTTTCTGAAAAAAAGAATACATTATCTAAACATAGAATCTCAAAAACTTCATTCTACTTTTTCTTCTTTCTCTCTCTCTCTCTCTCTCTCTCTCTCTCTCTGTCTCTCTCTTTTAATTTTCTATACATCTTGTCTAAGTCAAGCTCTATGCAAATGATGAAAGACAAGATTGAGCAACCTTTAATAACAAAACCTGTTCACTAATATGCTCCTATTTTAGTTAAATAAAATATTCCTATTTAGCCTTCAAAAAAATAATAAGCTCCAGCCTTCTTGTAGTTCAAGTGCTATTCTGGAAGTTGCAAGCAGATAGTAAAATACAATTAAAATTAAGAGAGTGGAAAATATTAATATTGCATCACTGGAGTATGTTAAAATGCCCTGCATGAAACAATTCTACAGACACAACCATAAGAAATAAAGAATATACAGTATGTACTGGTGGGTTCGCATAGTGTCAAACTCAAGGCCCGGGGGCTGGATCTGGCCCCCGGGCCTTGAGTTTGACACCCCTGGACTAGAGGTTCAAGACGTGCATACCATTTTGCTGACCACTGAGACATTCTTGGGAGACTCTCAGGAATCTTTTTAGACCATACTTGAGAAATTGTAGCCTATCTCATACGTCTGTTATATATTAAGAGCCGTGATGGTGCAGTGGTTAGAATGCAGTATTTCAGGCTAACACTGCTCACACTGCCAGGAGTTCGATTCTGAATGGCTCAGGGTTGACTCAGCCTTCCATCCTTCCGAGGTCAGTAAAATGAGGACCCAGATTGTTGGGGGCAATATGCTGACTCTGTAAACAGCTTAGAGAGGGCTGTAAAGCACTGTGAAGCGGTATGTAAATCTAAGTGCTATTGCTTTTGCTATCTGTTCGTTATATATAATATATCTTGACATAATAATGAAGTCTAAGCATAAGGAATGAGTAACAGGAAGGATACAACATGAGCAACATAAAGATTGTGTTCTACCTATTGTTTACAATATTTATAAATATGAAGCCCAAAAAAGAGGGGTGGGGGGGGAGAAAGCAGGTTACAGAATAATCTTTGCCTCCTATATCAGAGGGAGCACAATGTATTGGAGCTGTGCAGTGCTTTGGAGCTGATCTTCAAAAAGTGCTTTGGAGGGTGCAGGAGCATGAACAGAACACCTGACTACAACACCCCCAAAAAGCTGCACCTTTTCCCAGAAAATTGCTATGTAAAGCTGGTGAAAGATGCTTTATAATGTTGCCCGTGAGTGCTACGTTCACATTCTGAGGCACCATTTGGAGATAAATCCAAACCATTGCAAAGCCCTAATGAGCAGTACTTGAAATAAAATCTCTCTTCTAAATAAAATAATCCTTTCTCTGGAATAATAGGCAGTAGTTCAAAATAAAATTTCCATCTAAATCAGAAAAGCCCTGCCCTGTATAATAAGTGATGCTTCAAAGTAAATTTTCTATTATCAGTCAGAGAAACCCCCACACTTCCTGGTCCAGAAGTGGACTAATAAGCAGTTTAAGGTCTTTGACATCAGAAGCAAACCTGCCAAGCACCTCCTAAAAGCCAGACCAAATATTGCCTTCACCTACACGTAATAGAGTCACTGTTGATTTTGCAACAGTGAGGGACCCATGTGAAAAAAGGATATTGAACCGGTTTGGTCATATAGAGAGAATTTTTGTTTGTTCCTAGTGAAAGTGAGAAAGGAACACGTTTAGTACAAAGGTTAAACATTTCACTTTAAATAAGGTGTAACCTTCTTCACATGTGAAAATAAATGTGAAAGCCAACATGATGTAGTGGCTAAGGCGTTCGTCAAGTCACCTTTTCAGATCCATTCCTAAACCACAAAAGTTCATGTTGACCTTGTTCTCTTTCAGTTGTTCAGTTGTTCTCTTTCAGCCCAGCCTCCCTCACAAGCTTCCTCTAGTGGAGAATAAATTGAAAGAAGATCCTCATGTAACTTACCTTGAGTTCTTGGAGAAAAATGTGGCCTGTAAATCTAACAATAAATATGATACCGTCTTTCTTGATAAGGCATTTTGCTGATTAAGAAATATGTCATGATAGCTGTTGTAGAAAGTTAGCACCCACCCCTCTCCTAGAAGAATGAAATATTTTGAGAAATATTAAAAAGGCAGAATATTATATTTCCCTGGATGAGAAATGGAGAAACATACACTTGGAAAGCAGCCCCCACCTTCCTTAATAGCCCACAGCAGATGTCAGCACTTAAGAGATAAAGAGATAGATAGCTCTATTCATAGGCAAATACCCTCACCTAAGATCCAACAAAGGTAGGATTAGCCCTCAGCCACAATAGGAATTGCCCAACACCCCTTCATTGCATCCAAACTTCAACCAAACTTGGCTCAGACAAACACCTAGGATTTGTACTTTGCCTATAGAGCCAGCTATGACCCCTACATAACCCCTATATGGCACCATGGGAGTCTGACAACAGCCAATAGAATGCATGTTCTTGCATAGGAACAGGAAGCTCAAGTGCAAAGCCCAAGAGAAGGTATAAAAATCCCTCACTCTCAACTCCATGTGGTCAGCTTCCCAGAGCCCATGTGATTCTGCTTCATCATTAAACCATCTTTCCAATCAGCCTCCAGCCTCCATTTTGTCTCCAGTGCCTTTCTCCCGGCTTGGAACTGAACCACATGGATATTCCTTCCAACACTGTATTTCTGGTAACAACTCTGCACACAGAGAGAACGTGGTTTGTTCTGGGACATCTATGGCATTTGTGACAAAGATTCAAACTATTACCTGTTTCCTAGTTCGGTTGTAGAGCTCATTGCAGATTTATTTTATTTATTTATTTATTTGTCAAACATGTACAAGATAGCAGGTATAGGTATAAACATAAACATAATCAAAGTGAATACAGATAGATGAAGACAATAGGACAGTAGGACAGGGACGGTAGGCACGCTGGTGCGCTTATGCACGCCCCTTACAGACCTCTTAGGAATGGGGTGAGGTCGACAGTAGACAGTCTAAGGTTAAAGTTTTTTGGGTTTGGGGAAGAAACCACAGAGTCAGGTAGTGAATTCCAGGCATTGATCACTCTGTTGCTGAAGTCGTATTTTCTGCAGTCGAGTTTGGAGCGGTTTACATTAAGTTTGTATCTATTGTGTGCTCGTGTATTGTTGTGGTAGAAGCAGAAGTATTCATAGACAGATAGGACATTGTAGCGGATAATTTGATGTACTATGCTTAGGTTGGATCGAATACGGCGAAGTTCTAA
>QLTV01002011.1:1065280-1077493 GCA_003457575.1 Thermophis baileyi
CTTTATGTAATGTATGAAGCGTGTTGGTCCTAGATCGCTGCCTTGAGTGACACCACTATTGACAGGTTCAGGATTTGATAGAGAACTCTCTATTTTAACAACTTGTTGTCTGTTTGACAGGAACGCAGTTATCCAATCATGTAGGGGTCCAGAGATGCCATAAGATTTTAGTTTCAGAAGTAGTTTGTCGTGTACCACTGAATCAAAGGCTTTACAAAAGTCTATGTAAATTGCGTCTATTGCTTTACCCTGATCGAGTTGTGTAGTCCATATGTTTTTGCAGTGTAGGAGTTGCAGATTACAGGATAATTTTTTCCTGAAACCAAATTGATTTATTTTTTTTATTTATTGTTTTATTTCAGGTCGGCTCTTACAAAACCAGCCACTAGTTAAATTCACGCTAAGTATTGATGCACATAGCTCACTGGAAGCAATATTTTGGATACTGACGTGTGAGCAAGTGATACACCCAAAGAATTTAACAATTTTATCAGATGAAGACATGATCAGCACAATGATGTGATGCAATCCTTGTTTGCTTTGCTACCTGAGGAGCTTGCATTGCAACAATGCAGTGCTCATGCTGACACTCCCCTTTCTGGCATAGCATTCCAGGAAGGGGGCCAGGCAGGGAAAGTACATAGCAACATCACAATATAAGTTCTTACATGCAGCAGCGCAAAGCAGTGTTAGAGTTGTCTCTATAGTGTCATGTCACAGCTTCCATCATTTTGGCACCCCTGTTGTTAGGAGGAGATGCCTGCATCCCTGGTCCTTTTTACTTGAGATTTTGGAAATTAAACCTGAAACGCTGGCATGAAGCATGAGTTTTCCTACTAAGCTCTGATATTCCCTCTTGAAAGCTATACAAATAGACAGATCCATGTTGTAGGCCGTTGCATCTGCCACTCTTAAGATGTTGCTGGGATTCTGTCTGCTCAAGTCAGGATGCAAAGTACCAAACGGTTGTCGAATTATTTTTGGCCTGTGATATCTTCCCATTGATGGCAATGAAAAATGCAGTGAAAACAAAATAAGTGCAAGCCACTTATTGCCATTCAGTATCTCCTACCCCAGGCTAGGTCAGCCTCATGGAAGGACCAGCCTAGGATTGGTAGTTCTCATCTTAGTGCAGTCCTGAACTAGGGCAGAATATACACTATTTAATAAGGAGGTCACGTCCAAAAATGTCAGCCGTATCCTAGCATTTACGGCACATTGTGTCATTTTCAGCAGGCCACAACCTAGAACAGGGGCGATGAAATGACACAGTGGATCAGGATTGCTGAAGAAACAGCTTTGGGAACATCACATAAAACACATCTCTTCAAGGCATTTCAAAGCAAATGAATTTATGAAAAATAATGAATATTCCTTCTTGAGGTCTGTTCTCTATGTTATAGCTAACATGCGCAGTGCATTGTTAATCTAAGAAAGTAGCCCGGAGCAGCTTTTTCCAGCTGAATCCATTATGTTCAGTTTTCTCTGCCTGTAGCATAACAGTTGCACATATACTACAGGGTTACCTGACTTTTATACCATTGGCATTACACTCACACATTTCACCTCTGTGACTCACATGAATTTCGCCTGTGAGGTCATAAACTGAAAGATTCAAGCTCCATGTGCCCAGAATCAATGCAGCACAATCATGATTGGAGAGAAGAATTTGCACTGGCTTATCTTTTCTTTCTACAAAGCAATGGTAGTAGAGTAGGAGGAAAATAGGTCTAACAATTACTTGAAGCTAACTTGAAATAAAGCCATTGTACTTGAAGGCAATATACCTTGAGCAGTATAGAAACAATACTCTTTCTTCATAAACAGCTTGGAAGCTTCCGAAAACAGCCTGTCTAGTGGCAATAATTATGGACAGCATATTAGGCTGGATCAATTTAATATAGAAGGCATGTTTTTAAATGCCACGAAGCCAGTGGTTCTTAAACTGTTTGACCCAGTTACCCTGTTTCTCAATCTTCACTAATGTCATTACACATGCACATATAGAAAAATCAGACTGTTGTTTTGCACAAGCCTCTTGGCAATAACAGGCCAAAATTGTCAACTCACAAACAAGCAATTACAAATTGCTCTGTTACCCCAGGATATGGCCAAATTATCCTCTTGGGGAGAATTATCCCAGTTTTAAGAACCACTGCTTTAGACTGTGTGTTGATACCCCTGCACAGTAACACCACAACGAATCCTTGGATGTGATTACCAGCACCTGAGAATGAGATTTCCCCAAAGAAATTTAGTAAAAGACAGGATGAGTTAAACTAAAGCATGGATAATGTTTATGGTTTGGGTGCCATAACTCTACTTCCTGACCTTCTTGAGGGCTCAGGCTGCTCCAATAATGTCATTTAATCCTTTTTTTTTAATTGTCTGACACACAACACAAAACTAAATGAAGGGAAAAAATCTAGTTGGTATTAGCACATTCCATGAAAATTGACTTTGTTCAGAAGAGACCAAAAAAAGAATGATACAGGAAGACAGGACAAGAAAGAAAGAATTCAGAAAATAGTTTAGGAGGACTTTCACAGAGGACTACAGTGGCATTGGGTAGGAAAAATAACTAGGTACATTGAATTACCTTCCTGGTAGAAAAGAGAAAAAAAGGAAACAGAAACCTGAGATTGGTTAATTGACCCTGATGCTTAAAGAGTTTCCCACTTTGTACAAGGCTGTGACCTCAGTATTAAGAAGACTCAAATTGTTTTATTAGTACTATTTGATATGCATTGAAAAGTAAAGTAAAAGCAAATTTCTGTAATAGAAATTCTGTGTCATTAGACAAAAGCAGAATAAACTCAGTAGGTGATGCTTAATGACTTCTTACTAAACGTAAATTTAGAGATGGAAATATAGCCAGTAAGGTGGGGGGGGGAATCATCGGGACTGAAAAAGGTCAGGTTAAAGCCTTGTACGCCAAAGTGAAGGATTATGTTTTCATCTTATTTGTATTTTTTTTTCTACTGAGGAATATATTTGACATGGAGAATATAAATGATATACTTTAAGTTGGGCAGATAGACAGCAAGATTTTGAAAGGTGTCAGTGTGATCATTGTGTGTTGATATATGTTTCATAACTGAAGATCCTTCTTAGCTCTTTTTTGATATTATTCAGTGACCTATCACCTGGTTTGTGATGTTAAAGAAATAAAGCCATAGAGCCTGAGGGCTCCACAAGGAAAAGACAACAAAGAAAGAAAATACTGCATGTGTACAGTTTAATCCCCCCCCCAGCTGTTTACTTTCTTTCTGAGGAGCAAATCCTGACCTTGAACAGTCTGTACCCCTGATTACTCTGTACAAATTTTCACAGTGAACAGGACCAGAGATAGTGCTGCTAGCCTTCATTTGCCATGTGAGAAGTGAAACCAATCGAAGTACACAGAAAAGGTGTAAAGCATGGTATAGAACTGAAAAATCGCATCCCCTTTCTGCATCAAGTCCTTCTAACATTAAAAGTTCAACGGGGGAAAGAGGCCAACTGATTACAATATACAAATAAATATACTGGAGCCTGTTCACTTAATTCAAGTGTTTGACTACCCTCCAGTGGTCCCTATCAGAATAGCATAGGACAGTTTCTCTGTAAGAAAAGCAAAACCAAAAAGAAGGTATAAAAAAAAAAACCTAAAAAGCAATTTATATAATAATGCATGGTATTCAAGCATTGGTTTGAATTAATAACCAAAATATAAAGGACATTTTCAAGCTAATAGTCAATGTCACCTTAGCAGCAGCAGCAAAATACTGGTTGGTACGGTTTAGTATTTAGCAGCAAATGGTTGAATATAACTTGTGGAAAACATGGCAAAAGATATGAATGAGAATGAAAGTAAAAGAAGGTCAGTAGAGGCATTAAAAAGGGTTAGTGGGTAGCAGTTTCTCTTCTCAGGTAGCAGCTGGCCTTCAGGAGCTTTCAGGCTTTACAGCAGGAACCAGGCTTAATACCGTAGCAGTAACTGTGAGAGGGATCTTGGAGTCTTAGTGGACAACCAATTAAATATGAGCCAACAGGGTGCAGCGGCAGCCAAAAAATGCAATCCGAAGTTGCATTAACAGAGGGATTCAATCAAGATCATGTGAGGTACTAATACCACTCTATAAAGCCTTAATAAGACCACACCTAGAATACTGCATCCAGTTTTGGTCACCACACTATAAAAAAGATATTGAGACTCTAGAAAGAGTGCAGAGAAGAGCAACCAAGATGATTAGGGGACTGGAGGCTAAAAGAGTTGGAAGGGACCTTAGAGGTCTTCTAGTCCAACCTCTAATCGCAGGAACTGGGCATGGCTAGTCTAGTGAAGAGAAGGACCGGGGTGACATGATAGCAGTGTTCCAATATTTGAGGGGCTATGACAGAGGGGAGGGGGTCAACCTATTTTTCACAGCACCTGAAAGCCAGACAAGGAATAATGGATGGAAACTGATCAAGGAGAGATTCAACCTAGAAATAAGGAGAAATTTTCTGACAGTGAGAACAATCAACCAGTGGAACAGCTTGCTTTCAGAAGTTTTGGGTGCTTCATCACTGGAAGAGGCTGGACTGCTATCTGTCAGAAATGGTGTAGGGCAGAGGTGGGTTCTAAAATTTTTACTACCGGTTCTGTGGGTGTGGCTGGGGGAGGCATGTGACTGAGTGGGCATGGCCAACATGACATCACTCACGCAGTCACATGACACCCCACCACCACCACCCAGCCATGCCCACTGAAACGGTGGTGAAAATTTTTGGGACTTTTTGACACTTTTTTTTTGACACTCCGGCCCCATATCCAGGTCGGGACGCTGTGGGGTGGCGGTGGTCATCTCGGCTTTCCCTCCATTGCCATTCCTGGCTGAAAAGCGCCCCTTCTCACCTCTGATGGGCCTTCCCCGTGGTTGCAGCCGGAGCACCCCACTCCTGCTAGTGCGCTGAGCCGGGCTGGCCGGGTCCCGTCCGTGAGATGAGCGTGCAGGAGAAAGGCTTCCCTCTGGACCGGCTTCACCAAGGACGCACCCAGGTCCCCGGTCATGAGGTTTCCACGGCCCGCCAGCCATGGCTTTTCGGGCAGGAAGGGCAATGGAGGGAAGCTTGCAGCCGCTGGTCTTTTTTGGCGTGAGAAGCCTGCAGCTGCTGCTCTTTGCTGGTGCGAGAAGCCTCCAGCCGCCGGTGTTTTTCTGCATGAGAAACCTGCAGAGAAACTCTTTGCTGGTGCGAAGAGCCTGCAGCAGCCTCCTCTTTGCTGGCCAGAACCGAGCCGGCAGCGGCGGCTGGAGGCTTCTCACGCCGGCAAAGAGCAGTGTCTGCAGGTTTCTCGTGCAGAAAAACACCGGTGGCTGGAGGCTTCTCACACCGGCAAAGAGCGGTGGCCAATGTTCCCTCTGACATTGAAAATCGCTGCGCGGCAGTTGGAAACTGCCGCACGGCGATTTCCTGTCACGTGTGCGGCTGTGCAGCCGCGCAGCTTAGAGGGAACATTGGTGGAGGCTACAGGTTTCTCGTGCAGTAAAACACTGGTGGCTGCAGGCTTCTCACACCAGCAAAGACCGGCAGCTGCAGGCTTCTTGCACCGGCAAAGAGGTGGCAGCTGCAGGCTTCTCGGTTGGGGGGGACACGGCGAGGCTCAGCCACCTTTCAGGCCCTGCTCTGGGCTGCCAACTGCTCAACCTCCACTCCGCCTCAGGTCCCGCATCCAGCCACAAGGGGACATGCCGCTCCCAGGCCAGCCTGGCTGGCGGATGGGCGAGCAGGTGGCCCTCAGGGGAGGAATTTTCTCTCAGGCCTCCCACCTGGAAGGCCCTGCGGAACCACTATGCTCCCCGGCATGAGAGAGAAAATAAAGCTCCTTTTCTCAGGCGGTGTGGGGTGGAGTTTAAGGCTAACCCAGAAGAGGGGGCGGCCTGGTGCTTGCTGCTGCTTCTAGCTCGGGGAGAGGCAGCTCGGCCGAGCCACCGGGCTCTCTCTCTCTTTCCTTGGGTGGATCTGGCGGGAGGAGCGGGCTTCCTTGCTGGGCTTGAGGAGGGGAGGAGGCGGAGCTGTTGCTCAAGGGCGAGAGCAACCCCCGGCCGCCTCTGGATTAGGGTGGAGAGCCACCTGGAGAGCATCCTTCTCCCGGCAGGGGTGAAGAAGAGCCGCCGCCCTCCTCCTCCTGTGGCTCCTGCCCAGCACTCTCTCTTCTCTCTCCCCCTTCTCCTCCCCACACTTGTTTACCCATCCCAGAGAGCTCAGGCTACACCTCCCTCCGACCCGGCCGCCTTCCTCGCCGGCATTGCTCCTGAGTGAACTCTTCCATCCTCGGCTGTTGCGAAGAAGCTTCGTTCTCTTTGAGAGCCGCTTTGCACCTTGTTTGCAAAGCGGCTCTCAAAGAGAACGAAGCAGGCATGGTGCACCCAGAGCTGCTCCTTCTTCACAACAGCCAAGGACCTCTTCCGCTTGGAGCTCCAAGCTGTGGGGAGGGGGGACGGCTGCAATGCCGGCAGCTTCGGGGGGCTCCTTCCCTCAGTGGTTCGTTTTCTTACCTCTAGGTGGCTACGCCGACTTTGTCCTTAAAGGCTGCTCCGTGCCTTTTGATCTTTCTCAGGCACGGAGAAAAGTGACCCTGTGAAGGGACCGAGCCTGCTGCTGAACTTGGAAGCTGAGAGGCTTCTTTTCCACCCAGCCGCTGGTGAGATGCCTCCTTCCTTGGGCCTCTGCTCTCTCCCACCCACTGCCTCACTGAGAGAGAATCCAGATTTTAAGGCATTTGGCAACTTTAAGGCATTTGGAAAGAAGGGTCTTGGATCCAAGTGAAAAGTGTTTTCCTCTTGCGCTTTCCCAATGCACATCGGAGAGCTGCGTGCCCTCCACCTCCTCCTTCTCAGCTCCAAGCTGGGGGGAGGGGGGCGGCTGCAATGCCAGCAGCTTCGGGGGGCTCCTTCCCTCAGTGGTTTATTTTCTTACCTCTAGGCGGCTCCGCGCCTTTTGATCTTTCTCGGGTGTGGAGAAAAGCGACCCTGTGAAGGGACCAAGCCTGCTTACCTCGTCACCAGTTCGTTTCCTTCCTGCGCATGCGCAGTGCCGAAAACTCGGCTTCTGCGCATGCGCAGAAGAAAAAAAACCTGGAAAAAATTCAAAAAATAAAATAAAAATAAATATGGCGGCACCCACAGACCGGCACTGACCAAACCGGATCCGTGACATCATCATGACGTCACCAGCGGGTTGCTACCAGTTTGGGAGAACCGGTCCGAACCAGGAGGAACCGACCTCTGGTGTAGGGTCTCCTGCTTGGGCAGGGGCTGGACTAGATGACCTACAAGGTCCCTTCCAACTCTGTTATTCTGTTCTGTTCTGTCTGCAGGCCTTTGAAGATGAGCACAGGAACATGAGCACAAGAAGGCCGGGTGGGGAGGGGGATTGGATAGTCAATGTCATTGAATTTCCTTAGCACCAGCTAATAGGTGTTGTGTGGTACAAGCATAGGAAGGCGGGAGGGGTGGATAGAATGGCATGGCATGAATGCAGGAAGGCTGGGACATGGATGGTGAGTGCAAGCACAGAAGGTTAGGGGAAATTACCTAGTGACTTTCCTTGTGGGAAGCCAGCAGTGAAGATTGCAAATGGTGGTCAAGTGAGTGTGGGACTCCTCAACCTTCATACGTGCAAACTGGTTGCTAAGCACTTGAATCTTGATCACATGACAGCAGGGGATGCCCCAACGGCCAGAACTTTGAGGACTGGTCACAAATACCATTCAGGCGTATAAATCCTTCCATTTCCCATCATCCGGTCAGAGCTGAAGAAGCTTCTTGGATGAGAAGCAAAATGTCTTCAAAGAAAAAAAAAAAGTCCAGTTGCCTCTTGAAAAAGCACCTTTGGGACTACCATTCATGCAGCAGCGTCCAACTTCAAATGATTGCTGAATGAGTGGTTAGTAGGCAAGGACTACCTGTAGCTTTAAACATAGCATTTAAAAATTCACTCACTCAAAAAACCCTGGTCCTATCCGTTCCCCATGACACTTCTGCATTGCAGATTGGCCAAAAATGTCCCTTGTCCAGCAATTTTTAGAACAAGTCACCTGCCCTTCTTTAAGGGATGCAAAGTCACATACCAGGAGTAGAAATAAGGCTTCCTAAGGTTTGAGGCTTCCTAAGAAACATCTCAGCACTGGGATGCTGGCAAAGTGAAGTAGTTGTGTACAGAGTCAAGTGCACAGACAACCAGGAGGTCTTGAAAGCAACCATGCCAAGCCTTGCATAAGATGTGACTGCTGTAACAGCTCACGAGAAGGATTTTCACCTGCGTCAGCATGCTTTGTAAAAGACCGGCTCAAATGCTTTGTAAGTCCTAGTCCTCTGTTTTATCTTTTATCCTAAGCTAGAAATGGAAAATCCATGATAGAAGAAGGCCTTCAGTTAACAATGCTTCTCTGAAGGGAAGGGCATCTCTGTCCAGCGCCTTCACCCACACAAAAATTCCATACTAGATGCCAATTTGAACCTGCCCAACACCCTGGTATTTTCACTTCTGTTTATGCCTCCTTCCTTTGTTCCTTTTAGTTTAGACAATTATGAGCCTTAGTCAGGAAAAGGAGAAAGAAGGAGCAAAAATAAGGGAGCTAACCTTTTTAATTGTTTACTAATTTCATTAAATTAAAAGGCAAGTTTGGGAAGGCAGGCGAAGCACGTCTTCCAGAATTCTTTCCAACTGCTTCTTGGCAAAGGCCGTTAGATAGGAATTGTGTTCTATGTAATCAAATAGTTATGCATGTATAAGCACATGGACACTTGCTCCTCAGGATGCATGCATGTGTTGCCTCTGTGTTCCTGAGTTTGGATGCATGTGTTGTGTCTATTTGTGGGTTTGTGGGTGTGGGTGTCCACTGGGAAGCATGGGGCAGACAGCATCTGCTCTATTCTAGGTCGTATCACCAAGAAGGAAGAGGGGTGACTTAGAATGGAAGAGCTGGTAGCATTCCAAGCTTCTCTCCAATTATGTCTCCTCCATGGGGAAGCATTAGTGAAATGTTTGCTCTTTAGGCCTTGGCCATATCTGGCTTATTTGTCTAACTGAATTTTCTTTTGCCAGCCTCTTCTGCCATAACAAATTTGGTATCATTCTGCTCTGGTTTAGGACAGTTATCCTGCTAGCAAATGGGTAGGCAGAGTGTCCCTAAGATAATTCCTTCCAAATTCTGTTGGATTGGGGGGGGGGAACGAGTTAGGGAAATCATGCAGAGTATGGCTTCTGGGATTCCTACCAACACCATGACGAGCAGTGTCCTTAAGCAATGATAATGTTTTCTTATGTGTAACAAAGTGACTTGTTATGCCTGTATGTTTCTGCTCTCATCTTGTACTGTGTCTCTGAATGCTTGTGCTATGTACACACTGGAAAGAATGGAGCAATTTACATACCCTCTGCTCCAGGGGTGAAATTCAAAACTTTTCCCTACCGGTTCTGTGGGCGTGGCTTGGTGGGCATGGCAGGGGAAGGATACCGCAAAATCTCCATTCCCTCCCCACTCCTGGAAGAAGGATATTGCAAAATCTCCATTCCCACCCCACTCTGGGGCCAGCCAGAGGTGGTATTTGCCGGTTCTCCGAGCTACTCAAAATTTCCACTACCGGTTCTCCAGAACCTGTCAGAACCTGCTGAATTTCACCCCTGCTCTGTTCTGAATCACATGACTAGGATGAAGAAGGAAAATAGGACATCGATGACAAGCTGCCCAGAGTTATCCTGTGGTAAGATGGGTGGCCAATAAATTTTACAAACAACAAATAGAATTTCTAGCCAACTGCTTCTTCCATAGAGGTATATTGGGTTTTTTCCCCTAGAATATTTTTCTGCACAGCCCCAGGTTAGATCCAGATCACTTTTGGATTAATTTTTAATCTTTCTTTTACTAGCTTCTCCTCCCTTTCTCAAAGTTGGTGTCTATTCAGTTAACTTTTCGCAAAGTTATCCTAGTGAGTGACAGACAGGCACACAAATAGATGGAATCCCAACTCACTTCATACAATTTCTTTCCAATATTTGACTGAGTTGGAAAGAATTAAAAAGAACCAGTTTAGGGTTTTTTTCTGCATATTTGGGTCAAATTTATCATGAAGAACAAAGGAACTTACAATTCTTCAGATTACATACTTGGGCAGCCTATTTTATAATTATCCAATTTTGAGATGATTGCAGTAGTTGTAACCATGTTGTTTTTATACAGGCAGATTTTTCTAAAAGTGAAATGGTGTGTTCTGAAATTCTGGTCAGTTGGAAGGTCAATGTATAGTGTGTGCATTGGTGGGGAAGGAAGGAAGGAAGGAAGGAAGGAAGGAAGGAAGGAAGGAAGGAAGGAAGGAAGGAAGGAAGGAAGGAAGGAAGGAAGGAAGGAAGGAAGGAAGGAAGAAAGACAAGAGATACAGATATGTGCATAAATTCACCCAGAGAGAAATATTTGGATGTTGTTGTCAAAATAATATGTATCCAGTATCCACAATCCAGATTTATATGAATCCTTGCTGGTCTGGGTAGAAGAGAGAACACAACTTGATAACAAATGACAGTGCCACCACAGACAAGTCATGCTATTTCGTACCAATTTCCCTTTTTTTTTTTACTAGAAATAATTTAGATTTCCTATGCATTAAATATATCTTGAAAATATACTTATTTTTTTCTTTTAATTCCTAAAAATGTTTTGTGACCAAAAAAAGTGATACTTTGGCAAGGACATGGTAATGTTGGGAAATGACATTAAGTTATCTTTGGCTAAAATAAAGGCACCAAGGATACTGAGAGTTGACAGTAGGGCTCAGCAGTCCTTGTACCTGAAAACAAAAAGTTATTTGAAGTCCACAAAGTATGGATGAGAATAAGTTCCTTAAATCAAACACATTTTTCCTAAGATCTTGCAGCAACTGTAGGAGGCAGCCATGAAATCCTGGGGGGGGGGATTGCTTTAAGGAAACAAGTGCTGTGACCACACCTTGAATGCTCTGAGGAGCATTCTGTCCTTGCATCCAAATTAAACAGATTAAGAGAGTTGCCTTGTAGGTCATCTAGTCCAAATATAGCACCACACTCAAATATTATCTGTATGAAAACAAGACAGACCTGTAACAAGAGAGATCAGACCCTTCCAATATTTTTGCGATTCTCAGTATGGCACCTACAGGCATTTACATCCTACAGGCACCTCAGTTAGCCCCTGCCAGAGTCTCCCCAACTGATTTTAAAAAATTAAGATGAGTTTATAATTAAATGCTGGGATGCTGCAAAGACAAGCACCAGATCCCAGCATTATTTTTGTTATTAAGTATATAATACCAGTGCTTCCTTTGAAGGCATGACCGTCATCAAAGAGTTCTGAGGAAGCTGCCAAATTTCTTCACCACTTTGTCTTCTAATAAATCTGTGTATTATGACAAACCATATTCAGCATCACTGCCATTTTGTGAAAACATCCACAACCTGGTCTTTGACTTTTTCCTTTGAAAACATTAGTGTACTGGGTAAGGGATGGATGGACGGACAGATGGATGGAGCAATAAGTCTATTGTTCTGCATGAGGCTCTCATCTATCTAAGTTAATCAGAAGAGTAAACTTTCCTTAAACAAGGAAAAGGAGACATGGATACTTCAGAGCTATCAAAGAGACAGACATCATTGCCTCAGAGGAGAGATGTGTTAATGTAAGACCAATAAACCAATCACTTTGGCTTTTTTGTTCAATAAAACATAATGCGCTCTAACAAAAGTTCTTCAGATTTCATTCATGTAAATTACATTAAAACCTTGAAACTGAAAATACTGTACACTGAGCCTTTAAGTACACTTTTGATTTTCTGTTTTCTTAGTTTCTATTTTCACTGCATAACATCACAGAAATATAAAAGGTCATTTTACACCATCAGATATAAATCTCTTGTCAGTGCAGGTACTCTATCCAGATTAAAGCATTCTGGCAGATGGCTAACTAGCCTCTCTTGAACATGTCTGATGGAGAAGATAGATAAATTGACATATGACACATGATGTGAAAGATAGATAGATAGATAAATAGATAGATAGATAGATGATAGATAGATAGATAGATAGATAGATAGATAGATAGATAGATAGATAGATAGATAGATAGATAGATAGATAGATAGATAGATAGATAGATAGATAGATAGATAGATAGATAGATAGATAGATAGATAGATAGATAGATAGATAGATATGGAT
>QLTV01002011.1:1101157-1112877 GCA_003457575.1 Thermophis baileyi
GACCTGGCTTTTCCGCCAGGCCTGGCGCCAATATTTGTTCTGATTGGCCCATGCATGGTTGTGTGAATGTTTTATTTTAAATATAGTTGGGGGGTTTTTTTTTCCCCTTTCTTTTTTAAATTGTTTTTATATGTTTTATTTTTTATGATGTAAGCCGCCCAGAGTCCTTCGGGAGTTGGGCGGCATATAAATTTTATAAAATAAATAAATAAATAAATAAAATAAAAACATCCAATGCTGAAAAAATATGGCCATGCCTCCTACCATCCTTCATGGTGTTCATCAGATCTGATCTGCTTTCCCTAGTTCCATGATAAGATTTAACATACGAATTGCATCACCTTCCCCAACACAGTTTATTGCTCAGGACTTCCAATCTGTTGGCAAATCCTATCCAAAGGGCTCTCATTTTGGACCTTTCTCAACAAGCTGATGCTGGATGGGAAGGATGAGTGTGGACTTCAATCTCCTTATTCACACATTTTTGGTTAGTGCATGACTAAGGCTTGAAGCTGACCCAGAAAAGGAGCTGTGTTGTTGTTTTTTCTTATCACTATCCTATGTTCTTGCTGGATTTAAAGCATTCATACCTTTAATGAGGTGCTCCGGTCTAGTTCCAGGCAACGTCCACATTACTTGAGCCAGATGACCAAACACCGTAGCATCTAAAGTAGAAAGCCTGGGTCCCATGATGTACTTTTTATCACCTAGAAAAATAAAGAGATGTCAAAAAACATTTAAGCGGGTTGTGATATTTTATTTCGCTTGTCTTTCTTAATGCATGCCCTATGTTTCAGTCTCATATGCTTGCTAATGCCTTCAAAAAAGTAAATGTAGCAGTCACCACATGACGGTTTGCACTACAATTATTCTGTAAAATGGAACTAGTTGTTGTGATCTCTAGTCCTTCATGGATGTTTCACTAATTAACCCATTTAAAAAAAAGAGTATGGAACATTCAGTATATGTTTGGGTATATCTGAAACCTGTTGCTCTTAAGTACTTTACAGATTTGTGTTGACACAGTTTTTTTCACAGCCAAATTGGCTCTTATGTATATGTATATATATAAAAACACACATATACACACACTTCATTGTATATGCATTGTTGCATTTGATAAGATTTGTGTAGGAGATGACCAGGCTGAACCTGAGGGAGGGGTCAAACGCATCATCAGTCTCGAGTCCCTTCGCGCCCATAAGAGATCTAAGCCCAGCTCCCCTGTAATTCCTTTGACTCTTATCTACCACCAATTTGCTTTGACATTTAGTAGTTCATATTCTTGTACAAAGCATGAGCTTGCAATAAACCTTTATGTTCATTTTAAACTGCCTGGACTTCCTGATTTTCCTCTGCTTGACAATTTGTTTCCCCAAATGCAGTTGACTCTTAGTTATGGCAAAAATCATAATTTTCAAACAACATTTTTTTTAGCCAGTAAGCAGTAATTTTTCCAGGTGACTAGGCAAAATGCAGGTGATGATGCCCAATCCCAGGAACATACCATTTTCTCAATGTCCCAACAAAGGTAAGAGCTTATGCAGTATGAGATTCTTGGGCAATTCAATACCTCGCTATGTATTTCCTGCCCAAAGAAATTCCTTGTGCAGTTTTTGCAGTGGAGATGATATCACGACAAACAGACTCGCTCTATAATTGGGAATAGCAATCCCTCGGCCATTGTTAGAATGGAACTGAATTCAGCAACCTCGCTGATAGAAATGGAGAAATGTATCTTCAAAGAACAACTTGTGTGACTCAACTCAGCCATGAAGCTTCTCCAGTAGGGCTTCAATAGGCACGGAACATTTAGGTGACTCAAAGGGGCTTTTATTTTTAATGACAGGGGAGTTTTATAATAACTCATTATACTTTCCGGAAAACAATCTGAATCTTAGAATTCTGATTCAGGCCTCTAATTTGCTGTCTCTTTCATCAGAAAGTTACTTTGCACAGATGTGATTCGGATTTAACAGGCAACGCTAGATTGGATTGGATTGGATTGGATTGGATTGGATTGGATTGGATTGGATTGGATTGGATTGGATTGGATTGAATACTTTATTTGGCCAAGTATGATTAGACACACAACAAATTTATCTCTGGTGCAGAAGCTCTCAGTGTACATGCAAAACAACAGAATAATGATAATCATCATCATCATAACACCAATATGAGGGGGTAGTAAAGAAGATAATAAGAAGGATAAATAATACTATAGCTGTACTACATGAGTAAATATACATAGACATTGTATTTTTTGGAGTATAAGACCACTCCCCCCCCCCAAAAGAGGGTGAAAACATGGGTGCGTCTTATACACTGAATGTAGCCCCACCCAGCCACCCCCACCCTTTGGCCTCTGCCTCCTAGCAATTTACCTCCTTGCAGCAAACAGTGCAGAGCTTGATTAGCAGAAGCAACTGATTATCGGCCTCCCGACCATCAGCTGAGAGGCTGCAGGCAGGCCCAGGTGCTAAAATGAAAGTGAAACTAGAACTGCAAGGAGGCAACTTGCTGGGAGGCAGAGGCAGTATTTTATTTTCTTGTGCAAATTAGACGGCTGAAACTGGATGCAAGAGCTGAGTTAAACCCTGACTTAGTCATGTTTGGAGTAGATCTATTTAAATAATTGGGAGGAGTTAGTGTGACTACATTTAAGAAAACTTTCTGGCATTAATATACTGCCATAATGTACATTTCTCCAATTCTTTGCTATTTCTATGGGTCAGGCACACATGCACAGAAATACACAGCAAACAGTGTATATCAACTGTACTGTTTGCTGGGAGGCAAATTGCTGGGAGGCAGAGGCAGATTTTTTTTTCCTTGTTTTCCTCCCCGAAAACTAAGGTGTGTCTTATACTCAGAAAAATACGGTAAATAGCACTGTATGAATTAGGTGTTCAGCAGAGTGATGGCACAAGGGAAAAAATTGCCCCTGTGTTTTGTTTTGTTTTGGCATGCAATGCTCTATAGCGCTGTCTCAAGGGGAGGAGTTGAAACAGTTTATGTCCAAGATGTGAGGGGTCTGCAAATATTTTTTTAGCCCTCCTTCTGACCTGTGCAATATACAGGTCTTCTATGGAAGGCAGGCTGGTTGCAATAGTTTTTTCTGCAGTCTTAATTATCCATTGGTTGCTGTACCAAACCAGACAGTTATAGAAGTACAAATGACAGATGCAAATCTTTCCAAAGATTGTACTATTAAATAAAATGAATGCTTCTTATAATGTCTCATAATAAACCCTAATGCTGAAACTGTGCATTAGAGTATTGGTGAACATATGCCATGATAAGTCAGGAGCCTTCACATCCTTTCAAGAAATTAAGAGGTTTCTGGAAAGTTATTTGACAGCTTCTGACTTGGGCCAACTCTTCATTCTAAGTTAGAAGTTTCAAGTTTCAATGAATTTGTACATTTCAACTCATTCCATTCCAATGAATTGCAGTACTGTAAGCTACACAAGGAACTGCACGAAGAATAATACTTCCAAACAATTTGGGTAGGTAAGTCAAACTGATCCTTGCAGAGAATTATTAAATAAATCATAAGTAATTATTATTATCGAAGTCACTTGTCAATTCCATGTTAAAATATAGCCTGAATAGAATGTTAAAATATAGCCTGCACAGTTTGTGGCCCATTAACTCCATTAACTGGCCTGGTTTAACCAAGCCAATATAACAGAGAAATACTGACTTAATAGAAGCTTTAGTTAGAAATGTTCACAGTGGAACAGGAAAAGTTATACTATAACATACGTAGTCCTCAACATAGAACCTTAACGGAGCCTGCCCATTATGATCTTATGTCTTAACGGTTGTAAAATGGGTCAGTCACGTGGCCTATTGGATTCTACAACCTTTTTTGTGGCAACAATAAATCAAGGACTCTTTGTACTTCATACCAGTTTAACTGAATGGGTCATTAGTCATGCAGGCCCATGTAAATTCAGTAAGTTCACAACAGTCACATGACTAGCTAAAAGTAATAATCTGAAGTTTAACCAAATACCAGAAATTGCAAAGGAAGAAAGATTGTGCCTAGAGAACTTAATGAAATGTACTATTCATTACCCAGAAGACTGGCCAACGAGCGCATATCTTTCTCCATCAGCTTGTATATTTCTTCCTCAGAGAAGCGGCCAATGCCATGTCCGTACATTTCCCGCTTCACAATTCCTTTGGTTATGTGGCAGAGAATCCACTTCAGTAGGTCACTAAAGGGCCCACCAAGAGAAAGCATCTTCTGGGTCTCATGGAGATTGTCCACCCATTGGCAATAGGCTAAGGTCCTAAACATTGAAGACAACCACAACATTGATTTCCAGCAGTGCTATAACTGCAGTAAAAAAAAATACAGAATATGAGAGGGCAGCAGCTTCCCCACCGTTGACTTTTATTGTACTAGATGGAAAAAAGTACTTCAAAGAAGAAGCACCAACTGGCTATCGGGCAACACCAACCTATCTTTGTGTCCGGAAACAAACTTTAGCAATCAAGCTCTTATGGAAAATACCAGGTTAGGAAAGAACGGACTACAACGTCTTACTGTTGATTGCACTTTCAAAAAGGGAGGAGGAGTAACTGGGGGATTAAATGGTTTATTAAATTATTCGCTTTAATAAAATTTGCAACATTTTCTTAAAAGACTGAGATTTGTCTAAAGGATTTTCATGCAGAAGTTGAAATGGTTCAACTGTCTACTGCAGCTTCCCCCAAACTAATGTCCTATTGATACTTCAACTTCTCTATAAACCACAGCTAAAAAAGGTGAACATTTGCAGAGGTGGAATCCAAAACAACTGGAAGAGTGCAGGTTGGAGAATTCATGGTTGTAATTCTCGTGAAAGGATTTTATATGCCCACATTACAATTTTTGCCCTTGGTCACTTTTTGGAGCAATCTAGTGCTACTTGCCACCTCACGTTCTCTTTCAACTTTAAGGATTGATGCTCCTGTTTCATATATTCCTCTTCCCTTTCCTCTCAATCCCTTTATTTTTTTCATTTTGAAAAATCATATTGTTTAGATTGCTGGCTTGTAGACATCAAGTATCTCGTGTTTATTACTGTTGGTGAGCCATTCAAGGTGATTTTTGGTGGAAGAGCAGGATGAAGATGCTTGATGTAAAACAAATATTCTAGCTATGGAAAACTGATGAACGTACAACCTCTATTGTAAAAGTGAGTTGATCCCTTTTTGCTCTTCCAATGTCAGCAACTGCAAATGAATGACGAGGAAAAAGTTGTGAAGCAAAGGAATTGTCATGCAGATTGATAATAACAGATGGCACAAATATTTGAGTGTGAAAATTATGTTGCGTGGGATTGTTAATTCTCCTTCACAGCAGTAACCTCACGCAGCCCTCTCCTGAATATGACACAGAACTATTTGGAAAGCAGAACAAACCTTAGCTTCAAAAGGAGAGGGAGAGACTGCCATGAAAACAGGCTCAGTAGTTTCCCAGCAATATGTGGGATGAAATATTTATAAAACCCAGAGTATTTTCTAAGTGGGATCAGGTCAGGTCACATCCTGACAGAGCTTATCTACTACCTCTCCCATTGCTCACAACTTTTGACTCAAGTTAAATCACGCCAGCTGATATTAAGGAACTTGGCTGGGAGTGAGGACAAGGGAATGCAGCCTATCAGGTGACCATTATGGCCTTTCTCAAACTAAATACTGGTAGTCCTCGACTTATGACAGCAATTGAGCCTAACATTTCTGTTGCTAAACAAGAGATTTGTTAAGTGAGTTTTGCTCCATTTTGCGACCTTTCTTGCCACAGTTGTTAAGTGACCCACTGCAGGTGTTAAGTTAGTCACATAGATGTTAAATCAATATGGCTTCCCCATTGACTTTGCTGGTCAGAAGGTCGCAAAAGGTGATCAAATGGCCCCAGGACACTACAACGGTCATAAATATGAATCAGTTACCAAGCATCCCAATTTTGATCATATGACCATGGGGATGCTGCAATGGTTGTAAGTGTGAAAAACAGTCATAGGTTACTTTTTTCAGTGCAATTGTAACTTTAAATGGTCACTAAACAAATTGCTGTAAGTCAAGGACTACCTATAACACCAAATACACCTATCAGGCACTCCCGCCAGGTGATTTTGGGAACTCTGGAAAAGATTGATATTGAGAGCTCAATAGTTTTGTTAGTGCTGGCAGAAATCATTCAGGAATAACTACAAAATGACCCAAGTTCAGTTATTTCCAAATATTTAGGGGTGGGAGGGGGTTCATCCAGGACAGAGCACATTGACCCATACAAATTAGAGCTGCTGAGAGCTTGGAGAGAAGAGAGAAAAACACCAGGAGAAAGAGCAGATGCTTTGCTGCAGATTTTGTGGATCCGCGTCTTAATTATTTATGAAGAGAAGCATCTCATTCAAATGGAAGAAAAAAAACATACATCAATAGAGGCACGTAGAAAGCGGATAACAAGGGAGTGGTTTGTCTTTTGCTCCTGTGGCCTGAGCCTCTGCTGCTGAGCAGGAAGGCTTAAAAAAAGTACCGAAGATGTAAAAGTATTTTACATTTGACCTGCACTGATGTGTTTTCCTTAAAGTTACCAGAAACCTACCAATTGCATTTGTAAGTAGGTATTTTGGTTCCTTCTTGTTTTCTTCCCTATACACTATTTGACTCGCTTATCTTTTTTGCCCTTATTCACTTTATGTGCATGTGGCATGAGAGCCCTCAGGATCCTAGAAAATGATTCTAAGACTGCTCCAAATGCTTTTGCCAAAAAGCCATCCTTTCAAACAAACCAAGAGAAAGATTCTGTGTTTGCCTGCAGGCGTATTTCAAAAGGTACAAGTAGAATTGTGTTCTTCAACTTTCATCTGCTAGTTTTGTTAGACAAATGTGCACCCACTGTCTCAAACCCTGGATTATATATTCTGGAAGCCAACCTCCCTTCAGCGGAGTGTTGTGTTTTCTATCTCCTCCTTCTACCCCATCAACTAATTGATACATTAGCCTATTTTGGGAAACACTTTGGTGGGAAGGAAAATTAACTCCACATAAGACAAAGGTATTTTTAGGAACACGAAACCCCTCTATGGTGCTTTGCTTATTTCATTATCGTCAATCCTCCACATCAGGAAGAAGAAAACATTATGTTGGCTTAATGAGAATTATTTTTTTTAAAAAAAGAATAATCTGGGTGCAAATTAATGAGAGGAAACTGGGCTATATATTTTCAGTCACTTTTATTATCCTTTCACCTAATTGTTTTATAACGGGGTGTCAAACTCGATTTCATTCAAGGCCGCATCAGGGTTGTGTTTGACCTCAGGGGGCTGGGCTGGGCATAGCCAGAGTGGGCGTGGCCAGCTCGACATCACTTGTGTCGGGGGCGCCTCTGGTGGTTCAAGCGCTCTACCAGTGAAAATGGGCTCCTGAGATCCGTTTTCAGCTGCAACGGCCTCCTGCAAACCTCTGCCAATGAAAACAGAGCTCGGGAGGGGCGTGGATGCCCCTCCCAAGCTCCTTTTTTGCTAGCAGAGGCACCGCAGGCCGATCCTTTACTGTTTCCAGGGTGGCCCCACGGGCTAGATCTAAGCACCCCATGGGCCGGATCCGGCCCTCGGGCCTTGAGTTTGACACCCCTGTTTTATAACTATTGCATCCCTTTCTAGCCCATTAAATAAACTAAATGGATATAAACTTAGGAAATGGCACGATGTTTGGAGAATCACTGCAAAATCTAAAAAGTGGTAGGTGTGTGTGTGTGTGTGTGTGTTTGTGCACATTTGCACTCATTTCTCCTTTAAAATAGGAGTGAGCAATTATTTTAATTTCTTCATTTTGGTTTTATTCCTCATTTATCCCACTTTTTATTATGTCCCTGCCCACTGTGATTACAAAAAGTTTGCTAATGTGTGCCAACAGGCCCAGGCACCGCCATGCTGAGTTAACAAGGGTTAAATTGGAGAGATGGATGTCTTCTTCTAAAAGTAGGTAAAACTTTCCATGGGGTTAGAGACTCTTACAACAGAGAACTCCCAAATGTGCATTAAGTCTAAATGTATCCAAGTACTTTGAGCAAAATCTCCCTTGAGGTCTTGCCATACAGGTAGCCAAAGGGCGAAACACATTGGCAGCAGGCCCACTGCACACACTGCATGCAGTCCTGTGCTCCTCACAAAAAGTATGTTGTCCATTGTAAATGTCTCACAGGGCCATTAAATGCAGCTACATCCTTTAATTCTTTCTAGAGCACTCCTATTCCTATGTCAACTTACCAGTAGAAGTGCTCCTCCACCATTTTTGTTACTGCTCTAGAAACAGCTCTCTCATGTGGGCCAAGGTGTTTGTTTAAATTCACTCCAAGCTTCTCTTCCAAAAAATCAATAATGAACTCTGTGCCGGATACCTTTTTGCGATTGTATTCGATCCATGGCATTTTCCCTTGGGGAGAAAGCTTTCCATCAAAGTAGTTCTGTGAAGCAAAACAACAAAACAAAAATAAAGCAATCACATGGAAGCTAAGACAGGTTCAGCTCTTGCAATGAATTCAATTTCACTCCTCTATAAAGTTGGCATGATCACCTAATGGCATCTCAAACCTGTTTGCATAATAAATCTTGTTCTCTCTTCCACACATAAAAAAAAAGTGATATCAATCTTTCTCTCTCTCTCTCTCTCTCTCTCTCTCTCTCTCTCTCTCTCTCTCTCTCTCTCTCTCTCTCTCTGCCTCTCTCTCTCTCTCTCCCTCCCTCCCTCTCTCCCTCCCTCCCTCTCTCTCTCTCCCCCCCCCTCCCTCTCTTTCTCTCTCTCTTAAAGTTTTGATATTGGGGTTACAAAATCCCCCCAAAATTACAGAAAATACTGATTCTCTGGTGTCATCTAGTGGTCATCTGGATTTTCATAGCCCAGATATAAGAGCCATACTCTCCTAAAGATTGAGGTAGGTTCTATCATGAAGCATAGGGAAGCAATCTATAGCAAAGCAATCTATTTCAAATCACATCTGGGAGGTAGGACAGGTTAGAAAGGCAAAACGTCTCTCTGACTAGTTCAATAAGTCTTAAGACAAAAGGAAAGATATAGTATTTGGGCTCTGCTGCAGTCTCTTTAGCATCTTGGGATGACAATCCTTAACAAAAAGTGTGGGGAAAATAGGAGAAGGAAGGAGTATTGTTATGTTCATCACCTTGAGTTGTATATAAAAAAAAAACAGCAGGATAAATATCTTTTTCAAATGTTATAATGCAAGTGCAAAACAAGCAATCCCTTTTCATTCCCTAGGCTTTTAAAAACTGTGCTAGTTAACAGTGTATTAACATTTCTTTTTATTTATTTATTTATATAGATATAATATATATATATATATATACACACACACATACATATATATATATATATATTGATTACTTTATCTACCAATCGTATTTAGGAACTGCCTCCCTCACAGAACCACTCTTAAGCTGGCAATCCATGTGTTCTTATCCCAAATGTGCTTTTTCAAGAGGCAACTGGTCTTTCTTTGCTTTTCCTTGAAGACGTTTCACTTTTCATTAAAGAAGCTTCTTCAGTTCTGACATGTGTTCTTATTTGGGTTTTTGTATTATGAAAAGATTTCTATAAATATTTTTTAAAAATATACTTCTCATGTGGTTGCTATGAAGACAGAAGGAATACACCATCAAGGACTTTTTTAAGAAATAAAATCTTACCAGAGGATTGATAATAGTATCACTGCAACTGCACTGCCACTGTTATTACTACTTCTACTGCGGTGGCACAGTGGTTAGAGTGCAGGACTACAGGCTACTTCTGCTGACTGCTGGCTGCCTGCAATTTGGCAGTTCAAATCTCACCAGGCTCAAGGTTGACTCAGCCTTCCATCCTTCCGAGGTGGGTAAAATGAGGACCCAAAGTGTTGGGGGCAATATGCTGACTCTGTAAACCGCTTAAAGAGGGCTGTAAAGCACTGTAAAGCGGTATATAAGTCTAAGTGCTATTGCTATTGCTACTACTATTACGACAAGTAGTAATAATAATACACGAATGAAGGCAAATATACATGTCCCAGGATAATGTTGCAGGATCCAATCTGGGTCGGTCACCGGGACCAGAGGTTTTGTCTTCTGAGCTTTCGGACTCGTGCTAGAGCCCATCTTCAGGGAACTTCTCTCTAAAGTTAGGATAGTATGTACGTACATACTGGTACTTCTCTCTAGAGTTAGGGCTAGAGAGAAGTTCCCTAAAGATGGCCTCCAGCACAAGCCCAAAAGCTTGGATGACAAAACCTCTGGTCCCGGTGACTGACCCAGATTGGATCCTGCAATAATAATACCGCAACAATAATAATAATACAATAATAACCCTGAAAAGTGTACATAACACGTAGCTATTTCCATATGATATTTTATGCTTCATTTTATTTCGTTTACATAATTTTAAGATACAAATAATGTAATTTTCTATATAGCACCTATTGGATGAGGATGTCAAAGATAGCAAACAAAGAGTTGTGATGCAATTCCCACTCTTTTTGTCCATCTGTAACTGTCACGTGGACATTCAAAAACAGGGATGGAGCTTGCATCATAATCCTCTGTCTTCAATCTTTGCTAGTTTTGACACCCCCACACTGCAGATGCTGCTGCTTCTGATTATATCTTTAGAACCAAAAAGAACATTAAATTACATCTAGTATTTAGGGAAGCTAAATAATTCTGGTCTAAAGTTCATGATGCACCAAATTACCTGGTAAGGCAAATCAGCCATCCTCAAGTAAGTCTCCATTTTCAAGCAGAAAGGAGATAAACTGGGAATGCCATTATTTGGCCTTGAGAATTGATGTAGGATGATGGCATCTTTTGAATCGACTTCTTGTTCTTTCCTAGAAGAAAAATAAGCAAGGAGGTTTAAAAAGCAGAAAACATTGGAGAGCATCAAAGTACATAACATACACAAACTGCAATGCAGTTGCTCAGACAGGAACTCTATCTGTCTTTGACTTAGATTACTGCCATTGTTATTCATCATTTCTGAAGTTTTTAAGAGGCACTTAGCAATAGCAAAGTAAGCCAATAAGCCAAACTGAATTTGTATGGAAAATTACAAGCCTTTCCAAGTTTCATTGATACAGTGTATATATGGTGATGTGATTATGATTACAATAACATAATAATAATAATGTTCTCTAGGTATGGCTTGCATTGTAGGTTCAAGTCTTGAGACCATTTAGTTGATATCATATAGCAAACATCACGCTACAGTAATTTAAAAGCATATGAATATTAAAGTTAATTAAAAACAATACACACTTGTATTGGCAAAGCAGTTTGCAATTCTAATCCTAAACTATTCAGCTTAACTTTAACTTGAGTTTTATTTCTATTTTATTTCTTTCAACTAAGCCATTCATCCTTATTTATTTATTTATTTATTTATTTATTTATTTATTTATTTTATAAAATTTATATGCCGCCCAACTCCCGAAGGACTCTGGGCGGCTTACATCATAAAAAAATAAAACATATAAAAACAATTTAAAAAAGAAAGGGGGAAAAAAACCCAACTATATTTAAAATAAAACATTCACACAACCATGCATGGGCCAATCAGAACAACTATTGGCCCCAGGCCTGCTGGAAAAGCCAGGTCTTAACGGCTTTACGGAAGGCCAGTAAGGTGGGGGTAGTACGGATCTCGGGGGGAAGTTGGTTCCACAGAGTCGGAGC
>QLTV01002011.1:1120552-1151507 GCA_003457575.1 Thermophis baileyi
AGTCATTCTCCTCTCATCAGTCCATAGAACCTTTGAAAAATCTGTCTTCAGATATTTGTTGTCCCAGTCTTGCTGTTTCAACTTATGTGTCTTGTTCAGTGGTGATCAGATTTCAGCCTTCCTTACCTTGGCCATGTCTCTGAGCACTGAACACCTTGTACTTCTGGGCACTCCAGATAGGTTGCAGTTCTGAAATATGACAGCACTGGAGGTTAATGGGTTCCTGGTAGCTTCACGTTTGATTCTTCTCAAATCTTTGGCAGTTAAGGTGCGTCTTTTTTTCTCAACATGTTTCTTGCGACCCTGTTGACTATTTGCAACAAAACGTTTTATGGTTCTGTGATCGCATTCCAATATCTTATAAATTTCAAGATTGCTGCATCCCCCTGAAAGACTTATTACAATTTTTCACTTTTCAGAGTCAGTTAAATCTCTTTTTTGGCCCATTTTGCCTGCGGAAAAGAAGCTGCCTAATAATTATGCACACCTTGATATAGGGTGTTGATCTCCTTAGGCCACACCCTCTCTCATTACACAAATACACATCACCTGATATGCTTATATCCACTAAGCATTCAAGTTTATACAGCTTGCAGGTGGAAAATATGCATGACAATGATGATATGGTCAAAATACTCACTTGCCTAATAATTGTGCACATGGTGTAATGGCCATTTTACCTAGCAGAATTAATGTCAGAACAGTCTCCAGGACCATTCCCTCCCATTAATCAATAAATTTACCTGTAGATTGCTGCATCAGATACCACCCCATAACAATTAAGATTTGAAGCCATGGTTCTCAAATAGCAACTTTCTCTGATACAGAGCTGCCCTGAAATAATGGGATTCCCAGAATTCCCACCCAACATAACTAATGGTCACACAGTTTGGGAATTCTTTTTGTAACTGTCCACACTTATCTAGAGAACTCTGAATTGGTGAATGCTAGTTAGCAGCAATAATAAAACTACTATGCCTAAGAAAGAAAGCTTGAACAGCATTCTTCAAAATCAAAAAGATCTTCTGCAGTCACGACATAAGCCTAAGATTGAAAATCAGGCTTGTCAGATGTTACATCTTTTCTATCCTGCTCTACGGAGTAGAGAGTTGGTCTCTGACAGAAAACCACTTGAAGAAACTAGAAGCATTTGAAATGTGGATTTACAGACGGCTGTTACGTATAAGCCGGGTTAACAAAATCACAAATGAGGAGGTGATAAGCCGCCTGGGAAAGCAAAGGGAAATCATCAAAGCCATTAAAAAGCGAAAGTTAGAATATTTTGGACATGTGATATTTTGGGCACCCAGAAAAATACGGCATCCTTCACTTAATCCTCCAGGGAAAGGTTGAAGGCAAACGAGGTCCAGGCAGAAGAAGAACATCATGGCTTAAAAACCTAAGGGACTGGTTTGGACAAAACTCAGCAGCACTTTTTCATGCGGCTGTTGACAAAAATGGGATTGCCAACATGATCGCCAACGTCCGATGACGGATATGGCACAAGAAGAAGAAGAAGAATGCCTTATGGAGATATTTTAATTATATTAATAAACCGAGTTTGCTTCCAAAATTCAAATTGTTATACATAACCTTCCCTCTCCCCTTTCTTCCCACAAGAACACTATGAGATACACAGGTTGGGTTGAGAAAGAGCCATCAGCATCCAACCACCCAGTGGACTGAAGGTGGACTTGAGCTTAAATCTCTCTGCTGCTAGTCTAACACCATAACTAGACCAAACAATCTCATATCCTGGGGTACAGCAGCCAGAGTCACATAACTAACCTATGGAGAGTCACAGAGATGACCTTTTGTCGATTACAAAAACATGTCTTAAGCCTGGAAAGCAAAGAAAACATCAGAAAGAAATTCAAAGCGATTCTTTCTTAACTCCCTGAGGTATAAAAAGGAAAGAATGGAAAACACAGTCAAGCTTTCAAGATTCTGTTATGATAGCCTATCTCCAGACATTCTTCTAAAGTCTGTTCTACCTCCAAGGACTTACCTAACCAGAACATTCCTTATTCTCTTATGTTCATTTTAAGTTCTTTCCAGCTTTACAACAACCACAACAAGTTGCCTTAGAGATTAGTCTGAGTTCAATACAGTAAACATATTCACAAGAAGTAATTTAATTCAAAGTAGCAGTACATGTATACCTCCTTAGAAAAGAGCCTATTAAGTGGGATTTACTCATGATTAGGATTATGCTATTACAAGGTAATGCTAGACATATCTGTTCAACCCCTGCCCCCTGAATTTATTGGGACTTACTCTCAAATATATAATCAACCAGGAGTGAAATCCAACAGGTTCTGACAGGTTCTGGAGAACTGGTAGCGGAAATTTTGAGTAGTTCGGAGAACCGGTAGTGGAAATTTTGAGTAGTTCGGAGAGCCGGCAAATACCACCTCTGGCTGGCCCCAGAGTGGGGTGGGAATGGAGATTTTGCAGTATCCTTCCCCTGGAGTGGGGTGGGAATGGAGATTTTGCAATATCCTTCCCCTGCCATGCCCACCAAGCCACGCCCACCAAGCCATGCCTACCAAGCCACGCCCACAGAACCGGTAGTAAAAAAAATTGGATTTCACCACTGTAATCAACTATGCATTTGCTTAGGATTTAAAAATCAACCAGTAATAAATCAGATCAGTTAAAGGTAGGATAATCACCTATACTAATTTTTCCCAACATATTTTCTTTAGATATTTAAGAATTTTGGATTTATGATGAAACACATCTAACAAGCCTCAGATTGTTGCCTTAAAGAAACACATTTAAGATCTAAAATCTAAATCTAAATCCCATGAGCCATTATGGAAGATATATACTACCCAAGTAAGAAATAAATAAAATGATAGCCTTTAAAACAATTATATACTGTATAATTTCTTATGTTTGAAATTTAGTCATTGTAAAACAATTAATTAATCAAATATGTAAAAAAATATGCTTCAATGTCTCCACTAGCAATTTGTGAAAGTTTTGATACCATATTAAGATAATTTTATAACCAGGTCAAGAGAATATAAAGCAATTCACATTTAGGAATTCATTGATTAAATTAATATCAACTTCCTTTTTTATACTTTATTATACTAGGAAGATAATTTAGTAGTTATGCAATTATGATAGTCACTAATCTTACTTTGTAATGTATCATTGTTGAGAGTTCAAGACCTGATTAGCCAACTTTTAACATCAAAACAACCACAAATATATTATTCAGAATGTACTACATGAAACAATGCTAATATAGACTAGACCTGGATAAACCCAACTTTGAATCCTTGCCCAGTTATATAAGCCTCTTTAATTGCTTTTAGGGCAATCATTATTTATCAGTCTACCCTACCGCACAGAGTAATTGTGAAAATAAAATTGAAGAGGGGGAAAATGCAGGACAAGTACAATATAAATGAAACAAAACAAATATATCTAATCAGCTCCAAATAAACTGATCCTCAGATTTATCATGATTTTAAAACTATCAAACATTTTAAGATCAAAAGATGGAAGAGCTGGACTTTGGTAATTCTAGGAATCCTCTTTCTTGAAGCAACCTACAAATCCTCAAGTCATATACCTACCGGTACTTATTTGGTACTATATTGCCTTGAGTTTAGAGGTGCTTTCTTCTGAAGAGACTGAATTAGTGCCATTAAAATGACAAAAGCAACATTGTGGCATTGTGCCACAACTCTACTGCTTTTCTGCATGCATGAGATGTTGTGGTGCCCAAAGGAAAGCTATGCCATTTGGGCTACAAGTAAGCAGTGTCAAGCATTTTATGTGTTATGGGCACAGAAGGGCAATTAAATCTGTCAGCCTTCTCTAGAGATGTGTTTTTGAGTGCAATAGTTGTTCCCGCAAAATGTTTAAATAACTATCTCCAAATTCAGAAGGATATTAACACTAGCATTTTTTAATATAATTCGATGGAAATTTGTTCTTGAAGGGAAACTTAAGGGGGAAAATCATTCATATTAAGACTGTGCCCTGGTAGAGAATTTCAAAATACTGAAAACATTTTGTTGCACAGCTATATTTTAGAACTCCTTTTTTATATTTTCAGGTCATTCGGATATATCCTGCTGTTCACTGATCTGTATGACTCAATTTCACTGAATGTGGTCAAATTCTATTTTACTGTTTGTAAAAGTTGCCATGACCTCATCATATTGATCATACAACTCTTTCTATTTTTTCTTCACTTTATGTTGTATGCTTTAAATTTTTATATTGCTTTTAGCAAAACACTGAGCACAACAAAGTCTGAATTGTGACAGAAAACAGGCAGGGTTTTCTTTTGTTAGTTTCATCCTCCCTGCAGACTTTGATGGATAGTCTTTCAGTGCCTCTCCAAAAGTTTCCATAAAACTGTCAGTTTTAATGTGATTGAAAGACAAAATTATTTAAATACATAGGAAGTCATCATTAATTTCACTCAAATAAATTGAAGTTTGATGAAACAAAATTTACTTTTTGTCTGGCTGCATCTATTTGCCATGGCCCTGCCTAGTTTTGGTATCTGGCTCTCTGCAGGTCACTCCAAACCCAAAAAATGACTCTTGGTCTGAAAAAAGGTTGAATTTTTTTTTTCTTATGAGGTATTGTCTCCAATATTTGCAGCTTATGGGGGGAAAAACTACCTTAATGAAGTTAAGGATAATGAAGAGAAAACTGTTATGAAGAGAAATCTGAACTTTAAAACATTATGATTTGTGACCAATAACTGAACTGATACTGGATTATAAAGTCATTATATGAGCTCCTGGTCTTAGCATTTGCAATGTATTTTAAAAGTTGCAATTACTCATGCTGGTTGATCCAGAGTTGAGAGTGGCGAAAACCACAACAAACTTTTATTGGCACCATAAAACTATCACAATATAGGAAGACAGGTTTTAATGTTGTCCAGAATTTCTTCCTTCTTTTTTCAAGAGGGATGTTAAACCCTTGGAGAAAGAGGCAGGTCACAATGGAGGTTGGCAATAGCATTTCAACAGTTTCCTATTAAGATTAACAATTCTCACACAAACAAAGAGAAAACAGGTTTCTCCAGTACAGTACTGACTTTTGATGATTGGATGTGTAGTCCAGCATATTTGGTGGTCTTTAAAATGAGGAAAGGCTGATCATCCCAAAATTTGCAAAGCCATGTACAATAGCTGAAAAGTCTTTCATCTTCTTCTATTTCCACCACCATCCCACCTTTTCTCCCCATTCTATTTATTCATTTATCAAATTCAGGTACCACCCAGCTTACTCTATTTTAAAGGAAATAGAAACAGCTATTGTTAAATATCACCACCTATCTCGTATTTACTGAATACATTTCAGCATAAATATTACTTGCTTAGTATGCAAGTCTGTATAAATCACATTGCCTCAGTTCTGTACAACTGTTCTTGTGGTGTTTCCATTAACTCAGTGAAGATCGTGGGAAACCTTGTAGTGGGCTTGTTTCTATATGTCTATCCAATATGGCAGCTAAACAGGCCTAGGCCTGATCAGTGATTTCTATGTTGCATGGGAGACATTAAGGAATACAATAGGTGTTGCCTAGACTGGGGAATTAAAAACATGTTCATTATTGTCAGAGAAAGCTGCAAGGATGTGTCCATCTGAAGTGCAGGTTGACCGGAAGACTTCATTTTGTGTAAGAAAGTACTCATAACTACATCACCAAAACTGGTCCTCCTAATGTTTTATGGCGATATTATTTCTTTTACAATCGATCTTCCATTTTAAAATATGCAGGCTATATAAGAAAGCTCCCTTCTAATCGAAGTAAATGTGTAATCCCAGTTTTATGAGGGTAATCGCTCAAAAGAGATCATGGCAGTCTGCAAATCAGTTTACCATTTAATCCCAGAATGCATTGGCCCACCACTAGAAAAACACTCTACCTATGTTCAGAGGCCCTGCCCAGGAGCTTAAATGCTGACATCCAAAGTAGATTTTGCAGAACAGAACAGAGCCTCCTCTTAAATTAAGGCCTGCATTCTTAAAACCCGATGATCTGTATCCTATCCGGGTCGGCCAATAACCCTGCCCTCCCCTCCCCTTCCCGGCCCACGTCAAAAGAAACCTTGCTCTAATGAAAACATAATCCACACGATCGGGCCCCTGCTGTGTTATCGGCATCTATGACTTCCTTCCAAAAAAAACCCCGGGTCTCTCGCTCACCTAATAGCCAGGAGTTCGTGGAACAGATAGGCAGCAGCGGCGAGCAGGGCCCCCCCAGTCAAATAAAGGGTTTTCTTCCACCACGAATCAGATCCCAGCCCTGTCATGATCCCGCCGTAATCCTGCAGTGGGAAAGCAAGGATTTCCCCATAAAAGGAAAAGTGATCGTCGGACCCCGTGCACCAAAGGCTCTGATTCCTGCTTAGATCCACCACGCACGACCTGGATGAGGCGAAGCCAACCCCCCAGGGCATGCTGCGCGACGCGGGCGTTGCTAGCTCCCGTTTGCCCACGGATGGACGCCAGGGCCGTCTGCATGAGGGAGAAACCGGGCGGCGTCAAGGTGCTGACGGCAGGGGCAAGCCGGGAGTTCGACAATAGAGGAAGAGGAAGAGGAGGAAGAGAAAAGGGAGAGCGCGGCGGCAGCGAAGGCTCTGCCGAGTGTCCTTGGCGAGCTCTGCAACATCAGCACCAACATCACCGGCGGCGGCAGTACTTTTTCCTTGCCGCTACCTCTCGGTCTTTATGTCTTCGCCCGGAGGAGGGAGGGAGGGAGGTGATGTCATGGCTTTCAATCTGCCTCAAAACCCGCGGGCGAGTCCAGTCCGTGGAAAATTAAACACGAAAGCGGCGAGATTAGCGGAGAGAGGAAGGCGGAGGTCACTCGTTAAGCGAAGGACACGATTTAACGGGGAGCTGCGCGGCTCCCGGCACCGGGAAGGGAGGCAGACCGAAGGATGGTTGGGAGATTAGCATTTATATACCGTTCCGGGTGGAAGCGGAGTTCTGTTCTATTGGTTCATGTTGTTGTTGTTGTGTCCTGCATCTTTAGTGGCATCAGCCAAGGGTTGTGTCACGTGGTCTCTCCTTCAAGCGGTGAGCTGCATCTTCGGAGCAAAAATATAATCGCTTCCGTTTGGTACACAGCGACCTTTGTGCCTTAGCATCTACGTGTTTCCGCATTTTATACGACCCCGTCTCCCTCTGTTTCTCTCCCTTTCAAGTTTTAATAGCTGCTTTCATCTTTTAGAGATTGGAGTTTCCATTCTGCAGGCTTTATTTGGCTGAACACAATGTCATGGGGGACTTGGGGAATCCAAGGTCACTGTGCCTGTAAAGTTACAAGACGTAATTTTGAAAATAAATCTCTTTACAGCAAGGAAATGTTGTAAGGGGGATGATATAAGCCGTTCCATTTCTTCTGCAAGCCTAATGGGACTCGTTGCAGCCATTTCTCTCTTATGAAGGCAATTGGCCTTTTCTATAATCAAATTCCCACATTTCTCTATTTTTACTGAAGAAAAATTCTTGCACATAAAAGAATCAGTTCCAGAAAGTATTGATCCACATCCGTAATTCTTTGCAGGGTCTTTGCACACAGAAAAACCATTATTACATACAACTGAATGTACACATTGACTTTTTCTTGCAAAAATTAGCCAAATTTGGATGAAAGAATTGAGTATCTGAGCGGCAAGATTGCCAAAGACAAACCCAAGAACACTTGTTCTACTTCTCTTGCCTCTCTTGAGTATATAGCAGGATCCCAGCTTATGACTTAAAGCAGGGGTCCCTAACCCCTGGGCTGAGACCCACTACCAGGCCGTGGCCTATTGGAATTGGGCCATGCTCACGTGGCCCAGTTCCCCTCTCCCCCCCCCAAAGCCAGGCCACCAAGCCGCAAAGGTTGGGGACCACTGACTTAAAGAATTTTCTAATATTATCCAGCCATTACTGAGATGATAGAAAGCTGTCCTAACCTCATTATTTCAGTACAATCATAGATTCTACAAGAAGCTATACATTAATAAGGGGCCTGTCTCTGCTAGCACATCTTTGTGTTGGCTTAAGTGCTCTAAACAAAATAATAGTAAGGAGTGGAGGAGGATGTTTCTTTACCTAGCAAATACATAGGGTATTTAATATTCTCTAGTGGCATCTTAATAAGATATCTCCTCTCAACCTTTTACTCGAAAGATAAAAAGGTTTAATTCTTTGGGTTACCAAGATGGATTTTACTTTGGTTTCTAAAATAATCCAGTGAAATAATTATCAGCTTTCAGCTATCTTTGGAACACTTTGCTTATCCCAAACCGGAACAGATTAAATAGTTGAAACATTTCTAAGACTCAATTTGAAGGGACTGCTTCCAAGCCAAAATTCAAGTTGAGAATAGTACAGCACTCCTGCGAGACCCCATTGCTCCTTACTCTTGAGAACTAGGGAAAATTTATAGCAGAACTGCTAGTATGAAGTTCTTCCTCACATACATAAATCCTAAAAGCTAATCTATTTAGGGAAGAAGCAGAAACAGCTTTATCTGCTCACCCCTTGGACTGCTATTGTTTAAATATAAATGATGATGATGATGATGATGATGATGATGTTATCCATTCAGTTGTGTCCCACTCTTGGCAATTCTAAGGTCTCTCCACATCTTCCAATCTTGCACTACATCTTTTGAGTTGTTCTATGCTCTGGTTGGTGTTATCTGTGATGGTGTCCAGCCACCATGTTCTTTGGGGACCTGGTTTCCTTTTACACTAACTTTTCCAAACATAATTGCTTTCTCCAGTGAATTCTTCTGCGTGACATAGCCAAAATAAGCGAGATGCAGTTTTGTGATTATGCCTTCCAGTGACGTCTGGTGTTATGCGCTCCGGTACTTGCTTGTTAGTCACCTTTACTGTCCAAGGAATATTTGTGAGCCTTCTCCAAAATCAGTTTCTGGATATCATTGTTGAAGACAGCCTTTGGCAAGGAATGAGATCCTTTTGATGCAGAAGCTTAGCTACTTTAACAGATCAGAGCAGAGGACATTGTAGAAGTCTCCATTCAAGAAATAGAATATAATAACTTGAAGTTCACGGAATAAATTAAACTTTGCAAACAGTTTCTCCTTGCAAACAACTACTGAAGTATACTGTCATTGTCTTTTTCTTGCTATATATGGAAAGAGGGCCATTACTCTAACTATTGGGCATCAATGGCTCTATCATAACCTCATATAAAATATTTATGCTTGCTAATGCTTAAAATGTTTGTGGCTTATTCTTAAACATGATACGTGCAATGCAGATCTTAGATCTTCTAAGACTACACCTTAGCTATTTCTATTTCAAAACATTTTTGAAGTGGTCTGTAATTACTGTCCCTTCAATACCAAATATGCTTCATCTGTTGTGAAGCATATTTTGCAGCCCATGTTTCTTAAAGTAGGTGACATCAACATCCAACAAAATAATTCCGAGCACTTTTGTAGCCAAGATACAATGTGAAGATGAAACAGTGGCAAAACCCAGACACTGAACACTTCAAAAGTATTTTTCAATGATGCAAGTCTGACCATCAGTGATCTATTTGCTGGTGATCTATTTGCTTCTGTCCATAAAGTAACCATGCATTCAAAGAAGCAAGCTATGATCATCTCCCACCAGTTATGATCATCTCCTCCCCTCCTACCATCCCAAATTTCCTCATTTAACACTCCATTACTACCAGGGGTGAAATTCACTTACCTTCCCTACCGGCTTGCAAATGTGCGCGCACCGTGCGCGTGCGCGCTTCACTCGCATGCGCAGATGCTGAAAATCATCGCAAAAAAGGGACGTCATGATGTCTGAACGGGTGGGCGGGGCTTCGCGCAGTCGGCCCTACCGTATCGCGCGAGCCGGATAGAGCCGGCTGAATTTCACCCCTGATTACTACCTTTCACCATAAAGCAGATAGTTACTGAAACAGATATAGAAAAAGTGAAGGTTACTTTCTAACACCTAGAAAATCTCTGTGAAGGGAAGAAAGTCTGATAAAACATGAAGGATTTATATTCCCAATAGACAATTCACACAATGCATCCCATTCCCTTGTTCTGCTTTTCTACATCAAAGAATGTATTTAGGCTCTTTATGTGCATCACTGTCATGAACCAAAGCTGTAACAGAATCAGATTCATACATCACACTAAACCATGTTATCTTTGTATTTTGTCTTAGCATGGTATATGAACTCAAATTTGATTTATTTAATAAAACCTGTTTAAAAACAATTGTATCATTCAATGTACCAGCTAGTCACAATTTGTCCCTAAAGCGTTCCGGGCAGCACATACATTTTAAACTTCAACAACCTGTCATGGGCACTTCTGCAACTGACTTCTGTGAGATTTATCCACAAATCCATACATATATACATATGAACTCAGCAACAAAGCACCGAATTAGCAGGCCACCCATTTATCTCCCCACACACAAAGGAGATTCTCTACTACCGCTGTTTATTTCAGTTGTTTTTTTCTAAATAGATGTCTACAGCTGCCCACTATTTTTATTACTAAGTAAGTGCATGAAACCTGTTTTGTTCCCACTGCATTTTTAGAAACATAGATGATAATGGGGACAAGATGCTTTCTGTAGCATTTCAATGTCACTCTTTTTTAATTAAAAGAGGTGGGTTTTTTTGAGGGGGCGTGATACAAAGGGCAAGTGAGGCTTGGCAATTAGCATTACCAGATTTGGGCTCCAAATTCCAGATAGCCACTAGAGGGCAGCAAAGAGTTAATTTTTTGCATCACTTTTCTTATCATGGGTGTCAAACTCGATCGCGTCACATGACGTATCGCGACGTATTGTGATGTTTTTTGCCTTTGCTGAGTCAGGGTGAGCGTGGCCTGCACATGACGCAACCATCCTGTGGGCCGCCAGCTGGACACCCCTGCTGGTATCTGAATAAATGAGTAACTTGGAACTTCCGGTTACGAATTCTAGGCCCCAAAAATTGGTCTTTACATAGAATTTGACCTCACTCTCTTTAGAGCTGTAACATCATACTCAGATGAAGTTAACTCTGGGGGGGGGGGGAACAAGTTAGCGATGTATATGATTTTACATTTAAAAATAGGCCACCTGTTGAATTTGAGTAATGATTTTACAAATGGCAATAAAAACCAATAATTCTAAAGTCTTAAAAGCAATCATTCTGTCAATTATTTCAGACTTCCACCAAGTTGCACAGAATGTTTATCCACAAATATCTGATACTATGAACAATAATTCCTCTACCATGTATGCTGAGATGGCAGCAAATCCTTTAGCCAACACTTTGAAAACAAGGTTGCTTGCCCCTTTCTGGTTTATTATAGCTATTTATCACATCTTCTTCCGTGCTTCTGTAGCAACTAGGAACTTTGTCTTAGCTAGCAGTTCTGATGTTAGCTTCTGCTTGTTGATGCTCTGTGGAGGCTTCCTTCAGATCCAGTTGTTCTTGCATGCTTGATTTAATTGCATGGAGTGCATAGTTAATGCTAGTGTTTCCAGTCCAACTCCAGGATCCAAAAAGGGGGTTGTATAACATGCCTTTGACCACCTTAACTGAAAAACCATCTGCAGGTAAGGAAAAGAAAGGGGACCGATTGAGGACAATTTTTTTTTTTAAAGCTATCATTTACACTGAATGCCTCCAAGCTCCTGCAATATAATTCTGACACAATGGTGAAATTACCATAGGTAGTCCTCATTTATCAAGTACAATTGGGACCAGCAGCTCTGTTAAGTGAAGAGGTCGCTAAGTGGAAAACCATGTGACCATGGCTGTGCTTTCCTTTTCTCAACTCCTCCACCCTTTGGAAAGCTCAGCTGGGCCTGCCGTGATAGCCAGCTTGAAAGTGACAAGACTAATCAGTTTTACACGTCTGGCTTTTGTCTGCTTCCAAACCCACTCCCTCTCCTTCGGAATGATCACCCTGGCATTGGGGTAGAGCAGAAGGGAACTAATGTTTGTATTTATATGCATTGGCGAGAGAGAAAGTAAACAGACAGTGGGGAAAACACATTGAAAGCAATGTGCTGGTGCCGGGAGTCCCAAGTACACTATGCAAACAGTCCAGTGTATTCTCCATTGTGTATCTTACTCTTTTGTAATCCCTTCCTCTCCAATCTCTCCACCCTGGGATACCGGGGGGGGGGGGACGACGGGGACGACCCCAAGCAATTTCTGAAAAAAATATCTTGCATGCTGACTTTTTTAAATTCTCCTCTCCTCCCACTGAAGAATGAAGAAATTGGAGAGGAAGGGATTATGAAAACACAAACATGAACACAATGGGGATTATATGCAAAAAGTAGTAGTAGTAGCAGTAATAGTAGTAGTAGTAGCAGTAGTAGTGGAGCTGATGTTAAAATTGCAAAATATTTAATCAGAGAATTTTAACATGGAATGAAATAAGCCTTAGAAAAGCAGGTTCATGCCAAAGGAACATTTTTTTATCTCCTCTGTAAAATAATCAGCTTTATTCAAGTCTCCTATGAATCAGTAATGATAAAAGTTGCAGATCAACTTATCAGGAAGGCACCAAATTGCTGTTACACTAGCCTTCAACTTGGAATTCTCCAGATGTGCTATGACTTCAACTCCCTGAATTCTCAACCAGTAGTGCTAACAATGAATTGGCTGAGCTGGAAGAGACCAGGTTGAGCAAAGATGCACTACCAGAGTATTAACTTTTCATTTTTCAAAATCATCTGACCGAAGTGTGTTTTCTTTACGCAACATCTTTGTTACAGATAACTCAAAGTCAACAAGTAGTCATATTTAAAGGATGCCATATGATTGCTTGCCTCCTTGAAACATAATACTTACTTGATTCCAGAAGACGCTCTAACTCTTCAGGTGATATGAATTTCTCCCAGTCATGAGTGCCTACCGGAACAATACCCAGTAATTTCTCAGCAACAATAATGCCAAAAATATAGGAGAGCTGAGTTTTGTTCAGTGTAGTAATAAAGAGGGAACCTTTGGGCTAATGTAAAACAAAAGGCAATTTGCAACTTGGTTATTTATACAACTACCAATAAAAAGCATATAAAGAATATAATTACAAGATTTGGTTAAAAAAAGTTAATACAAAAAGTTTAAGTCAATGACATCTGCATATGGATAAAAGGACTCTACTGGGAAAAAAAGTCATGTAGCTGAAAAAATTGAGAAATGTACAAAATAAAATAAAAGAATAAAATTCATATGTATTCACTATTTAGATTGCCAAGATCAATATTTTCAGAATAGAAAGGGAATAATACTATGAAGGGAATACTCCTGACTGCCTTCAGTCTAGATAATCAGAATATATTATGAGCCAAATTTTACCTTAGAGCAATGAGCCACTAAAATGAAAAGAAACATAAATGCAAAAAAAAAAAAGATCTTTATAGAAAAAAAAAAGTATAGCACTGAGATCTACTTTATCATTGTTAAACTTACTTTTAATACTTCACCAAAGCATTTGATTAACTTTTCAACGTCAGCCACATGTTCGACTACTTCAGAGGCAACAACTATGTCAAATTTTTCTGATCCCTCTTCCACAATATCCTCCAGTGTACAGGCTCTGTACTGAATCCTTTTGGTAAGGGCTGGATCATATGATTTATGCAGTTCTGCTGTCCGGATGTTGTCTTCCAAAGGATCAATTCCAGTAACTGAAGCTCCCAGTCTAGCTAGGGGCTAACACCATAAATATATCATTTTATCCTGTATTAAACTATGAGTCTCCACATCACTGACAAATATAGCTAAAGTTACTTAAGCTTAATGCTCATGCTTCATTGCACTCTAAAAATAAATATTGCACTAATAAAATATGAATCCTAACATTTCATTAGGGAACTATTTCATTGATTATCCTCAAGTTGGGCATTCCTAAAATGTTGACAACGCCCCCCCCCCCCAAAAAAAATGTTTCTTAGACCTGGTTAACAGTTACGTTTTCCTTTGGCTTAGACTAATTCTGCCTCTTATTTTGTAATTGATTAAATGAGACATATATAATTATAATTAAATTGAAATTACAGTATTTAAGTATACTAATATCATTTTTAAAGGTTTAGAAGAAAAAAAGGGACATCTGCCCCAAACTGAAATTTAATATCACTCAAATGGAGTAATGGCAAATGTGGAGGAAGTTTCAATAAAGCAGAAAGATTTAAAGCCACATTCCATGCTGTGGTGTTTGGGAAACATTCTATCATAGCCAAGAGAAGCACAATTTCTGAGTTAGGAATCACACACGTTGTATAGAGTCATTCTAATGCCTGCACATCTTCACAAGCACAGACATATTAAATCCCCTTACATTTGCCATATACTCTCCCTCCTTAGTTCCTTTCTATCTTAATAACCTACTGCAGATGGTGGAGTTCCCTCTACAATCAGCAACGGTGAAACCAGCTACCCAGCCCCCTGATGAAGTGTTTTGCTGGCTGGTAAGGATCAGGTTTCCTGCGCTAAATGGCAATATAAAACTTGTAGCCTGTTTCTTGCTAGCTACCTAATCTGGATAAAATGTGACAGCAATTTCCATGATGCTGGAAGCAAATGTCTTTGTGGTTTCAAGGAGAGTTAACTTTAGCTAAACAGGGTTTTTAAAAAAATAAAAAAATATTTAAAAGCTTGGCGTTTCCTCCTATTAATTAAAGGCAGAAGAGAAGGACATTCATCATCATCAAATGTGCAATTGATACCTCAGTAAGTAGTCCACCACCACAGCCAACATCTAGGATCTTCATGCTAAAGAGTGGGCTTCCTAGCTCATGGTCATTTCTCAGATTCAATATAGTATCTCTTACACAAAATAGAAAACAAATACGATTAAATTAAAACAAAAAAATAAGAGTCTTGCATATTACAACTGCAACATTTTATTCTTTTAAAGTGCCATAAAGAGAAAAATCAATTTATTATCAACAACACTATTACAATATTTACCACCACATACCCTGTTTCCCCCAAAATAAGACATCCCCTGATAATAAGCCCAATCGGGCTTTTTGGGTGCATGGCAATAAGGCCAGGTGCTTATTTCAGGGTTCAAAAAAAAATATAAGACAGGGTCTTATTTTCGGGGAAACACGGTACCTCCAGAAGCAATATTTACTCAGAAAAATAACTGTAACTGATTAAAATATTCCCTAATTAATATTGTCACCATCTTGCAAACCGTGATAGTAAAATTCAGGGACTGACTTCTCAGTTGATATATATAGAAAACTGTACTGCTTGTTCAATTTACCATTAATTATACAGTGAATATAAAGTCTACGCATCCCTACTAAAATGGCAGGTTTTTGAGATGTAAAAAATAATAATAGACCAAGATAAATCACTTCAGAATTGTTTCCACCTTTCATATAACATATAAGCTGTACAATTCATTTAAAAACAAACAAATCTTTTCAGGGAAAAATAAAAACACTAACAGGGTTGCATATGTGTGCACACCATCTTAAAAGTAGGGGTGTGGCTGTGTTCAGAATTAACCAACCACACTCAAACTGATGTTAAATAGTAATCAGTACACACCTGCCATCAATTAAAGTGAGCTTACAAAGCATCAATGCAATCTCATTGTTTGAAGGTATCAGTCAGAGAAGAGTACAAAAAGCTTTCCAAAGCATTGTATATACCATAGAACACAGTGAAGATAGTCATCAACAAATGGAGAAAATACGGCACAACACTGACATTACCAAGAACTGTATGTCCTTCCAAAATTGATGAAAAAGAAGAAAACTTGTCTGAGAGGCTGCCAAAAGTTCTACAGCAACATTAAAGGAGCTGCAGGAATTTCTGGCAAATACTGATTGCATACTACATGGGACAACAATCTCCCATAGTCTTTGTATGTATGGGCTGTGAAGTAAGTTGCAATACGGAAGTCTTTTCTTATAAAGAAAAACATCCAAGCCCAGCTACGTTTTGCAAAAACCTACATCAAATCTGACAAAAGCATGTGGGAAAATGTGTTATGGGTCTGATGAAATCAGGTTGAACTTTTTGACCATAATTCCAAAAAGTATGTTTGGTGCAAAAAGAACACTATGCACCACCAAAAAATACACCATACCCACAGTGAAGCATGATGGTGGCAGCATTATGCTTCAGGGCTGCTTTTCTTCAGCTGGGCTTTAGTCAAGGTGGAGGGAATTGGGAACAGTTCCAATCAGTCAATTTTGGTACGAAGTCTACAGACCGCTGCTAAAATGCTGAAGAGGAAGAAGAATTTCACCTTTCAATACCACAAGTATCCAAAGCATATCTCCAAACCAACAAAGGGATGGCTTCACCAGAAGAAGATCAAACTTTTGGAATGGCCCAGCCAGAGTCCAGACTTGAATCTAATTGAAAATGTATGTATGGCAAGAAAAAGGGCTGCACACAGGAGATGCCCTCACAATCTGACAGATTTGGAGCGCTTGTGCAAGGAAGAGTGGGCAAAGATTCTTAAGGCAAAATGTGCCATGCTGGTAGATTGAATGCTGTCATAAAATCAAAAGGTGCTTCAACGAAGTATTAGTTTAAGGGTGTGCACATTTATGCAACCATGTAATTGTAAGAATTTTTTTTTTTACTGTTTCCCCTACAAAATTTTCAAAATTTGTTTTTCAGTTGAATTGTATAGCTTACATTATATTACAGGTGGAGAAAAAAATTTGAAGTGATTTATTTTGGTCTGATTTTTTTTTTATATCTCAAAAAACTGGCATTTTAACAGGGGTGTGAAGACTTTTTATATTCACTATACTTTAGTTTTTGGATCCACACAAGCTTTAACTAAACAGTAGTAACTAAGGCTATGATTCAATTTCAAAAGTTGATAATTCTTACTCATTTCAAATTTCTGGCAAGAGTTTGAAAATATCAACGTATTTTAAAAATTTACCTAATAAAAGGAACTCTAATATCATTCATAGAATGCAAGGCTGCATATTCTCCATCCTCATTCCACCACTTGTGTGCCAGCCGTTGGAATCTTCTAAGTTCTTCTGGATCTACTGTTTGCCAAGTGCTGTATGGTTGACCTGTAAATTTTCTAAACAAAATTTCATCAGGTCAAACACAATTAGCAAAAATGATTGTAAAGTGCAACAACAAGTAACTTTGCGGAAAACATGAGATTTGCCAAACCCATACAGGTATGTAATTTTCAATACTATAATTTCAATACTATAATTTCAAATAGTATTTTGGAACTACAGTTCCACTGACTGACAAAAGGCAATATTCCAGGCACTCTATAATGAATTAATACATGTAGTGTTACAACAGGTGGTGACATACATTGTCTTAAATAATTTAAAGGATGCAAACAAACAAGAATTAAATCTTAAAGTTAGGTAATAGAATCTCCATATTCAATAAATGATTAATGAGAGTTTGAATATCAGTGGGCACAACAGGTGAACTTCATGTCCTGTTTTTGAACATCCGCCCAACTTCTGTTGGGTTAGATGGTACTTTGGTTAGGCCCAACAAAACACTTCTTAAAGTCCTGCTCATAGTATGTATAACACATTATGTTATACATAATTATAACAACTATATATTATGTAATACATAATTATAACAAGTTTCAGATGTTGGAACTTTGACTCCATATGCTATAGGCAGTCCATATGCTGGAGAACCTTCTGCCAACCTAGCAATTCGAAAGCACATAAAAAATGCAAGTAGAAAAATAGGGACCACTTTGGTGAGAAGGTAACAGCGCTCCGTGCGCCTTCGGCGTTTAATCATGCCGGCCACATGACCACGGAGACGTCTTTGGACAGCGCTGGCTCTTCGGCTTAGAAACGGAGATGAGCACCGCCCCCTAGAGTCAGGAACAACTAGCACACATGTGCGGGGAAACCTTTACCTTTACCTATGCTGGGGAAGTAATGTTCTTTATCTAGTGTGATGCTTGGTTTGTTGGAAGAAGTGAAACTTCAAGTTAACAGAATAAGAAGAATTGGGAGGGACCTTGGAGGTCTTCTAGTCCAATCCCCTGCTCAAGCAGGAACCCCTGTATCATTTCAGGCAAATTGTTGTCCAATATCTTCTTTAAAACCTCCAGTGATGGAGCACCCACAACTTCTGGAGACAAGTTGTTTCACTGATTGTTCTGTCAGGAAATTTCTCCTTAGTTCTAGGTCGGTTCTCTCTTTAATTAGTTTCCATCCATTGCTTCTTGTCCTGCCTCCAGGTGCTTTAGAGAATAGGTTGACCCTCTTTTCTTTTTGCCAGCCCCTTAGATATTGGAACACTGCTATCATGTCAGTTCTAGTCCTTCTTTTCATTAAACTAGACATACCCAATTCCTGTAATCGTTCTTTATATGTTTTAGCCTCCAGTCCCTTAATCATCTTTGTTGCTCTTCTCTGCACTCTTTCTGGAGTTCCAACATTTTTTTTACATCATGGTGACCAAAATTGGAAGTCCCAGTGCATCCAGAGGGCATTAGTTTAGTGCACTATAATTTCCTACATATGAACACTATTTAAAAAAGAATAACTTGAATTGCCATTCTTAGTAGAATGTTCTTACAAATGATAATTTATTATGAAGCACATTTTCCATAAAAATAATTATGAATAATTACCACTAAATCAAAATATTATACTTACATTTTGTTTCTCACTTTAGTCAAATTTACAAGTTCACCATAGTTTAACTGAACTTTAATACAAAAGGATTCTTGAAATATCTGATGAAGTTGACTTCTGCGATTACCTGATAAAAAGCAATATTTTTAACTTACAGGTTTTCCAGAGAGTGATTGTAAGAAACATATTTTTAAGGGCACATTTGTTAAAGCCATAATAAATTTGTTTGTGACCACAGACTAATTCCAATAATAAATATTGGTTGACTAAAATCCATTAGCAAATCAGATTCCTTGTTTCCCCAATTTCCCATTCATCCCTGAGATCTGCAGAGATGTTTACAGGATATATATAGAGGGGACAGGAGAGTGAATGGAATTCCATTTATAGAATACTGGATTCAGGAAATCTTAGGATTTACATATGTGTACTGTGAAGTGATTATCTTAATACATAAGGCATTGCTTCATATGCATTCCAATTTTATTTTTACTTTACATTTTAAATGCATTTTTGAACAAAAATTGAACAAAAATTATCAAGAAACCTGACATTACACCTAATGTCACAAATACATGTTTGTTTCTACAGTGGTTAGTATTCTTGATCAAGTTCCACCTCACTTACCCTCACTTCTAATATTAAAATTATTTATTTATTTAAAAATGTATTACCTACATATGTAAGTATGTAGATAGGTATATGTACAAAATTAATAAACGAGTGATGTACAGATTATTGATGTAAAAAGACATATCCAAAAGCAAACTTATTTATCTCTCTTAATCTATTTCATTTATTACTGGTATGTATCTCTACCACTGACTGAGCAGGATAAACAGGTCTCTGCTCTGAAGATTTAGCTTTGACAGAAGACATTAATCGCAGGATTATATGAGGTCTAAAAGTCAGGCAGCACTTAGATTAAATTCTTACCTGCTAGTAATGATAAACATGGTCAGTCAGTCCAAATACTCTTCTGAAGTATTTGAACTGACTGACCAGTTTACAAGTTTTCTTCATTTGAAAATGGAATGATGGTCTCTATTCTTTTTGTGTTATCATCACCAGCCCGTAAGAATTTAATTCTGTATGATAGTTGCACTATTTTTGCCTGTCTAGGGCTGCAACTAAAAAAGAAAATTGTTCAAATTTGTGGATATTTTATTCCAGTCTGACATCACATCCCAAAATACCACAATTCTGTATTAACATTATCATTCTTATAGTTCAGGGTGAGAAATAATTGTAAAATAATATATTTTTAACCAATACAACGATGTTATGTAAGAAGAGGGTTTGCAAATACCAATGGATCTGCATAACTTTCAGAAGCAGACAAAAAAGAAGCAATTAGGCAGAAATGCAACAGATGCAGTCTATGTTCGCTTTGTTAAAGTGGGGAGGGGGGGGGAAGAAATATTTCTTTCAATTTAAAGCCCGGCGCCCAAAGACAGGCAAACAGATCACCGCCTAAGTCCATATACCTCGGATAGCCTTCCCACCTGATGCTTTTAAGACAGGCCGAAGATCAGCACCCGTAATCCCCCAAGGGTGGCGGTAAACTCGGCAAAGGCTGCCAAACACTCGTCGAAGAGGTTTTTCTCATCCTCCTCCGAAAAATCTTCAAAGACTTTAAAGGCCAACAATCCCAAATCTCCACGCAGTTACCCTCGGTTGCAGGCAGCCGAGGCCGGGCCACTCAGATTAAGAGGCGAGGAAAAAGGTCTTGGACTCACCCGATGACGCCCAGAGATTCAAGGGGCGCCCACAGACCACCCGGCTTCGCGTCATGTGGGCGTGGGGAGCCCACAGCCGCCTTGCCCCCCATAGCGAGCTCCTAGCCCAGCCCTCCATGAGCTACGACGGCTTCCCGGGTACCCAGAGTAGAAGAGCTGCGGGCGGGCTCGGCCAAGCGCGGCTCCACCTCCGGGCTCCCGCTCGCCAATAGGCCTGGCCGTTTCTCGACTCAGCTCCAGCCTCCAGTTCCGGGGAGGAGATATTTCGTCGCTTTTGACCTGACCTTCCTCGAAATAGCTTCGGTGGGAGAGTGGAAGCGCCCTGGCCGGTCGTTGAAGGGGGAGCGGACCGAAGATCCTCGCAAACTTTTCTTCTGACCTCCAAATCCTCAACCGGACTTCGGTTTGGGAGACGAGCTGGGCGCCAGAAGCCTAAGCGTAGCAAAGCTTCTCCCCCAAGCCGAGCAAACGTGCTCCCCAAAAGCGGGAGCCGGTGCAATGTAATTGTAGGGAATGGAGATGGCGGGGGACCGGGACTTCAGTCCTCGGGGAGCTTGGAGTCTTTCAGACCAAGCAGCTTGTTGTGATTGTTGCGAGATTAAAATGAAGAGGATGCACCCGCGTAATCCGCCTCGAACCTTTGAGAGAAAAGGCGGTTTATAAATGCAACAATGAGGGAATGAAAACAAAGCGACCCTGTAAAGCGAACGATAGATCCTTTATAGTGCAATGCGTTGTCGGGGTTTCCTCCACACCTCCAGAAAAAGGAAAAAATCGCTGCCATGTTGTTTTTGCTTGCTTCTAAATAGCAATAGCACTTACTTATATACCTCACAGTGCTTTACAGCCCTCTCTAAGCAGTTTAGTCAGCATAAAGGTAGTCCTCGATTTACAACCACAATTGAGCCCAAAATTTCTGTTAAGTGACATGTTTGTTCAGTGAGTTTTGTCCATTTTACGACCTTTCTTGCCTCCATTGTTAAGTGAATTGCTGTGGTTGATAAGTTAGTTACTAACTTAACAACAGTTGTTAAGTGAATCTGACTTTCCCATTGACTTTGCTTGTCAGGTGGCAAAAGACAATCACATGACACTGGAACACTGCAACCATCATAAATATGAACCAATTGCCAAGCATCTTAATTTTGATCACGACCACGGGGATGCTGCAAACGTCATAACTGTAAAACGGTCATAAGTCACTTTTTTCAGTGCCATTGTAACTTTGAAGGGTCACTAAACGAACCGTTGTAAATTGAGGACTACCTGTATTGCCTCCAACAATCAGTCCTCACTTTACTGACCTCAGAAGGATGGAAGGCTGAATCAACCTTGAGCCAGTGAGAATTGAAATGCAGTCAGTCAGCAGAATTAGCCTGCTATCCTGCATTCTAGCCACATTCTAACCACTTCGTCACCCTGGCTCTAAATCGACGCATGGTGGACAAAGGAGCCGTGCTTTGTGGAGAGGAAGACCTAGGGCGACAGGGATTACCCGGTGGGATGTAGCTGCACAGGTTAGCAATAGGAAGAAGAGTGTCTCCAGGTAGCTTAGCAAGGCTCTATCTTCTCCAGCAGTTAAAGCAGAGCCCCTTGGCCAAATGAGAGGGGGCAGTCCTGCAGCCAGTCCAGGACAACCTGGAGGTGGCTGAGCTTCCTGAGACTCTTCCATGGTGAATTAAGTGTTCTGAGGAGATTGCTTTGTTACTCAATGGATAAATACTTCAGCTTAGACCGGCTCAGAGGTAAACTGGCACAAAGGTTGGGGGCGTTGTTGTGAGGCTTTGTGAAAGCCAGCGTGTCCCAAATGTGCTTTTCCAAAAGGCAATTGGAGGTTTTTTCAAAAAAAAATATTTTTTCAATATTTTTTTCAAAAAATATTAAGTTAGCAAGCCATTTCAATGCTGGAACAAAGACGGTATGTGGATGAGACAGGCAAGGGTACATTAAGGAATGCAATAAATTATGTACTATCTGATTTTTATCCTGTAGGGCCAAAGAAAAAAGCGAACTCCTCAGGGTGTCAGGAAGGGCATGCGGTCAGTAAACGTTCCGCTCCATCCAGTCGTCCTGATTCTACCTCGAATTAAAGGATTACAGGGTCGTAAAAAGGGAGATTTTTTTAATAAGTTACTGTTTATGTGGCTTGATTGTAAGATATAGAATCTATTGAATTGGTTTTTTTATATATAGTAAACTATTGGAGTCTTGGAAGCTGGATATATAAAAATATATGTAAATAAAGTATTATATGTAAATAAACAAAACCTTCTCTGTGACAAAGCAAATCATTTCTCCTCTATCTTAACAATATTGTATGACAATTACATAAAGGAGAGGTTAGTGAAGTTCAAAGTTTTCTACTTTTATGAGTCAACATAACCTTGACACTTAAGTGTTTGTTTCTCTTGCGTTCTCTTATAACCTAATAATCTCATTAGTTTCTTTTAAAATGTTAAGCATATGTTGGTATGTTAAAAAGAACAAACTGAAACAGTATTGTAGTTCTTTTATTGGAGCAAGTTAAATACAGAAACATTTAATTTTCCATTATTACAGAACTCTTCTTTTTGGGCCTTATTTCTTTTTCGAAGTAGGAAAATGGGAGAAATAAAATAGAGGGAACGCTATCTGTAAATATGATTGCTACAAAATGTGTATTACATTCACCTACAATTAATATACACTGGGTGCTTCAAGTTTGTATTTGTTTAGAAAAAAAATTATCACTTTTCTTGTCCTGGAGGTTTGGTGTATGTGGGGTAGTTGGTGCTCTCTGAGCTTGGTTGTTTTCTTGCAGACATTTCATTACCTAACTAGATAACATTATTAGTGTTAGAAAGGAGAGGGGTTGCTCTTGGTTTATATGTAAGTGTCATGCCCTGCAAATGTGGGAGTGTTGTTTTCTTCTTCGTGGTTCCTTGATTGTTTACTGTTTACTGTTTGTCAAGTGGTAAACAATACATCAATCAAGAAACTATCAACTCAAACAAGCACTAGATAGAAGGTTGCTCAAACAATTGTGGTCACTTCTGGAATCATGCCATATGGCTGCCCAGATCACACACAGCTGCAGAAAGCTCTGGATATCTTCAAAACAAAGTGTGTGGTGCTTGATTGGGGGGGGGGGGCAAAGAGGCCCAAGCCCTGTGGGGACTTGGTGGGGGCAAAATAGGTGGAGCCTGTTAGTGTCCCTGCAATTGGTTGTAAAGGCAAATGACTGGAGGGGCACTGCAGCAGCTCTAACTTCAGGACAAGGTTGTAAGCAGCTTACAGGGGGTCCACTGTAACTTCAATCCCTTAGCAACCAGTCATTAAGCAAGGACTATCGGTATTATGCACCTGGAAGGTACAATACATGAAGAGGGTTGCTCAAAGTACATAGCATGATATTGACATCTTAGTTCCTATTTTTTCAGGTATTATGTTCATTAGGATTGTATCAACTCAACTTCCCTGAACCCTATAAATTTAGTCTACACAATTGTAAGCTATTAAATACCAAGATATGCCATTAACTTTTTGAAGTAAATGAGAAATCAAAATGAAAGTTCCCAACTCTGATAGGAAGATGTAAGATACTTAATCTATTTTCAACACCAAGATCTCTTTAGAATTCATGTTCACCAAGCAAAAAACTGCTTACTTTAGCATTTTCTGAGATGTTATAAACAGCATTTTTATTTTGCAATCATCATCTTAGTTGGTAAATTGTAAGATTAGACCTAGTTAAACTTATTAGCACAAGGTTATTTTAGTGACCTTTAACGTTATAATTACAGAAACTGAGTCAAAAGCAGTATTAACTTCTCCAATCATACGAGGAAGTGTTGCAAAGCTATAAACTTGTTTCATGTAAGTTACTTGGATTTACTATTTCTGTTTGGCTAGTCTTGGTATGTCTTACAGTAATTATCCACATTTCATTCACACACAGTATGATGAAGCATACCATTAAAATAAAACAAAAACCTTTGGGGTTTTTCCCAAACAGTTCTTTTATCAGAGAATTGACTCAGATTTATCCAAAGATGAAACCCAGAAGTTAAACTACTATTAAGCATTTTACAAAAGAAAAATGCCTTGCAAATAAATATTTAAAAGAAATAAAAATAGAAGAATTTAAACAAAAAAATGAACTAAAGAACTTTATTGACATCACAATACATTCAATAGCAATTTAAGAACATTACAGCTGAAAGAGAATGACATATTTCATAGCCTTAGGTAAGCACTACTGTTTTGAAAAATGTAAATACAAAGAATTCCTAGCAAGTACTTAACTCCGAGCAGTGTTTCCAAAAAATACAGCTATTTACAGATCTTTTCGTTAAAAAAGGGGTCAGCTTCCATCTACATAGCCACAACTGTAGCCTCTATAATGAGCCTCTATAATGAGACAAGCCCTTAAAAACTCATGGAATTTTTAAATCATTATGACTAGTGTCATATCATTCCTCAGCGTTTACGACGAGGAGTCATTGATCTGAAAAATAAAGAAAAAGTGGGGAAAATTAAAGAGAAAAGAATCATAAAAAGCATACACGTTAGGCTTAATAACTGTACTTCTTTTTTTTTTAAGCGATCAAAGGTATCTCCCCATCCCACCAGAAGGATAATCTATGGAAATTAGTTTAATTTGCAAAATATTTATATATATGTTGCAGGCAAGCATGATGAAGAATTGAAATATAAAGAAATATATAAATCAAGCAAAATACTTAAAAGAATACTACCTTGATCGTGATTTAGACTTGTGTTTGCGGCTTGCCTTCTTACCAGACCTTTGAGATTTCTCCATGGACCGTGACCGACTATGCTTTGATTTCTTCAGCTTCTTTTCTTTGCTGCTGCCTCGTGACTCAGAACTGCTCCTTGTGCTAGATTCTGAACCTGAATGTTTTTTGCTCTCTTTGGTAGAACTTTTCTTGCTTTCCTGCCTAGAATCACGCCTTAACATTTTTGAAGACAAGGAATCACTGCGAGAGAAAGTTCTTTCGCTATCTCTTTTTCTTTTTAATCTCTCTTCATGATTGCCAGTTTTACTGTCTTTGTCTTCTTTTTTCTGTTTCTCCCTGCGCTTTTCCTGATCTCGGTCCCTCTCCCTGTTCTTTTTTTTATCTTTCTCTATGCTCCTACTGCGTTCCTTTTTTCTTTCTTGAATTTTGCTATCGTGACTATGTTTGTGCCTGTTCCCGCTTATGCTCCTGTGCTGATCTTCACTTTTATGCTTATCTCGACTCCCACTACAAGTGGAATGGCTAGTAAGTCTATCTCTTGAGTGACTATCACTTCTACGTCTCTCCCAGTTTCGGTCATGGGAAGGACTATGATTTCGTCTCCTCTCCCTTCTTTCTATACTCTTGTGTCTACTAGATCTCTGTCTTTCTCTTACTTTACCCCTGCTCCTGCTCCTTTCTCTTCTATTTCTATGTGAATAGCTCCTACTTCTGCTACGCCTAACTTTGGGTGACCTACTGTGACTACGTCTTTTTTTTCTTTTGGGGGAGGAAGAATGTGTAGAACTGCGACTGCTACCTGAACTACTACTATAAGATGAACTACTAGCTGTGCTGCTACTGCTGCTACTGCTGCTACTTCTGCTATTATTACTTGAACTAGCACTACTTGAACTTTTTGACCTACTCCTTCCTGCTCTCTCTTTTTCTTTAATCTCTTTTTTGGGTTCGATGTCTGGTGTTATTTCTTTTGGAGACTTTTTCTTTTCACCAAATGCATCCTCCTCCTCCTCAGCTTCTTTCACATCTTCTAGTGGTGAATTGCTGCCTTGCTCTTTACTGGCAAGTTCACTCATCTCTTTTGCAATTCTCTCATTTTGGAGCTTTTCTTCTGTAAAATACGTGCCAAACAGAAACAGATCCCAAATCATACAAATAAAGTGGAACCGATACGTAACTATTTCTATTCTTCTGGCCAGTAACAATGTTAAGATAAAATGTGTTAGAATAGTAATTCTTCCACAATTGTTCCATGGCAGCAAAAATCACTGGATGACTCTCAGGAGAACATACAACAGACGCAGGAGAAACCATAACCTGATTTCCTACAATTAGTTTACCATACGTTCAATAGCTTTGCTTGGGTATATAGTATACATAATAAGTTAGACCTGTGCAGATCATCTGATTAGGTGGTTGTGAAAGGCCTCTATGGATCTGTATCACTAAGGTATAAAACAAGCACATAGCATGGCAGGGCTATTTCAAGGCCTTATCTGTGCATGTATGCACAAAAGAGGCGTCTGCCCTAACTGCCTCATGAAATGCTACACATAGAGTTAACATATTAAGAGGTTAAAATATTCTGCTATAAGCATAAGAGTCCCTCTCCCTCTGCATATACATACCTTCCAGCTGTTTCTCTAGCAGTAGTTGTTGTTCTCTCTCCTTCCTCCAAAATGCTTCTTGTTTTTGCCTGATTCTGTGTCGTAGTTCCTCATCATCAGTATCAGATGACTCAGAGCCTCTGTCACTCCTCTCATCGTCACTGTCTCCTGATCCATAACCACCCAGTCCACCTGCGTGCATAAAGCCTAGTCTATCACGAGGAAAGATTAATCCTGGTTCTTAATATTTCTGCAGGGCAAAGAGGAGTGCATATTGCCCATCTTTCACTTCTTCACTGAAGAAGCCACTTATTCTGGAGGAAGTGCCAATGCTGGTTGACTGGAGTGTTCAAGGCCCACACATCTGACCTGCTGTTCAGTATCTGGTTTTACTTCATCCGGAATAGCTTGCCATGTTTTCCAGCAAGCAATCGCTAAGATTACATACTTTCTGCTCAATATGAGTGAAAAAGCTCTTTACAGAGCCAGTACCAAATGCTTAGAATACATCAGCAAGAAAATAGACTCTGAAGTGCAATGCCTAAGATCTGTCCTTCAAGATATCGTTACAGTGATTTCAGTCAGCTTCAATATCCAGGGCTTTAAAAAGTCCTAATGCCAATCAATTGTCTAGCGTTCAGAAAAGACTGTACATTAAAAAGGTACAGATATGCAATAGGAATGGACTTCTCTTCCCCCAAAAGATAGATCTGAAAAACTGGTAGAAAGTAATCTTGAGCAGAAGCATCTTTACTTTCTTTCCCAGGTTCTTAATTTTAAAATTATTTTCCAAATACATTTAAACTAACAAAAGAATTCATCATAGTGGTCAAAATAATATATTTATTTAATGTCACAATAATACGACAGCATTATCAATGTTACACTGACATGCAAAGTTTTTACACAATCTATTACAACATAGGATGCAATTCTGAATTTCATATCCAGCATGTTCTAATATCAAGCACTAGCTATGAGAATTCAAAATATGCATTTTGTTGTGTGGGATTTTTGGCAAGACAAAAGTAGTAGGTGTTATTGTGGGTTTTTTTAATTTAAACATACACTAACACAGTAAAGTTTAAAAATAATAATAATACAAATCATTCAAGTCCATTGTATTTTAGATACCATATTAGATATCTGGCCAAAAACACCCAACCTCCAACCTCAGGGAAGGTTTGCACAGAAAGAGTACTACAGTTTTCACAGATTTCAGTATAACTTTTGTGAGATAAGTCCTAAGTTACTTGATGCTTGCCTAATGCATATTGGATAGTTTCACTCTTGTTTCAATACATATTTAGGAATGCAAGCGACAGCTCTCCCCATTAAGTCCCTCTCAAAAATCAGGAACATACTTACCAAGTCCAGTGAGGGAAGCCAATGCACTGGACTGTGCCAGCTGTTTTGCAGGAGCTTTGTATCACATCAACAACAGGAACAACATGTTAACACAAATAGCCACGTTTTCATAGTCATGAGAGTCTATGGTATTGTTAAATCTACTACTATTGCTGTTTTGTGGAGGAGAGAAAAAACATTAAACACGTATCATCCATTGAAAGCCCAGTAATTTCTGGCCATGATTGTTTAGAAATTTAAACTGTAAATTAATAATGGATACAATTAAAAAGGCAATTCTTTAGAGTAAGGCATTAACAGATTAAATACATTTTACCTGCAATCAGTATATTAATTAATTTATTCATAGTTATATGAAATAAGATTACTGTTTTTTTTTAAAAAAAAGCTGAATAGCAGGATCACAAAAACATTTAATTATACAAGTTTGACTTATAGTTTTTTTGCTCATCTAAATTTCAACTAGAAAATTCTATTTAAAAACAACACAATTTTTAAAGAGTTAAATTGAAAAAAATGAAATATTTAATGCTATAAACTGCGCAGAACAATAATATATGTTTACAAATGAATTTTTGGAACTTTACATTTAAATTATTTTAGGTACAGATATTATATATGAACATATGCTTATATACTTTAAATTATTACAAGACATGTACAAGGACAATTAATGAACCCATTAGAAGCCTAAACATACCTTTTATTGCTTTACGATGGACATCTTTAGCCACATAATAAATTTCTTCATTGGTGACATCTAGGAGAATTTCTGTCAGCAACATTTTTGTCAGCAACATCTGAACAAATTTAAAGATAAACATTCATTCAGATGCTATTCTCAACTACCCCAATTCAAGGCATCTCACTTCTTGAAAAAGAAATAGCAAAGGATTTGGTAACAGTAAGAAAAACAGCATATTTATGCCAACAATAGTTTAATGGCGTTCTATGCAAAATATCAAGTAAAAAAATGTTCCACAGTAAACTCTCATTGTAACAGATCTCAGTTTAACACATTTTGATGCAACAGATGTATCAGCACACCAATAAAATTTCAATTTAGCAACAGTTGCTTGATGTCTCCATTAGAATAACTTGACTAAAGAATAGCAGCTTTTCTGAATATCTAAGGATGAAATCTTTAACTGATTTATTTCCATAATGGTTAACAATCAAAAGAAACCTTCCTAGTTAAGCTTAAATATATTTCTTTCAAATTACAAATTACAAATTAAATTTTATCAATTAAGTTAAAAAAAAATAGAATTTAATACGAAATTATTTTTTCTTAACTATGGCTCCTATTATATCAACAGTCAAATGTATGGCAAATACAGTGATCCAAAAATGAATTGTACCATTTGATAATCCTTTTCTTCCTCTGTCATTTCTGGTTCACTCTGCTCCTCATGAGCAGTTGGAGATGGGCTTCTGGTGACTTTTCCACTACTTATAGCCTCTACGTTATCAAAATCCTCTTCTTCATCACTATCCTATAAAACAACAAGAAATGTAGCTCTTCAACAAGGAACTTTCATATTTCAAATGTTGACTATTCACACTGACAAAATCAAAAAAGATATTGATGCAAAAGGAAATGACAAGGTTAAGGTCTATTTTGCCTGATCAAGACTGCCTGACACATTCCATCATTTTGCCAGAACAAAGCCAGTATTTTGGGCAGGAGCTTGCAATTAAAATTACCCATCTGCTTTAGAAGCCTGACAAATTAGGAAAAGTATGGACAAACTACTGTCTGTGCTACCAACACTGTTGGTAAAATACAACTTTATTTTCTAAAAAAAATATTATTAAAACGAAGCATTTTAAATATGCAAACTTGTACATACTGTACAGGAATTTTCCCACTTACAAATTTACTTTTCTGTGGTAACCGAGGTCCACCCTGTTCTCCTGGTTCTGTAATTTCCTTCTTTTCCTTTTTAGACAGTTGAGAACGCTGCTGTTCCATTCTCTCTTTTTCTAGCTTCTTCTGTTTTTCCCTTTCCATCTTCTCTAAGCCCTCACGAATCCAAGCAGGCAGAGTTCTACGTTTAACAGCATCTACAGCATCATAAAATAAATTACTTAATAAATGCATACTTTCTGAGCCCTATCAGGGTTTTAACCGTCTCTAGTAAGTTTTATAATTCTTTCCATGGGCCATATCGGAGAACATTTGTTAGGCTGTAGCTGAAGGTCCATAAATTGTTCTATTTAAGATGAAGCACAGATAAGTGAAATTAAGTACAGTATGTATAACTCAGTTACGGGCCGTGAAACTCAGCGACCAACAACTTGTATTTTCAAAATGTGTGTATCACATACATTAAACTAAATATGCTGAAGACATACCAATTTGAGGGGGTTCCTGTTTCACAGGCAATGTAATTGGTGATCGCTGGCGATCTCTAAATGCTGGCCTTTCCCTTCGATTTTGAGGAGGCGCAGGAGGTGCTGGAGGGCCTGGGGGCCCTGGCGGTCCAGGCTGCCAGTAAGGTGGATGAAACCCACCTTGTGGTGGACCAAAAGTGGTCCCATGCTGAAAAAGTAATGAAGTTCATTTTTCTTTAACTCAATGCTACAGATTCCCCTAACAGTTTCTCAGTAAAAAGGTGAAATGGAAAAGGAAAGGAAAAGGAAAAGGAAAAGGAAAAGGAAAGGGAAAAGGGAAAAAAGGAAAAAAAGGAAAAAAAGGAAAGGGAAAGGGAAAGGGAAAGGGAAAGGGAAAGGGAAAGGGAAAGGAAAGGAAAGGAAAGGAAAGGAAAGGAAAGGAAAGGAAAGGAAAGGAAAGGAAAGGAAAGGAAAGGAAAGGAAAGGAAAGGAAAGGAAAGGAAAGGAAAGGAAAGGAAAAGAAAAGAAAAGAAAAGAAAAGAAAAGAAAAGAAAAGA
>QLTV01002011.1:1151519-1162567 GCA_003457575.1 Thermophis baileyi
AAGAAAAGAAAAGAAAAGAAAAGAAAAGAAAAGGACTTGATCTCTGTATAGAATATTTTTTGTTTCTACTAGAGAGTCCGGAGTACTTTAGGGAGAACACAAAGATTAATGAAACAAAAAAGGGATTTTTACCATTTAAAAAGTAATTTTGTAAAAGAGAAGCCCATGCTGTATTACACTATGACATTAAAAAGTTTTAAAAACAATATATAATATGGAGCTAGAATCTTCCATTGAGGAAATAGAGACCCAAGAGATCTATAGGAACATAAATTATTTTTTATTTTATTGGGGGTTTGGCATTTATTTGTAGGTCATCAGGATATACCTAATATTATTTTTCTGAAGTAATTTTGAGGCATAGGGAATTAAATCACATGCTCTTCTAATGAGCTTATGATACTATATGGTTTTTCTATTATATAAATGAATTATCATGCATGTGCAAGCGAACAAATCTAAGTAATTTATTAGGTCAAATTTTCATGATCAATTCTCACTTCTTAAGCAAAAATTGACATATTTTATTTAAGTAAGTAAATAACCTCTTTATGGTTAAAGGATATGTTTAACATCAGTTGTCAAATACTCAATTTACAATGCTAGTCATTAAGAGCATGATGTACATGAATTAAGCACTTTTTTTTTTAATGAAAGATAATCGTAAGAAAACTGCCCATACTGTTTTTAAAGGATTTATACAATCAAGCAATTTTTGTCTTTTTTTTAAAGTATTTGCATATTACTGAAATCTGAGTTTAACCTTTTTTCAGAGTATGTGTGAGGAGGGAACCTGCATTCTTTTAAACATGAATCATGATTTCAGGAAATAAAATCTACTCATTATTAGAAATAAAATCATCTAATGTTTTCCTAATGATTTGGGATTTTCTCTTATAAATTATAACTGCTATCAGCTCTTCTGGAAATGTGGATTTAAGAAATGAATTCATTTCAGTTGCAGGGTGTGATGCTAGTTCGCCTCATCGCGGTGCACCCTGGATAGCACAGTAGTGTGAACCAAACGACTACCACAATTGGCAGCCAGACTACATTGAAGAATTGGCAGTTAATGACAGTTGGCAGCCAGACATCTTTGTAGAACTCCTGGCTCTCTATATACATGGCAACGGATTAAAATCTACTCCTGCATGCTGGCTCCCCGTCTTGAGCCCCATTGCACCACCAGCTCTACGAAGGCAGGAAGCCTTAGTGAAGGAGTACAACAAAATTAACTAACAACTTTGACATTAACACACAGTGGAAAGCCACATGGACTGCTGAACGCCCAGATACAGGCAGTTACATAAATGACACTAAACAAAAGGTGCCAGGTTTTGACCTTCCTCGCCAGCTTTGGTCAACTCTGAACAGGATCCGTGTGTGACTGTGTTGCTCCTCGACAAAATATCCATCACATTGAGTGGTCTGGATATTAACATTTGAACTCCTATAAGTCCATGTATTTGCCAAACGCTAAATAAATAATAAATTTCAGTTGCATGTTGTTACTGTTAAAAGAAAAGCTGCTACAGAAAGCTAGTCATGTCATTGTTCCACCTTCCCTAAATTACATCTAATTGTTAGATACTGTATATAGCCTTCATCAATTGTGTCTTCAATCTCAGGTCCATTAATACATCAATGTGGGTCTATGGGATGGGATATACTTTATTCAAAACTTCAGATGACCAATCTACCAAATAAATTATAGTTTGCAACTTTTAACAAACTATATAAGGACATACAAAGCTAACTTATTATGAACAGTCTCTTCATTTACTTTGTAAATATCTATGAAATGTAACACCAAATTTTAGTATAGCACTAACACATAATTGAGAAAAATGTAGCCATACCTTGTGCTCCTGAAACAATACACTTAATGCTGTCTAGGTCGTACCAAGGACTCCATTCATAGATATAACGTCCAGAAACATGCACAGATAACAGATGTGCAGGAATTCTCGTGCCCCACCCTCCTTTCAATCTAGAGACTAATTCTCTGCTTTCACCAAAATGAATGGGAATGCCTAGGTATATAAAAGTGCTCCAGCGTGTTTTTTAACTAACTAGCCCAAAACAGATGAACTAAATAAAATGGTATTCTACAGTTCTGACTTAACTCCAATTTCAGAGTGGCTAAAGGTGTATGCATCATGATTCTATACAATATTTACCTTTATGTTAACCTTTGTATTCTTTATACATAATTATATTTACAAAAGTATTATTTATTCAGAGAATTAATAGGGAGAATCTCAACATATTTTCAGGCTTATTTTCTTAGTTTTAGTAATAAGTAATTAATCTCATCCTTGTGATGTTAATATTTTTCTCCTTTACAAAATATGAATCTGTTTTATATAAACACAGCTATCCCTTATATACTTTTAATATATAAATATCACATGGGGAGTTTAAAAGCAAAACAAAAACAAAAAAGGACCCACCCACCCCCAAAAACAGTAAAAATTATCAAAGCAGATAAAAGGAAGTATCATGTAAACAAAATTTACATTTGCCTGCAGCTGAACGTTCTCAGACCTTTCATAAGTGATCCCAAACAGAACATATCACACTAATCCAGTGTAGCTCAACGTATGTACAGTATCACAGCCAGTCTGATAAAGAATACAGTTGGTAGAACAACTAACTGAGCTTGTTAAATGTTTGTAAACAAATCTATTTTAATAAACAAGTAAACTCTGTTGAAATCTGCTTTAGAGCAATGCTGCCGGAACTCCACATGCTTATATTAAAATAACAAATGTTTCACCTGATAGTCAAACTGGTTCACTGGCCCCATTGCAAAGTTATCAGGTGGTGGTCCCCCAAAGTTGTGATTATTTTGATTAAATATATGCCTGTTGTCAGGGGCAAATTCCCCACTGTCCTGACTGTTACTGTCTTCAGATGGAGGAACAATATCCATTGATCCAGGGGCTGGAGGAATCCATGGCTGATCTGGAGGCGGATGAGGCGGCTGGTGGGGTATGTTCCATTCTGTTTTGATGTCATAACAAAAAATATTAATAATCATTTTAATCAGTGTTTAATCAGGCTGTATTGATTTTTATAATGAAGGATGTATCATTAAACATTTCTGGTTTCCATTTTTGTATGAATCCAAACTATGTTTAGTAGTCCTTTGTATGAACAGTATTTAAGCAAATCACAACATCTATTACAGGGAAAGTCTATATCAGGGGTTGGCAAACCTTAAACACTCAAAGAGCCACAAAGGTCCTAACCGGAAGCTTCCCGTTCAATTCTGGAGCCGACCGGAAGTCCAGTTCCCCCATCAGTCTCCTCCTAGCGTGGCGTCCTTTTTCCTCTGTTGACCGGAAGTCCGGTTCCCCCACCATAGAGTCTCCTCCTAGCGTGGCATCCTTTTTCCTCTGCTGACTGGAAGTCGGTTCCCCCACCATAGTCTCCTCCTAGCGCGGCATCCTTTTTACCTGTCCTAACCGAAAGCCCTATCAATTGTGGAGCCGACCAGCGACAGGGAGCTGCAGCAGAGGGATGGAAGAGCCACATGCGGCTCCAGAGCCGCGGGTTGCTGACCCCTGGTCTATATTATATCAGCTAATTTTTCCCCCTCAATCTGGCCTTTCAGATCTGAAATGCAATTTCAAGGATAAAGATAAAATAATCTCCCATCATCAAAGAAAATATTGATGTCAAATAAAATGGATGTGAGCTACAAAAGCTATGTAATAATACATTTATTAGTGTTTAAGTTGCCACAAAACTCTTGTTTATGCTGGCTAAACTAACACAATATCCCTCTGGAGAATAATTATTTATGTCAGCATCTCCAGCTTTGGGGGTTATCACTTTCAACATCCTCAGTGCATATAACCAATGGCAATTCTGGATATGGCTAACAAAGTAGTAGTTCAATGAAGCTGGAGAGCACTTTCTAGGGATCAACTTTAGTTGAAAAAAGAGGCCCAAAAGAATGTCATTTTTGTAGAAACTGGTTATCTTACAGAGCAGAAATTGATGACTTTATGGTACTCCATGTTTCTGAAGTCCAACTCACAAGAGTCCTAGCAAGTATAGTAAAATAATGGATATCAGAAATTGAAGTTCAATAATGTTTGTGAAGCCACAATTTTTTCATCTGTTACAGAATATGGACATATTTAAAATTTTAAAGTAGTAAGACCAGCTGCAACATCATCACAATATTTAAAATAAATATTTTGTCTTCTTCCAGTGAACACTTTGAAAAACCTGTTCTATAATTAGTACAATTAATCTCAAAATGGCAAAAAGTCAGGAAGAATAATGTTGAATGCTAAGATGTCAACACACATACACACACAAACAGCCCAAAGAGAACAAGCCCAGTTTTTGCAAAAAATTTTAAAGGCATGCAGGTATTTGTATAAGATAAATCATAAACATGACAATGTGCAACTTGTCTGAAACAAGGAGAACTATGGCTGACCCAGTGAAAAATTTCCTCACCATCTGTGTCCAACATAAATTGATATTATGCCTCGATTGAAGGTGAACTGCTCTTTGAAATACTATTGTCTAAAAATGTATTTTTAAAAATTGATTCAATTGCTTATTGCAACCTTTTTACAGTACATATATTCCTTTATCAAGGGTAGTTTCTGCTATAAATTTCTGTTAAATTCAAAAACCAATGAATATTCTTTACTTTCACTCAGAAAGATAATTTGTTTTTTGTTTTTTTATTCAAGCAGCAGAAACTGTTTCAATGAAAACTATTCTAAAATGCTTTTGGGAGCAAGCATTGAACCGAATAAAATTGTTGGGGAACTATGGGAATAACTCTGTCCTGTTGGTTTATTGCTAGTTCTTTTCCATTTTTATGCCTGTCTAAACAACTCTGAATTTATGTAACCTTTCTAATAATTTGTAGTATAATCACGTTACAAAGCTTGATTTTCAAAGCATCTGCAGATTATTTTCTGATCACAATCTGAATCAATATATGAAGTCTGAGGCAGAGAAATCCATATCATATATCTATAAGCAACAGTTACTTGGGAGAATCAATGCTTCTTGTCCTTCCCATAAAAGAAATTTTGTCCTAACTCAATTCTGGCCATTATTGATAAGAATTTTGCAAACTAAATCAGATTTAATTTGTAGTAGTGCTCTTGTAAGAATTGTATCCACAACTAGGAAGATTCCAAGTGCAGTGAAAAAAAAGGACCAACAACATACCTGGCTGCCACATCCTGTTGAAATTTGGATCATTCTGAAAATTACCATGGTTGTTTGGACCAGGTTCCATTCCTGTCATCTCCTGGCCATTTGGCATCATTCCTTGCTGTTCTACCACACCCTGCTGCCCCGATGCTTCCCGCTGAGCAATCCATGCCTGAGCTAATGCAGCCCAGTCAATTTGGCCTAGAAACAGAATTAGATTTTCAATATATAGATTTCCACAACACAACCAAGAATTGAATTTTATTCATACTCCAATCCTCCATTTAAAAAATCTGCATCATTTATGACTATATTTTGGAGGCCTCTAAACATTGATACCACACCACATACAGCAATTCTCTGCTGACCTACTGAGAAATTTGAGCTTTCCTGAATTAAGAACTTATTACTGAAAAAATATGCAAAGCTTTACAACTCAATCCTAAACATGGGCCAGTTTCAGTGTGTTTTAAAAATTTAAGCACCTATATGAACATTCAGATATAAACTGATATCCCGTGAGAGTGAATGAATGTGAGAGATCAAAAATAGAGAGATCACTGACATAGATGTGCCTTTTCTTCTTACTCTTCTACAAAACACTACTTCTGAAAGAAATAATTGTAATGGTCAGGCAAACAAAGTATTGGTTTGTTGCAACAATGTAACAATTAACAGAACTGGAACACTGGCCTCAAGTTAGTACATCCAGATCTGCCGGATATGATGAATATATAGACTATTTATTCTTTTCTACTTTCTTGTTTTATAAAAGAATAAAAAGCTATTAAAACATAACAGAAAGATAGCATAGGCATATAAAGGAAAAGGCATGCATGTAGCTTGTTTGGATAAAATAAAGCACATTTTAAAGAAAAGGTAGAGATCCCACCACTTGCAGTGGATGGGCCCAACATTTCTTAAGAGTATGGGGATTTTAAATAGCAAAATGGGTGACTTAAGCTTCTCGAGGTATAAGGTTGCTCCTTTTTGTCCCTTAACCCTATCACCAATAAATAAAAGGGCAAAAAAGAGGAACCTCCAATTCCAGAGATGTGTCATAACATTATTGAATATATTCTTTCCAAGTCTCAGAAGTCAAGTTTAAAAAAAAACAAAACAAAACATTAGTAAAACTCCTGCCACAAGAAAGTTGCCCACCTCATCTTAAAGGAGCTCATAAACTTTTTGCCATCAAACCTCCCTTAACATAATCTTAACATATACATCTCCACTAAAAATCCAATCACCAAAATGAACATAATGAACTATGAAAACCATACAATGAAACTTTGAGAAAGGTGGATTTGTTCCAACAGTGTAACTAAAAGGTTCTTCATACCTCCTCTGGGTTCAGTCTGCACCTCCCTGAGGAAGGTACACCTCACTTTTTGAACAATCCTGTCTTAAAGGGTAAGGATCAAAGAGCAAGAAACTCTTTTAACCAGCTTCTCCCTGTATTATTTTGCATATTACTGTTGAAGGAGAAGCATGCATTTGGGCAAAATACTGAACAATTTAAAATTTGTTTGAGGATTGCACTATAAAATGAAGAATACCTCAAATTTAAAAGAGAAAAGTGTTTAGAAAGTCTACAATACAATGTATTTTGAAAATATGGTTTTTGAGAACCACCAGAACTTCCATTATGCATAAGATTCAAAAGATTTATAGTCTCAAATTGTCTGTATTTGTCAGTATTGTTACATATATATAGCTGACATACCCTGTTTCCCCCAAAATAAGACATCCCCTGATAATAAGCCCAATCGGGCTTTTGAGTGCATGGCAATAAGGCCAAGCGCTTATTTCAGGGTTCAAAAAAAATATAAGACAGGGTCTTATTTTCGGGGAAACACAGTAGATATTATAATAGTTCAAAACAACTTCATTGTGTATTAGCGAGTTGGGAAATGCTCATTGGAAGAAGATGTTGTTTAAGAATTTCAATAAAGGCATACTGGGATAGAGAATAAATTATTAGCTCAGCACATATTGCTGCTTACCAGCATTTTCTCCTATTCACTTTAGAGTACTTACAAGCAATATAGAAGCAACCTGTAACAACTTTCAAAAGATTGTAAACACTAAAGAATAGTTTGTTGGGTTTTGATCTAACAGGTTATTTTTTGTGTGTGTGAACTCATCACTAGCAATCTTTTCTATGTGAATGAAAGAGTAACATTCTAACCCAGTTTATAAAATGTGGATTAATATCTTAACTTTAATGCTGAAGGCACAATCACAGCTATTTACTTACTTGGATCTTGCTGATGCTGAAATGACTGCATCCATTGTTGCTGATTCAAAGGCCACTGTTGCCAAGGCTGCCCACCTTGATCCCACATCTTTAATTATTTATATGTTCTCTATTGGAACAAAAATAACATTTCAAATTTGAGTACAAGCTTCACTTTAAGCCATTCAACTGTGTACAGTGACATCCAACCTTTTCCAAACTACCCATTCAAAGCTATCCAAACCTTGTTCCAAAAGATTTTTTATGATATTCTTGTAATCAAAACATTCCACAGAAACTATATAGGATTTCCCTGAAATTTGCAACATCAAACAAAAATATTTGAATGTATTTTACCATTCTGATTGCAAAAATTATCTATCAAATGTAAAGTGCTACAAGATCTGCTATCCTGGGTTGACCTTCAGAATTTAAAAGCCATGAGTTTTAGTTTCCAATTATTTTAATTTGATTTTCTGCTATATTTTTTAAACAGCCATCATTTATACAAAAATCTTTGGAAAACAGAAGGAGTAAATGAAATAAATGGGAAAAAAATCTTATTTAATGTCAACTATACTTTTCTTTGAGTCACACCGTTTTAGCTCGGTGGCCTTATAAATCATAAAAACAAATCTGATAACCATAAACCAGATAATCACTGTTAGAAAATTATTTTCTCCTCTCTTCACATGGTTCCTATACAGATTACACAACTCTGAACAATGCTACATCACATTATATATAGTATAAAAGTTTAATTTTCAATCCCTTTGCACCATTAAATACTGCATTCAGACTACATGAAATGCAATGCTTTATTTGGTAAAGCAAACAGGCATAAATCTGCAGTTATCCTAATCATAATCTTTCTTACATATTTATTTTATAATTTCACATATTCCCCATTATCTTTTTAAATCATATTCAAATGGCCTAATTTTCTTGGTTCCACCACAGTAATTTTATCATGGAATTCAGACTCTATTTGATTGTAAGGCATATTTGTTGAGTACCTCTAATTATCAAAATATTACTTTATCCCAGAATTTGCTCATATCTGTGAATAAAGCTTTGGTGGATATATAAAGTGTTTCAACACCCAAAAGAATCAAGAACAATCCTACAACTCATAAAACACAAAACATAGCTGCAATGTCACAATGCCAGTATTTATGATTTTGTCCTCTCCCTATTGGTGGCATGCACTTTCTCTATGTATTTTTGCAGCAAACGTAGGACTCACCTAAAATATGCAAAAAAAAAAAAAAAGATTATAACTTAATAGCCAGAACATGCACATTACTAGATGCCTACAACTTTAAAATCTTTAACTTCCTGCTTCCACTTTCCATTTTTATGGAAGATAAAATCAAATTTGGATGCAATAGACAACATTTGGGCCTGCACACCTCCCTGAAATAATGGAGAAAATCTGTTAAATCAAGGTTTTATGCTTCAGGAAAGTTCAGAAATAGGCAGGTTAGTGGGAAAATCAGTAACAGCAGAAAGTGCTGGGAAAATTGAAGTAGTAGAAGTACAAAATTCTTCAGATGAAGAGAAAATCTTCAAACATTTAAGCAAGAACACACATTCCAAGAAATATAGCCACTTCTAGCTGTTTTCTGACTATAAAGAAATTACTTTTCTTTATTGGTCCAACTGATCACCCTGGCACACAAGACATTATAAGCTAAGAATAGGACAAAAACAACTTGCTGATGATGTTACCTAGTCTGGTAACAAAACGTTCAGAAACTAAATTGAAACAAGCTTGGGAGAGCAAACCACTGACAAAATAATATTGAGTATATAATAAACATGCAAGAAAGAATCCCTTCGTTCATGCTATTTTCATTTATGATATTTCTCTTAGCCACTGGTTCAACATATCACAATGTTTCTTTACAAAAAAATAACAATAAACTTAATATAAAATACCTTCAGTTTACTGAACATTGGGTGGAAGTATGGTAAATAAAGTTTGTAAGCTCAAAAACCTCTTAAGCACCACATACATATTTTCCTGACATAGTACAATCAGGAAACTTGAAAAATGACAAATTCATGCAAAAACATCAATGAATCTAAAACAAATATAGGTAGTCCTCGAATTACAACAGTTCATTTAGGGACCATTCGAAGTTACAACAGCTATGAAAAAAAGTGATATGACCATTTTTCACACTTACAACTGTTGCAGCGTCCCCATGCTCATGTGATCAAAATTTGAATGCTTGGCAACTGGTTCATATTTATGACAGTTGCAGCGTCCCGTGGTCCCATATGATCATCTTTTGCAACCTTCTGACAAGCAAAGTCAATGGGGAAGCCAGATTCACTTAACAACTGTGTTACTAACTTAACAACTGCAGTGATTCACTTAACTGTGGCAAGAAAGGTCATAAAATGGGGCAAAATTCACTTAACAAATGTCTTGTTTAGCAACAGAAATTTTGAGTTCAAATATGATAAGCTGAGAACTACCTGTATTTCTGATTTCGTTTAGAAATTGAAAGTTAAAAAATAGTCCCCTCCACCAGAGATGAGCATCTCTGTATTCCTATTAAGCATTATTTTAAGAACATATTCTGAGAAATGTAGAGTCTGAAATATGATATGAAAATGGCATTACATTACAAAGTTAGGAATATGACATGGATATCTGCAATAATACATCTAATTATGCTGCTTTTGTTTACAACACCAACATTTCTGAAAGCAAATTGACCAGGGTTATTTATTCCACTAAAATGACAAATCTCTGTTAGTCACCTGCAGCCCGCAAGGAAAAACAGGGGGACCTAATCTAGAGACAACCAAAGGAATGGTTGCTTACAACTTAGCTTGCGTTTCTCATCAGAGTTGTTTTTGTTACCTTTCGTACAACCGAAGTGAGGTTATCACTTTTTTCAGTTGTTATGGGTTGGAACAGGGTTGAAATGGCACAACTCCCTGAACTGGGGCAGACAGAATCCCACTCTACATTTTGAAACCAAAATCCAGACCCAGAGCAGTTCTATCGTTTCATATCAATATCCCATGAGGTTCAGCAAACTACTTCCAATAGTTGTCAACCTGATCTTTCTGGGCGGTCCAGAAACTAACAGAAGACAGCAGCTCTTTTTGTTGTACGCCCCACACACCCTCTATCCAGAATTTTGGGTACTATTTTAATTATTTGTGGACAGGGGGATCCTATTAAAACTGGAATAAGCCTCCTTCTGAATAAACACCCATAGGGTGAGACTAACCACATCAAAATATATATATTACGTACAAGTTCTTTTTTCCATTGCGACACACACACACACACACCTTTCAACCATCTCCTAGCTATCAGCAATCCCGCACAAGGTCGGGCCAGCATGTTTACAACACAATGTGAGCGCGCGCCTGGCTCCTGGCCTTCTCACGTGGCAACCATGGCAACAAAACTAAGCCGTCGCCCCAAGTGTCAATCCAGGCTATTTATCCCGTTGAGATTAGGGGGCCTCAACGCACGCGCACATAAGGCTCGTAACGAGCCCAATCTCAGCCCGTCGCCAGGATAGTCCAGCAAGATCAGGGCGCATGCGCACAACGGGGGTCGGGTTTTTCCCCCCTCCCTCTC
>QLTV01002011.1:1168891-1207123 GCA_003457575.1 Thermophis baileyi
AGAAAGAAAGAAAGAAAGAAAGAAAGAAAGAAAGAAAGACAGACCCGGGATCCACCTCCCTGCGCCTTTGTCTCGGCAGGCAACTCTCTCAGCGGGCTCTGCAGCGGGGCCCTCCCGCCGCCTCGGCTCTTTCCTGCGCTGCTGGGCATGAGTTAAAGAGAGAGAGAAACAGAAAGGAAGGAAGAAAGAGGAAGGGTGGGGGGGTGGGGGGGGGAGAGAGAGAGAGAGAGAGGGGTGTGAGAGAGTGTGTGTGAGAGAGAGAAGAAAGAGAGAGAAAGAAAGGAAGGAAGGAAGAAGAAAGAAAAAAAGAAAGAAAGAAAGAAAGAAGAAAGAAAGAAAGAAAGAAAGAAAGAAAGAAAGAAAGAAAGAAAGAAAGAAAGAAAGAAAGAGGAAGAGTGTGTGTGTGAGAGAGTGTGTGTGTGAGAGAGAGAGAGAAGAAAGAAAGAGACAGAGAAAGAAAGGAAGAAAGAGGAAAAGTGTGTGTGAGAGAGAGTGTGTGTAGGTGTGTGTGAGAGAGAGGTGTGTGAGAGAGAGTGTGTGAGAGAGAGAGAGAAGAAAGTAAAAAAGAAAAGAGAAAAAGAGAGAAAGAAAGAAAAAAAGAGGGAGAGAGAAAAAAACTCTGTGCTATTATTTTTAATTGTTCCATTATTTATCATGTGTTAATATTTTACACTGTCCCTACACCTAGAGTGATTTTACTGCCTTTCTTTTGCCCAGGGCTACCACATATTTTTCAGGGATTTACATGCATTCAATGTCTATAGTCCAGAGCATAAATATGTGTGTGTTTATTTTGTACATCAGGTTGCATAAGTCCAGTTTAATATGCTATCCCTGGTATGTGATGTTTTGTATACATATAGAGAAAGAAGCACTCTTGTGATCTTTGACTTTTACACTTGCTGTCAAACATCAACCATAATACTAATTACTGTTTTGAACAATATGCAGGTTGTATTACACGAATGGCTATTTTATATGTGAAATTATGACTGACATATTTCTGCACCTACTGTAGATACGTTGAGGCTGGGTGTGACAAGGAATGGCTGGGAGGGGAGGGGCCAGGCGAGGCACCCCTTGACGTGAGTGACATTGAGTTGGCCTTGCCCACCCAGTCACATGACCATGAAGCCACGCCCACCCAGGCACATGACCATGAAGCCATGCCCACCCAGTCACATGACCATCAAGCCACACCCACAAAATAAGCCACGCCCACAGAACCGGTAGTAAAAAAAATTAGAACCCACCCCTGGCCATGCTCCAGTCAAAATGTAGCATATTTAAATACCATAGATCTCAGTGAGAAAATTGAAGAATTCATTTCTTCACTTTGTTTAAAAGTTCTTATTTATGGGACTAAACTTCAGATTGTATGAAAGATCTGAAATGTATTGGGGGAAAAGTTATCTTTATCTTGGGATTTAAAATTATGTGTACGTGATAACCTCTGGTACAAATCAATCTATTCATCTATCTTATTGTCATGCATACAAAGGTACCTGCATATATCAGAACTCCTGAAATGATAAATGTAACCCCCCCCAATTGTTTGAGATATAAAGTACTGTATTAGATGCTCATGGATTCACTAGACCAGGGGTCTGCAACCTGTGACTCCGGAGCCGCATGCGGCTCTTTGGGCCCTCTGCTGTGGCTCCCTGTCGGGTGATCCCATCACTGACTGGCCCCGCCCCTCACCCTCCCCTCCCAGTCACTCCTTGCCTAGCCTGAGAAGGTAAGGGCAACGGCGGGGCATGGAGAAGGGACTGGGGCTGATTCTCTGGCGCCTCATTCTTGCTGGAGCTTCTTCCAGCCCTTGTTGGTGCTGGGCGTGCCTCGGTTGCTTGGGGAGACGTGCAACCTGCTCTCTGGCCCGACCCAGCTGCTACTGACGCTGGCCTCGCTATCGTGAGGGCTGGTGGGGTGGGAATGAGATCCGGGAGGAGGGGATGACAGAAAGGGGGATGGGCCTGCAGCGCCCAGCTGTGGTTTTAAAATGTGCACGGGGAAGTTTCGCCGCCCGGAGGACGCTTTTCAATTAAAGCCGTGTGTGTGTGTATCTCTGTATCTCTCTCTGTCTCTGTGTCTCTTCTCTCTCAGAAACCCGGCGAGCTCTCCTTGGGGCTCTTCGCTATTCCTTTTCTTTCTTCTTGGCAACTTTTTGGAAATCCGGGCTGGCTGAGGAACAAGTGCAAGCCACGGTGGAGGCTTCCCTTCGGGCGACCCTCCTCCTCCCCCTCCTTCTCCTCTCGCGATCCCCTGGCCAGCTGTGGTAGGGCCGGGAGGGTGCGCACAAGCGGGGAGACCCTCCTCAAGCATGTGCCCACCCGCCCTGTGTGTACCTTTTCTGCGCTTTCGCCAAGCCCAGCCGCTCGCTTGAGGGTCTTCCCGTTCGTACGCACCCTCCCAGCCCCGCCACAGCCAGCAAGGGGGTCATGAGAGGAGAAGGAGGGGGAGGAGGAGGAGGGTCGCTGGAGCCTTAGTGCAGGAGCGAAGTGGCCCTGTAAATGCCTTTGTGCAACATTTGTGTTCAAGGCAGCCTTTGCCTCCTGCCGCTTGGGGCTGGAGCTCATGTCCACCATGCTCGGCTGAAGAGCTGCTGTGGGGGGAAAGGGGACATGGCAAGGCGATGGCCGGACCCTTAGTGCAGGAGCAAAGCGGCCCTATATTTCCCTTCAGGCCACATTTGGCTCAAGGCAGCCCTCGCCTCCCGCTGCTTTGGGCTCGGAGCTGTAAGCCACATCCTGTTGCTAGGGGCGAGTGGGACAGGGTTGCATTGTGGCTCCATGTCGTAAAAGGCTCCAGGAGGAGGAGAGGACCTCATCTCCCCCATTGTGAAGCGCGCTAAAGTTCACTGTGCTGTGCAAGACTGTGCTGTGCAAGGCGCTGCGAGAGCAGCGAGCAGGCCATGGAGGAAAAGGAGGAGACGACCCCGTCTCCCCCATTGTGAAGCGCGCTAAAGTTCACGGTGCTGCGCAAGGCACTGTGCGAGTGCCTCATGGCCTGATCGATGCCTCATATCAGAATCAGAGAGGGAGAGGGGGAGAGGGACATAGAGAGAGAGAGATACAGAGAAACGGGGGGGAGAGAGAGGGGGTGAGAGACGGAGAGAGACGGAGAGAGAGAGATAGAGAGACAGAGAGAGGGAGAGATAGAGAGGGAGAGAGGGGGAGAGACACACACACAGATACAGAGAGAGGGGGAGAGGGAGGGGGAGAGAGAGACATAAAGAGATACAGAGAGAGGGGAGAGAGAGACAGAGAGAGATACAGAGAGGGAGAGGGGGAGAGAGAGATACACAGAGATAGAGAGGGGAGAGGGAGGGGAAGAGAGGGGGGAGAGAGAGACAGAGAGAGATGATAGATGATAGATAGATAGATAGATAGATAGATAGATAGATAGATAGATAGATAGATAGATAGATAGATAGATAGATAGATAGATAGATAGATAGATAGAGAGATAGATAAGAGAGAGAGAGAGAGAGAGAGAGATGTCAAAAGGGTTTTGTGGCTCCCGGTGTTTTTTAACAACCAGTTGTCTGCCCTAATGACCGGCTGGAAAGGTGTGGCTAGGGGGTGATGTGACTGGGTGGGAGTGAGTGATGTGGAGTTGGCCACGCCCACCCAGGTTTTGTGGCTCCCGATGTTTTCTTTTCTGTGGGAAACGGGTCCAAATGGCTCTTTGAGTATTTAAGGTTGCAGACCCCTGCACTAGACTATACACATCCCCTGGATGCCACCGGGTGACACTGTTTCATGGAATGGACCCACAGCATGCCCCTTCTGCCAAGACGAAGAGAAATAATTGGTAGAGAAGTTGTCGAGCAATAATTTGGCATTGTACTACAAGAGGCTTTTTAAGCGGTAACCAGCACTTTCAATTACATATGGAAGCTTAGTTATAAGGTACTAGTAAAGTGCTGCTCCAGGGGTGCACCAAAGTGCTTCCATAACTACTCACTACTGTATTTCAGATCAATTGCAGCTTCTGCATGGTTTTTCAAGGTTAATCTAATATATGGTACTTTGGTATCCTGCCAGGGGTTGACTAGGCAATGCAGAAGGATGACTTCACCTGGAGATTTCATGTAGATATTCAATAGTAGTTGAGAACGTATAGAGGCCTTGGAACGTGTAGAGGCCTGGGAAACCCCACAGAATGGATACTTGGGGCACAATTTCTCCTTTATCTACCAGCACTAACTGGAAATGCCCCAGAAGAAAGGAGAACCACTATAACACCATGCCTCCCATTCCTAATCTAGGAGAAGTAGTCCAGAGGTATATAGTGATTTTTTCCCCCAAAAGTTTGTATTTTTTTTCCCAACAAACATTACATCATCAATCCATCAGTGTGTCATCTGGGTACAAAATTTTTGTGTCAACATTTTTACATTTATCACCATTTTCGTAATATTAATAATCTCTATTTTTACAGTTCAATTTAACTTATCTTCTATCAAAACATTTTTCTTCTTGCTTTATTTAATTTCATATCTACTTTAATCTGTATTCATTCTCTATCCAATGATAAAAACACTCCCATACCTTATAATACTCCGATTCTTCTTTTCCTTTAATTGCCAGTTAGTCTATTCATTTCTGCACATTCTAATGTTTTCTTAATTATCTCTCCCTTTGTAGGAATTTTTCCCGCTTTCCAATTTTGCGCAAATACAATTCTAGCTGCAGTTATTATATGAATAATTAAATATACATTTTCTTTACTATATTTCTCTGACAAAATACCCAACAAAAACAGCTCTGGCTTCAAATCAATATGTTGCTGTGTCATCTTTTCTAACCACATTTGAATTTGTGCCCAATACTTTCTTGCTTCTGCACATGTCCACCACATATGCTAATACGATCCTGGTGCCTGGTGGCATTTCCAACATTTAATTGATTTATCCTTAAACATTTTTGCCAACCTTTCCGGTGACATATGCCATCTATAAAACATTTTATACAAATTCTCTTTGTATGGTGTAGCCATTATTAATTTATAGTTTTTTCCCCATAATTGCTGCCATTTATCTAAATCTATCATGTATCCAAAGTTTTTTGCCCGTGCTATCGTTTCTTTTACTTGCTCTTCTTCTAATTTAACGCTGAGTAAATAACTATACAATTTTTAAATTATTCGATCCTCTGTTCTTGTATTTCATCCAATTGTGTCATCTCCAAATAAACACCATAAATTTAGCATCTTTTTCATATCTCGCTTGTATTTGCAAGGTATATAGTGATTGATTGTATCAAAGACGGATGAGAAATCAAGGAAGGCCAGGATGGATTGTACCACCTCATCCCAATCCTACCACAGGCCTTCTATAACTACAATCAATGCTATCCAGATAAGCCATTTCATAGCCCTCTGTAACTACAAGCCAATCGCTTTCCCCCAAACTTCCACTTTCTTGGGACTAACAGTTTTAAACTCATCCCAGATAGCTATGCCAGTCATCTCCCAAGAGATTTCCACAGCTGGTACAGAGTGAATCTGAGTTATTTTATCCAACAGACACCTAGATTAGTTTTTATGGCAGCCCTGTAGATCGTCCTCCATTCTCTCCAAGAGTGATTGGGTTACCCTGATATCTATCTCTAGATGCAATAAGAATAGAAAAATTACATTTTGCTGTTCTATAACCATGAGGTAGTCTTACCTGTGTTAAATCTGATTCACTTGTTTTCCGTCAGTGACTCTGTGGGATCTACAGGTCACACACGCACAATTTTATTCAAGTCCTTGGCTGCCCTTTCATTCCAGATAGCAACAAAGGCCTCAGATGAACCCAATCCAAGCTTCTTTTAAACCTATAGAGATTATCAGGTGCCTGAGACAGACAAATCTAATGGGCCTTCCTCCCTGTGCCAAGGAGTGCTTGAACAGAACTCTAAGGTACCGTATTTTTTGGAGTATAAGACCAGGGGTGGGTTCTAACTTACCTCGCTGCCGGTTCGCTTCCTCCCGTGCCGCGTGGGCGCGCCTCATGGGTGCGCATGCGCAGTGCAAAAAAATAAATAAAAAATAAAAAAGCCAAAAACAAGATGGCGACGCATGTGCAGTGCCAGAAAGTCGGCTTCTGCGCATGCGCAGAAGAAAAATAAAATTCAAAATAAAATTCAAAAAAATTTAAATGCCGGCACCCACGGACCGGCACCGACCGAACCGGATCCGTGACGTCACCAGTGGGTTGCTACCGGTTCGGGCGAACCGGGAAGAACCCACCTCTGTATAAGACGCACCGGAGTATAAGATGCACCTTAGTTTTTGGGGAGGAAAATAGGGGAAAAAAATCTGCCTACCAGGTATTCATCTGGGTAGTGTCCTTAGTCTGGTCAGCTTCAGCACATTATTTTATCCCCTGGTTAGGGCTTTAAAAAAAACCTTCTTCGGAGGGAGTAGCAATGAAAAAAGCCTGCAAGCCGGGAAGAGCTTCGAAAAAAGCTTCGAAAAAGCTATATTCGGAGTATAAGATACACTCAAATTTTCAGCTTTTTTTAGGGGGGGGGGGAAGGTGTGTCTTATACTCCGAAAAATACGGTAAATGATCTGACCACCACAATGAATTGATAATGTCATTTCCCAATTCCAGTTCATAGCACTGTGCCCCAAAACAGGTTTACATTAGAAGGGTTTCCTTCACTGAGAGATCCCTTGGTAAGCCTTTCCCAGATATTATTGGATGGCAGTTGTGTTACGTGAATAAACCTGTGTGTGTCAATGTGGGTTGCTGCATTCTGCACCAGCTGAAGCTTCGACAGGGACTTTAAGGATAGTTCTATGTGGAGTGCACTGTAGTGCTCTAGCTGCAAGATGACAAGGAATGAATGACTACAACTCTTAACTGCACCAGGTCCAGATAATCTGCATCTCCAGAATTTTTTGAAACTGCAGGTCTACCATGTTTTTTTCAATAACCTTTCTAAAAATAGAAGGTTGGATAGTGGATTAAAATTGTCCACACAGCTGGGCCCAGCAATGACTTTTTCAGGCAAATAGAATCACCACCTATAGAGGCATTTACCTCTACTTCATTCCAGCTACATATTACCTACCAGGTGCCCCTAACCAACTAATATCTAATATACAGCAAATTGGTGATATTTCATCCCATGCTGGTGATGATCTCTGCCAGTGATTTCATATGGCTGTAAATAGTAATGGGGAGAGGAACAAGCTCTAGGACACTCTATAATGAAATGGGCAAGGGCTCCATCTCTTCCCCAACCACCACTGACTGAAACCAGGAGATTCTCCAGGAAGGAGATTAACTGAGGAACAGTGACCTCTATACCCAATCCTTACAGCAGGTTTAGTATAACATGGTCAATGATACTGAAGAACATTGAGAAATTCAGCAGGAAAACACTCATAACATTTCTCCCCCTCATACTGCTTAAAAACAAACAGAAAATAAAACAGTATTCTATAATAGTTATCTCTGATTCATAACACTGGATCTAGAGCTGATAAATGCAGATTTTTCTATTTTAGCAGCCATAAGTTCAACAAGCCTACTGCATTAAATATACAGGAATTTGAAAGCACCTCCTTTCCCAAAATAAGTAGAGACATATTCCATACTCCCACTAGCAGAAGTTACCTCTACTCAATTTTTACTTTTTTCATCGCTTTGTAACAGGGGTGAAATGTGAAAATTTTCCCTACCGGTTCTGTGGGCATGGCTTGGTGGGCATGGTCATGTGACCGGGTGGGCGTGGCCAACTTGACGTCACTCATGTCACTCACTGTTAGAGCCAGGAGCTCCACATTCTGAAGCACATTCTGCCCTTCTGAAGCCCCCAATGCTTTGAGTTTCCCTCCGCCATCTGGCTTGACTGCCCAAGTGAACCTTGGGGCCTTCTCTTGCCCCGCTCTCCATCCCAGAGGGACGTGCATCCCCCCCGCCAATCCTACATATAAACCGCCCACCCCGTTTCTGCAAAGGCAGAGCCCCCCCCCACAGGGTGATCCAAAGAGGGGAGGGGGATGCTGTAGAAAAGGCAGCCTTCCACCCGTGCCTCCCGTGCCGGCTCAAAACACTAGACAGCGTCGCAATGATTTTTCATTTAAAAGGAAAAAAGAGGGGGGAAGCTGTACTTCGGCCGGTAGACTCCCCGCCGCAGTCGTCCTCCTGCAGAAAACGGCCGTTCCCTGAGCTAAGAAGGCAAGAAGCTGGCCTAAGGGAAAGCTCCGCGGTGGCGCGGCTGGGCCTACCCTGGCCCTCTTCCCATGCAGGGGGCTGCCACCCCGCCGGCTGCTTCCACCCCTCTCGCTCTGCTTCTTTGCCGGCGGGAAGCACCGCTGCGGCTGAGCCTCCTTCCCCCAGAGCACCGGACTCCGCAAGCCGAGTTCCCGGAGTGGCGCCGGCGGTCAAAGAGAGCAGGCAGGTGGCCGGATGGGAAGCCAGTGGGCTGCTGCGGAGCCCCAAGCCTCGCGGAGCCGGCATGGGAGACACGCCGCCCGACATGCTTTCCTGCCTTCCATGTGGCCTTCCGCTTGCCTGCCTTCGCAAGCTGGCTACGGGGACACCGGGAAGGCCGCATGGAAGGCATGAAAGCATGTCGGGGCTGCGGGGAAGGGAGTAGGCTGCTACCTCCCTTCCCTGCTGCCCCATGTTTTCCTGCCTTCCACGTGGCCTTCCGCTTCTTCCTCTCCCCCCCCCCCACTGCCAGCATCGGCCTTACCTTCTGCTGCTGCTGCTATGGGGCTGAGTCTGAGAGCGGCGGGAAATGGCAAGCGGAAAAGGCCCAAAAGGCCAGAAACGGCAAGTGGATGTCCCAGGGCTGCTGCACATGCGCACCGCATCTCCCGCAGCCCTCTTCCGGTGCGGACTCGCGTCCTACCGCATGTGCAGTCCCGGGACATCCGCTTGCAGGGTGAACGAGCGGCGACCCCCGGACCGGTTAAGGGCCGTTGCCAGCCAGCCATCGCTGGCGGTTCGGTGAACCACCAGTGGCCATCACTACCGGTCCGCCCGAACTGGTCCGAACCGGGAGCATTTCACCCCTGCTTTGTATAATAATACTTCCTGTTCAACAGAGTCCTCTACTCTCAAAATAGGTTTTGGAGGATGATTCATAGCACTTAGACTTATATACCGCTTCACAGTGCTTTACAGCCCTCTCTAAGCATATTGAGTCAGTATATTGCCCCCAACAATCTGGGTCCTCATTTTGCTGACCTCGGAAGGATGGAAGGCTGAGTCAATCTTGAGCCGGTCAGGATCGAACTCCTGGCGGTGAGCAGTGAGTTAGCCTGCAGTACTGCATTCTAACCACTGCACCACCACGGCTCAGATGACTGTCATCAATCCTCTTCAATATGGACTCAAATCTTCTTATGTCTATACCAACTGGCATAGTTACAAAACTTATAAATAACCAAATTCTACACCATACAGGCATATTTTACACATTAAAAGCCACACTTAATGGGAAGCTAATTGTATAGTTACTTAATATATAAAAATAAAACAATGTATTGATATTCACAACAAAGACCTGAGAGCTAATTCTATTTAAGTCACATACATTTGGACACCCTAATATCTATTTTTAATAGAAAAACCACTCAAATATTATTAATGTACATAATGAAAAACACAAAATATAAAATATTTTAGGAAAATGTAGTTTTCTTTAAAGATATGTAGTATTTAATTCAGGAGTCCTGTTTCTACCTACTTTTACCCAGTCATTCTGTAACCCAGTCAAATGATGGTTTCTGGCAACACACAATCACCCTAACCAGGTCACACATAACCATTTATAGAATACAGTGTCCCATATACTTTCTCCAGGAAATATATAGTACATCAGTAATTTTACCCAAATATCATTATATCATTAGCCTCTTCCCCAGGGAATAGGCTGGCTTGAACTGTGCTGCTAAACAGTGTTTGGTACATACATTATGTGTGCTTGAGCCTGAAAAATTACTTCTGTCGTTGAGAAGGTTGCTTTTTTATTTACTCTTTTTCTTTTGGTCTTTTTCTTCTCAAGTATTAAATAGATAAGTCAACTACCGTACCTGTCTTTATATATTCCCACAATGTGATTAGGTAAAGTTAAATTAACTTTTCCTTGTTGGGGTTCCTAGTTTAATTCCCTTCTTGACCTAGTTAACATTATTATAAAAACAGGACCACAACAGCATGCATTAAATAGTAAAAACGTATGTACAGTACACATACTTGTGCTTCTGAGATTTGTTCTGCATGATATTGTTTTTCAATGTTCAGAGAAAGTAATCTGTTCTCTCGAACACATGCATTTATTTGTCAATAAATTTATATGGAGAATATCCAATTGTTCTGAAAAGGTATGGCTTGCTCCAGCTTCACAGTGCAAGTAAGGTGGATTCAGAGGTGGTTTGGGGTTCACTAAATTTGAAAGCCAGCACATCACAGGAAGATGTCTGTTTAGCTTGCTTTCTGATAGAGTTTTCACCTGTAACATCATCAGATTTCAAGGCATATTCAAATAAAGAAAAGCATCCCGGAGTAAAATCAGGCCTGCATTCCCACATTCCCTTAGAACACACAATATAGTATCCTAGTTTTGTAGAATGAACCATTTTGTTTCCATTTGTGGAACATGTTAAATTTATACGAATTATTCCTTTCAAGAATAATCGAGTGCCAAATATTTTACAAAAACATGCTTTGGTGTCCATAAACAGCTTTTTCTTCACTGAGGAAAAATCAGGTTTCCGGTCTTATCAAGATTGTTCCTGCAATTCACTTTTGAAAAAGCACATGATTTTAACTAGCCCATTTTGAAACATTACTATTTCGTTTCAGAATGTATTATTTCACATTACAGCTTAGGAGTTCAAAATCAATTTCTGCTTGGATTCAGAAACGCACACATACACCCACCTCCTTGCAATCACATATGAATTTTTTTATTAATTTCCATTTCAATGCCGTCAGTACCCTCAACTCTTCATAAAAGCATATGAAGCTATGGGTTCTTTTAAAACAGCAACTGAACAAAAACGTTAGCCACTCTACTGTATTTTTGTATGCATGAAAAAAGAGGGGGGGGGGAACAATGCATGCATAGGATGTTCTGTATCCAAGCCATGATTTACAGAGTCTGAAACCAGGGTATATTTTCTATTGAAGAAGAACAGATAAAGGCACAATATTTACATATACTGTAATTTTCTGTGCACTTAAGCAAGTTAAATAACACTAATTGCTTCCCTGTTTTCCATACTGAACATAGCTACAGAATTCTTTCATAGAAAAGCAAATAGGCTTGTGAATTTAATACTTTTGATTCTGGGACTGCTTGTACATAGGTATCACTGACATAAACCCACTGTCCTACAGCTGATCCGGGAGATTCTTTTAAACCTGCAATGCAAACAGACGCACACAACCAGTGTTCATTAGCTGTAATCAACAGGTACAATCAAGCTAAGCAAACGATTAGGATTCAAAAGCAAGCATCTCACTCTAAAACAGGACTGTCAAACTCGCGGCCCGCGGGCCAGATGTGTCACACGCTGCCCACGCCCAGTTTAGCGAAGGGGAAAAAAGTCACTATACGTCACGTGACGCTGCCGTGATGCCACGAGGTTGACACCCCTGCTCTAAAACATTTACAAATTTGTTTTTAGGATCTTGGCTCTGCTCTTTTGGAAGCTTTACTGAAAGTTGTGAAAGTTGCTTGAGAAAGACTCTGTGAAACAAGGAAACCAATTATGGTAGTAACACCCAAATTGTGGATTGGAACAAGCAAGAGTATTTGAAAGAGACTATTATCTTGTAATAATGAGGGTACTTTTTATATTCTTCTTATCATTCTCTGCTTGAGCAAGGAGGCAGTAGCTTCAAGGCTGAGGAAAAACTGATACAGTATAGTATACCAAATCTAGACTGTATAAAAAAGTACATTTTTCTAATATATGGGCCTCTTGAGAGTACCAGCCACACCTGATTGCTTAAATTCATGTCCACCTCATGCCAAAATTAAAATCATATTAACTGATATGACCCATGCAATGTAAAGGAAACAGTTTTCTGCAATTATTAGCATTTGTAACAATATTTTGGGGAGACAAACTATGCAAATGAAAATATAATAAAGATTATATACATACATACATACATACATACATACATACATACATACATACTGTATATACAGGTAATCCTTGACTTACAACCATTCATTTAGCAACCATTCAAAATTACAATGACACTGAAAATAATAAGTAGAAGCAGTCCTTGCACTTATGACTGTAGCAGCATATGCTGGTCACATAATAAAAAAATTCAGGCACTTGGCAACCAGCATGTATTTATGTCAGTTGCCATGTCCCGGAGTCACATGATCACCATTTCCAACTTTGCCAGCTGGCTTCCGACAAGCAAAGTCAATGCAGGAAGTCAGATTCGCTTAACGACCACATGAATCACTTAACAAATGCAACGATTCACGTCTTAACCGGAGCAAAATAGGTCGTAAAATTGGGTGCCACTCACTTAAAAACTGCCTTGCTTAGCAATGAAAATTCTGATCCCAATTGTGGTCATAAGTTGAGGACTATCTGTATATACAACATAGGTATTTTTTTTTAATCTAATCACACAGTTTTGTTTAGATACCTACCTTGAACATTTTTATTGCTAGAATTGTGCTCCAGATATTTTTTGGACGATGATCGGATTTTTACATAAGCTGCATAATGACCTCCCCGCATGGAGCCATTATGCTCTACTATTCCATAAAGCGCATAGAGGACCTTCCCACCATCAGTCACATTCTAGGAAAGGAAGGAAAGAAGTGAGGGCCACATAGTATGGACTTTGTAATACTTTCAATATGGGTTTTGTAATTCTGTTGCACTGGCTAACTAACATAGTTTTTCTTATATTTTAATTTGCCTTATTTCTCTTTTTCTCTTTTAAATGTATTGTTAATAATTAGCCCTAAGTCTAACCTAGCAAGAAGAGTGTAAAAGCTTTATTATAGAAACTACAACTGGCCAACTCTTTGATACATGTTAAATAAATGCAATTTTATTAAAAGAAAACAGCCAGTTTATTCTAATTTCAGGTAGCAAAAGGTATTTTCAGCTATTGTTAAAGCTTGGTTTAACAGAATGATCTTGTGTTGAACATGAATCTGACTGAAATGTATGACTAAAAATGTGTGACATCTGTAAGAAGAAATTCACTTCAATTTTCAACTGAAACATTACCAATTTTGCTTCAAACACAATCTGACATTATGCTTTTATTATGTCTTACCTTGCAAAAGGCAGAACAAAATGAAGCCAAGTCCAAAACAAGTGGGAAATCTACATGTCGATTTACTTTTCGTAGGCTCATGCCAGCCTTTAAAAGAAATTGAAAGTATTTGTAGAATTTGAATTTAATGCATAAATATTTGAAATATGACATTTTGAAATAAATAAATCAGTAGCTACTATGAGTGATCTACAAAACAAATGATCTTTTAGAGCTACAATATACAACCTAAAATATCATCTTGCCTTGTATCATTCCAGTCCAGGAAAAATTAAATATAGAATATTTAGGAATCAAGAGCAAAACCTGAATCTGAATGCTATATTTGAAGCATATTATTAAGCTAGGAATCAAGTAGTGCTGAAACAAAACTTAGTTTTTTTTCCTTTTAATAGATATACTGTATTACTTTGCAAAAGTACTGGAAAGACAACAAACTCTGTATATAACACACACACACACACACACACACACACACACACACACACACACACACTGTATATATGACTACAACTCACAGTGTCCCTCTTTCTAGCCTGGTACTTTAATCTCAAAATGTGCTGAGATAAGCAACAGATACTTAGAATAAGAAAAGGGGGTTTTACAGATTAAAAAACTTAGTATATTAGCTACTCAGTGAAAACAGTAAAATGCCAATGTGCAACAAAAACCACTTTGTTTTTGCAAACCTTCCACCACTCCTAGACAACTTCTGAAAATGAACCAAACAAATATTTAATGTAGCTCTAATAAAAATACCTGTCTATTAACTTTTAGGGAGGAAAAACCCCCCATCTTTTTCAGTGCATTACCTGATGAAATCTTTTCAGATGGAGGATCAGAACAGTAGGAACCAAAGAAATCAGCAGCTGCTTCCTAGCATTTGTATAGACACATTCTGTCTTCTTATCTATAAAAAATACATCATTTATAAGGAAAATGATCTGAAAATACATGAAAAATATAAGGCATAGAGACAGAAACAGATGTTCCAATAATATATCCTGGTCAATAATATCACAAGCCACTGAAAGAGTCAGTAGCATTAATAAGGGCTTTCCTGGTCATTCTGTCAGAGGTGGTATTCACTTACTTTCCCTACCGGTTTGCAAATGTGAGCGCATGCATGCGCACGGCCTTCCGCGCATGTGCAGGGCTTCAAAATGAGCCTAAATAGAATGACATAGCGCCAGGACAGGTGGGCAGGGACGGGCCCACCCGCAGGTTGCCACTACCAGTTCGCCCCAACCGGTCCAAACTGGCAGAATATCACCTCTGCGTTCTATACTTTATGTACAGGCCAATCAACGGGCAACTCCATGGCTAAAGAATGATCAAGTTATCCATTCTATTTAAAAAAAACATTTGAAAGTGTAGTACCACTACTTCCTCATCAGCTTAGATGAGTGTGGAATACTGGATATCACCCAACAGTCATTAAAACTGACCAAACTATACCTCCTTAAGCAACAGCCTCACTCTTTCCTTCTATCTCAGTGGTTCTCAACCTTTCTAATGCCGCGACCCCCCCGCGACCCCCCCGCCGTCGCCGTGACACCCCCCCGCCACCGCGACCCCCTCCCCGCCCCCTCCCCACGCGGGATGAGGTGACAAAGGGGGCGTGGCACCAGGGGCGAAATGCTCCCGGTTTGGGCTTGCCTGTGGGTCGCCGGACAGCTGATAGCGTGGAAGCCGGAGACTTCGCCCGGACGCCACCATTTGAGTTCTTTTACCCTCTGCGCATGCGCAAAGCATTCTGCGCATGCGCAGAGGGTAGAAGAACCCAAATGGCGGCGTCCGGGCTACCAGCTGTCCGGTGACCCGCAGCATGGCCGAACCGGGACCTTTTCACCTCTGCAGTGACGGTGGCACCAAAATGGCGGGCTAACGTGTGCGGCGACCCCTGTGAAATGGTCGTTCGACCCCCAAAGGGGTCGCGACCCACAGGTTGAGAACCGCTGTTCTATCTGCAAGAACGAAACAACAATCTGATCATTGGCAGGCTAGTTTTTTTACAGGGCCCTCAAAGCCAACTTGAGAAGAGATCCAACTGGCTCCAACAGATTCAAGAATATTCCCTTATTCTTCAGGAGATAAACGACAAAGCTGTCTCAAAAAGGATGGCACTGGATGGTTCATCAGACACCGTTGGTTCAAAGTGACATCAAAGCCAGCAATGAACCTGAACAATCTTACCTGCAAAGAATCAATGAACAGTTAACCTCTAGGTGAATTTACACAAGGCCTTTGAAATGGATCCCTCAATTCACTTTTAAAGCAGACAGTATAGAATATGGGAAGGGCGCTGCTTTCCAAAACACATAAATGCCACTCTTGAATGAGCATGTCCTTGAATCAGAAAGATTTTTATTACCAGCTACCTGTGGAATTTGCTTTTTTCTGGTGCTTGTGCTTCTGATCTGTACAGTTTTCACACAGCAGCTTATTGTTCCCCATTAGCAGCTCCACGGAGGTAAACTGATAGAGGCATGATTGAACTGAACATTCCTTAGAACTTGTTACGTAACTCTGAGAAAGAGTCTGGAAAGCATTTTGAGGGTTTTGCACCTCTGTTGAAAAGGCAGTGTTCTTCGACAGGCTCGAAAGAGTGTTGAGAGGCCCTTCACTCTCAATGGCTGTGCTTCCAAAGTGAAATTTTGACAAGGCACTAGTAAGCGCCTCCGTACTACTATTGCTGGATTTGCTATATTGCGTTTTAGTATTTGGAGGTAAGTGTCTGTGTCCATCTGTACATAAATCAGGTGAAGGACAAGTTTTATTGGCTGTAATTTGCTTAGGCGCACTTTCACTTTCAGAAGCCTCGCTATCAGCATCAATGCTACTTTCAGAACGGCTGACTTCTTTCTCACTGCCTTCAGTCTGACTTCCATTTCCTGGAGAGTCCAAAACGGCACTGCTGTCTCTTGCGCATGAAGTATTGGCTCTGTCTTCTATTTTAGAGTTTCTTATTGTTCCGGGCAGAATCAAAGGGCTTGTTTCTTCTTCACCAGATTTGTTGGCAAGTCGTCTTTCATGGTTTACCTGGTTCTGCCAGTTGCCATGTCATCATCAAAGCGTTAAAGGAAAAAGAAAACAAAACCCCTCACATTATTCAAATCCCAGAGAAGCACTGCAAACACAATCTTACTTTCTTTATACATGCATAAATATGTAGGTATATATACCAACTGGCCTTTCTATATGGTTAGATTTTGGAGTTCAGCCTGGTATCTAACCAGATATGGTACCAAGTGGTTGGGAAGAAGAGCTTGGGCATTTGCTCTCTGTTCTTGGAAAACTTGAAACCCTACCCATTTTATAAAAATGCATAGCTCTATTTTATATTGCACATTAATTAAATTTCTGGCTCATTCAGATTTATATTAGATATAATTGTTAGCAAGTCAATATGATGCGGTCTCTTCAGCCAATTTTTGTTTTATTATTTGTAAAACCTGTGGTAACTAATCATAATGATTATTTAAGTTATTGTTTGTTTTCATTTATTTTTATATTTCACATGTTTTAATTTCTATTTTCTGGTAAGTGGAATTCTGGTCATTAACCATAATAAAAGAGTGACTGATCTTCTTTTCTCATAATTTTTATTCAGTGATGTCCAGCTGAAGTTTTATTTTATATAAAAAAACAAGCATATTCATTGGCAAAATCTTTTTACCATCTTTTAAATTCATTCATCAAGTTAAACCAAATATCAACCACATTATTGCCTATTGTGATTTGTAAAACTGTAAAATGTTTATGTTTGAAGGGATCAAGAAGCCTGAATAAGAAAGTATTCAAATGAAAGGAAATCTACATAATTATGAGGTGACAGAAATTTACACAAGGCATTTACACACATACAAAAAACTATTTAGTTTTAGTCTTTGAGTAAATATTTTAAATTCATACATAAATTATTTTAAATTGATAAAGCCTCTTGATCTTATTACAACCTGTCAACCTCCTATGTTCATACTTGATGATGCCATTTATAACTAATGTTCCTGAACGTGGAAACTAAAATTTGGTAATGAATAGACAAATTGCTTCTGAATTTATTGAAGTTCTTTTCAAAAGATTTTAAATGATATTATTTAAGAAATCATTTTTCAGCAAGGTTTCCAAATCAAATGTTAATGTTTGCTTTCAAGTACTATATTTTAAATCTATCATTTTAAGATATCTTCAGCCTCTTCATACTTATATACAATCTTATATATATTTCAGTCACAATCATTTCCTTTGTATTAAAATCTTTTAATTAATCAATGCAGTACTAAAATTTCTGAAAAAAGTGATTAAAGTACATTCAAACACTTGTGACCTAAAATTGCAAGTTAAAAATATGTAATCCGGGTTTTTAAAAAGAACAATGAAATTTATGTGAAGAACATCTGAATTCATGTCCAATTGTCCATACTGGCTTATTCTTACCTTATCCTTTGTTAATGAACACTTTCTAGATAATTTTGATTGCTGATTAGTCAGAGCAGATATGGAAGAACAGCTGAATCGATCAACTTCTGTTTCTTGTATTTGTTTACCTTTGCTTGTCCTTCCAAAACAAACAGGTTTTGAGGTCTAGAAAAATCAACATGGGTTACTAGCAAATCATCTAAAATATTATTTAATTAGAATTGACTTTCATACATACCATGAATTAAAAATCATAATAGCTGCGTTTACACAGTAGTCTAAACCAAAACCAAACCAGATTTAAAGCAATATATAACACCAGCTATAATTTCTATGCGTAACAATATATTATTCTTTTCTCCAACCTAAATTGGCTGCGTTCTTTATATCAATTGGCACGAAGAAGACTTCTGACAATTAACGTGAAGGCTTTATGGAATAAGAACTTTCTTACCCTTTCTTCTATTATAGGAAGTGAAAGATCAATGAAGGGTTCTTTTACTGTGGAAATCTTAGAACAGAAAAAAATGAAAATGGCAAGTGAATATACACAACTTCTGGATTCCACCATACATACAGTACAAAGTTATATAGTAAATACCGGTACATTTTTATTAGGCATTGGAATACTTCACAAAAATGGAAAAACTGGGATTTGGAGGGGGGTGGGGAAATCCCCACTGTACAGGTACTCCTTTTTTAATGACCACAATTGGAACTGGCAACTCTGTTGCTAAGCAATGCAGTCATTAAGTGAGATATCACATGAACGCGAATGGGCTTACAGCCATGCTTGCACCGTGGTTGTTAAGCAAATCACATATGGACATCACATGATCGCAGCTTGCAATTTTACCGCCAGCTTCTCCACTGACTCGACTTGTTGGAAGCCAGCTGTGAGCCATGCAAATGGAAATCACATGACCGTGGGACACTGCGACAGATTCTGTTCTGTGTGCTTTGCTGTTTAATAGCTTTATAAAAGGAATAACTCTTTATGTATGCAAGAACAGCTTTCATCTATCTTTCTACAGATAAGACACATTAAAATGCAGTGCTAGTCTCATAAAATACAGTAACAGAGAACAGAGATTCCTTTTAGAATATTCTGTTGAATTCTACAAGCAGGAACACATAATTTGACTACTATATACAGTAGAACCTCTGGTCACGAACGCTTCTGACCATGACCAAATCGGGTTCCGACCAAAAAATTCACAATTTTTTTTTCCCAGCCGATTTCCCCTTCCGCGCCTTTTTTTCTTTTTTTTTTGTAAGCGCCAAATTTCCAAAATTAGGTTCGGGTCACGACCAAATCGGTTTGCGACCAAAGTTATGGAATGAATTATGGTCATGACCAGAGGTTCTACTGTAGATGGTTTCAGGATGTTGTCCACTCAAAGTAGAGAAAAACAACAAACTTCTATATATGTCTAATAGTAATATCAAACCTCTAACAACAATGCACAAGCAATGAAGCAAGATTCATATGGAATTCCATTAATCTGCTTTAACAACCAGGAAAAGGGGAGCAGGATACAGAATCTTGGAAACCAAATAAGCAATCCTCATTGCTTGTGAATTCAGAAATACAGACACATTAGAAAAGATCACATAATTATGAACTGTTCATTATCACCAATGAAAGCTATAGAAACTATTAAAAGATGATTCTTCACAGGTATTGACAAATATATTTAAATCGGTGTTATTCGTAAAAAATACTTGTAAATCATACTTAATCACCCTTCAATCACCTAACTATATATTCAGCTAACGTTTCTTGACTAACAGAAAGTTTTTGCTATCTGTTAGAAGTATGGGGGAGAGATCATTCTCAGTTATTTCCCCTCTTCCTGCTCTGATGGATTGGCAACCCTTTAAAAAAAAACTGTGGAAGGCAGCGAGGCCAAAGTGCAGTTATCAGAATTGTCATTTCTTCCTTAAGGCATAAACTTCAACTGGATCACAGAATCTTCCTTCAGCAGAGACACTATTTAAATAGAAGCAAACTATGAAACAAGGCCAAGTGTACTGGCTGGTAGAATCAGGCACGAAGCTGTCTCTCATCTTAGAAGCTAGAATGCCAAAGTCTACACCCTGGTAGGAGGCACACTAACAACACTGTTGCCTAAAGTTGCTTTTCTTCATTATTACCATAATTTTTGTTCACTTGCTTTTTTCAAGCAATAGAAATAGGCAGTGAACAAAAAAAAAATAGATGTAATTTCTGCATATATATTTTTTGCCTTTTCATCTTCCCGTCAAGCGAAGAAGATAGGATGGAGAAGCAAGCGAATGGACAACAGCAACAATGATGGGGAGAATAACCAACCAGGACCATCCTAAAGACCTCACAAGTCTCATACCAGTACCTGAGACCAGCCTATTGACTTCTGTGGTGTGCCTCCTTCCCGTGCTCAAACTGCAGGCGACAACTTAAGTGTTGGTCTGCATGCACTAAGGAGAAAACATTCTTTCTCTTTACATATTAGTTATTTTTCATAACTGGTATTCTTAGATCTATGCTGATTATAAGAAAAACATTTCTTTCTTCTCCAAGTAAAGCTAATACTTGACAAATGGGAGAGGTGGAAACCAAGTTGAACTTAATGAATTGAATATTTAAGAAGCCAGTCCACATTGTCATGACAATATCAGAAATTAGCCTACCATTATCCAAATGATTATTCAACACCCTTCTTATCAAATTCCATAATACTTACATTTTCACATTCTTCACACATGATAGTGCTGGTCAATTCACCCACAAAAATCCTGTCTATGAAATTCATCTTCACACCCTCTCTTCCATATGCTGGAAAAAAGAACAACTTTAAAAATTGTGCATCTCTATTCTAAATTTAGCAGAATTAATTCTAGGATTTAATTCAGAAAATATACATCCAAAGTAAGTTATAGTTTGCATCCATCAGCAGGGGAAAAAATTATCATACCAAAGCTGCAAATACTTGGGTGGCCACCAGATGGCAATAAGAGGAAAGAGGTCACTGGATGTTTGCATGCAGATATAGTTTGATTATAAAAATGAGTTATCTATGACTACAGTCAATTTTGGTTTTTATTTCTGCTAATTAGATAAAGATATATCGTTTGTACTTCACAAGGAATGTGGTAGATGTTTTATTATGTTGTGTGATGCAGCAGTAAATTCCAGTAGATTTTACTTTTTCCCCTTAATATAATTTTGAAAACTATTCAAAGAATATGGGTTTCGGTATCTTTAACTAATTATGTGAATTTTACTCATCAACAACAAGCTGAGAAGCACAACTATTTGCCTTGAGATGATGATATAGCTGGTGTTTTATCAGCAGAAAATAATCTCCCCAACTCCTTACACAGCATGAATTTTATAAAGTTCTAAATGTGCTCAAATGCTTCCAGGTTAATATGTTCAGGGCTATAGTCTTCTATTTATATTCTACATATCTGAAATCTTTTTTATGCACCCATCAAGTTGCCAACTTTTCAGCTTTTCTAGTTAAAAGAAAAGTACTGCCTGACACCTCACAGTACAATCCTAGTACCTTCTCAGAAATCAGTCTCCCTGAATTCAGTGAAACATTTCCCTAGATAAGTGTGCACAGGTGCTGGAGCAGGGGTGGGTTCTAACTTACCTCGCTGCCGGTTCGCTTCCTCCCACGCTGCATGAGCGTGCCTCGTGGGTGCACTTTGTGCACACGCGCATGCGCAGTGCCGAAAAATAAAAATAATTCCCCCCAAAAAAGCCAAAACAAGATGCCGACGCATGCGCATGCCGGAAACACGGCTTCTGCGCATGCGCAGAAGAATTTTTTTTAAAACAATTCCCCCCCAAAAAAAATTTTTTTAAAAAAAAAATCCAAAAAAAAGATGGCGGCGTCCACGGACCGGCACCGACCGAACCGGCTCTGTGACATCACCGTGACATCACCAGCGGGTTGCTACCGGTTCAGGCGAACCAGTCCAAACCGGGAGGAACCCACCTCTGTGCTGGAGTCTTCGGTTTGTGTACTCTTCTTTCCTTTTCAATGATTGATCAAGTACTGTACTTCGATATGCAGCTTAAATATATTACCTCTGTTATACAATGCTCTGCCTCCTCCCCAAGTGAAAATGCTAGAATTGCCTTTTAGACAACATTATAAAGATAGCTTATTTGCACAATAAGAAAACTCTTGTGCAAATAATACAGGGAAGTGGTGCCAAAGGAAACCATACCTTTGACTTTTCTTTTGGTTTCTTCATCTGCTGTTTTACTTGTTGGATTATTAAATGCTGTTAAGATTGCAGCTTGTATGCGCTGTAACACAGAAATTTAGCACATTTTTTAAATTAAAGTTTGCAGTTTTAACTCTCTTTAAAGAAAAAAAAATTAAACAGCCTATTAATCAGACTGGACAATTACTCTTCTTTCGAACACATAGGTTCATATTAATGACAGAATTTGAAATAAAGTCTCAATCTTTCACAATAAGACCTCTACTCTTGTTTCCATATTCTTTTATTTAATTAATCTTAGTTATTGTTATACTTCCTTGCCCTTAAAGCCTAGTCAAAGGAGTTGCAAAATGAGTGAGATATATAACATTAAGAAGAGCTATAATAAAATACCGTTCTAAAACAAATTAAATATATATTATCAGCAATAATTTAATCAGAAAACAACAGAATTATGAACTTTTCCCTTCTTATACAAAGAATATATGTGTGTCACAAGAAAATATACACAGGATTTTATCAAGTCTTTAAATACATTGTTGCTGCTTTTCTAACATAAAGACTAGCAATTTGCACATAATTAAAATTAACTACCCGTGTTTCCCCGAAAATAAGACCCTGTCTTATATTTTTTTGAACCCTGAAATAAGTGCTTGGCCTTATTGCCATGCACTCAAAAGCCCGATTGGGCTTATTATCAGGGGATGTCTTATTTGGGGGGAAACAGGGTATCTTTACAATAATCATTTTACTTTGACGTATTTTATAATTTAAGATGTGCTTAAATTATAGGTAGAACCAGAAAGTGTCCAAAACTCATTCAGCCTAAATATGAAATTAGAAAACCAGGTTTATCCTAGTTCACCACTCACCTTAAAGCAGCAGCTGTGGAAGGAACAAGGCAATCTGGATTGCAACTTAGGGGGAGCAAATTTAACCCTTTATGCCTCTGCAGTCTTCATGAAAAATACCAATCCACCCAACTCAAGCTTCCATTCAGACCCAACCCAGTTTCCCCACAAATAAGACTGCAACTGCCATCAGTCCCGCAGTGGGTTGCTCCCGGTTCGGACCTGTTCTTAGAACCGGTAGTGGCGGCGGCAGGAGGCTCCGCCCACCCACCCGGGATGCTTCTGCGCATGCGCAGAAACATCGCGAGCGTGAGCGAGCGCACGAACCGGTAGTAAAGGGTTTTAGAACCCACTACTGCATCAGTCTATGCCCATTAGAAAACATCTGGAAAGACCTAAACTGGAGAAAGTTTCCCTATTCTATTATAAAGCCTACTGTTGTCTGAAAACCCATTACTTCAATAATGTTGCAATTTGTGTATTTTTATAAAACGCATCACTTCTGGAATGGTTTAAAAGAGGATTGTTGCTTGCATCAAGCATACACAGAGAAAAACAAGAAAATATTGAAATCATCAGCAGAAAGAGAAAAGATCTCCCCATGGAAGAAGAAAACTAAATTCAGTTCTACGGTAGTGAGAAAAGGAGGAAGAGGTTCCTTTCTTTGCAGGATAATATATATCCCTATGAATTGGCTAACAGATGGGGTTAATGTTACAAAGACAAACAAACATAATAAATTGCAAAAGATCAATTGAACTAAGTATACTTTCACTGGAACTGTGTCATTCCAAGTTGGAAAAAAAATGAAATTATGATAAAAATGTAATTTTGGACTCTTTTACTTGAGCATTTGTTTTTCAAAAATATTAGAATATTAATATTAATATTAATGTGATATTTGGAGCTAAAATAAGTCCTAATATTGGGCAGGGAAAATACTAGGCAAGAACAAAAATTACACCTGGATATTTTTGGTATTAATATATATTAATCTAACATTCAGGGCGGACATCATTAAACAATCCATACAAAAAGTTTTGACATTAAAATGTATGTTACAACTGGGCTGTGATTATTGCATAGCCCTCTGTGCTTGTAATTAAATCATACATGACTACATTTTAAAAATAGGTCTCTATAAAGTGATTTCTCATGTACGTGAATAAAATCTGTCTCTATCACCATCAGAAAAGAAAGAAAAATACAATACAGATGAAGGGTACCTGCTTATATATTACTGGTTTAATGGTACAATGATGGATATATAGTGAAATATATTAGAACTTCTCTACCAAATGAGTGTCTACTTCACAAATACTTGCCCTAGCTATTAATTCCCAATGCCTCAAATACTTTTTCTGTTCATCTTAAATCCAACAACATATGGTATTAAAAAGAATCCACCCATGAAACTAAATAATTTCACTAATCTAAACAATGTCATAAACAATTTTGCATGCAAAAGAAATTCTCTTTTTATTGACATGACTGCATTGATTTATATCAAAAAGACAGTCTTTTTAAGGGTTTGAGTGCATCAGACATTAATAAATTAACCAGCCTTGGTGTAAAGCACTCCCATAAGGGGGTAAGGGGACTGTATGCAACTTTGCCTGAATTACTGACTTTTTGAAAATTGGTTAACTGATAAGTATTAATTTATGTAAACCCTACATTTATAATAATTTAGGAAAAAGCAATTACAAATACAAGTCCATCAACAGGACATATCACTAAGAGAACTGTCTCACAGGTCCTGCTGTGGCTCTAAAATAAGAAAATTTAATTTTACCATTTAATTTGCTTATTATTTCTAATGGTTGTTTATTATTGAAAACAGTTCTTTTAAAAAAACAACTCCACAAGTTTACAAAAAAATACCTTCTTTAAATTACTTGTGCAGAAATATAGATAACTCAGAGAGATGGGATAATATAGAACCGCAAAGTAAACAAAAGCTGACCCAAAGTGAATCCTTATAGGAACCACGTTTAAGAGAGACATGAGAACAGAGTGCTTAGTCGTTCTAATCAGTTGTAAAGGATTCTGGTGGCAGACAGACTGCTGGAGGCTTTCTTCAAAAAAAAGGGGGGGGGAAAGTCATCGTAGTGACACTCTCTAACAATAGCACGATTAACAGCTGTGGTATTCCCATGACAGACAATGTTGCTCAGGTTTGTTCAGGCTGGCACAACTGTCACTGCTCACAAGATGGTCCAGATTCTCAGATCTGACATTCTCCATTTGCCATGATCATATAAAAACCTGAAAAGTGGAAGGGGAGGGAGGGGAGACGCAACAGCTTTTAGTAGTAATGCCCCTTGCTGTGAAGCCTGAGGTAATAAAATCCCCTGTTTGCTATATTGCTCCTTTATGGCGAAATATGGGCTTAATTGTTGATACAGGCTCAACATTTGCCTTCCTTAAAGGGAAAGGAAGAAGGGAATGTGGGATTTTGGGCTATGAAGAAAAGGGATGATACAATCGTTTTGATTTATCTCTGCTAATACAGTATTGGGAATTAACATTTTTCCTACCATATAATTTCACAATGGGCTAAAATCAAGATAGTTATCTCCCTCTTTCCAGACTCTCACCTTCATATATGATCTTGCAAATGAAATTATCAGCCCCAAACATATTTAAACCAGTGCTCATTGTAATGAGGAAAGTATACAGAATTTGAGGCTGTGGAAAGTGGAATGGGGGCAGAAATGGGTTCCTCCCGGTTCGCACCGGTTCTATAGAACCAGTAGCAAACCGCTGGTGACATCACGGATCCGGTTCTGTCGGTGCCGGTCCATGGACGCCGCCATCTTTTTGGGGGGGGGAGATTTTTTTTGAGGGGGAAATTTTTTACTATTTTTTTTTCTTCTGCGCATGCGCAGAAGCCGAGTCCCCGGCACTGCGCATGCGCCACCATCTTGTTTTTGGCTTTTGGGGGGGGGGTTTTTGCGAATTTTCACCACTGCACATGCGCGCGCAGCCACGCAGCGCGGGAGGAAGCGAACCGGCAGCGAGGTAAGTTAGAACCCACCCCTGAATGGGGGTATTAACTTTCTGCTCAAATTAAATATGTAATTGGTGAAGCTTCAAACATTGGTGAAGCGAAACATTGATAAATAAGGACCATCTTATATTTGACAATCCAGCTATTTTAACTGATGAATAAAGCATGACATAATAGCAGAATGGGATATACATAATTGAACTGATAAAGGTAATTTAGATCACCTGATCTAGATTATTCAAGCAGGGTTAAGGACCAGGGATGGGTTCTGGATCCTTTTGCTGCCGGTTTGCTCAGGGTCACGCCATGCGCGCGTGCGTGCTTTGCACTCCCCCTGCAGCAATCAAAAAATAGCTTCGCAGGCGCAGAAGCAAAAATTCGCTTCTGCGCATGCGCAGAAGCAAAATCCAAGATGGCGGCACCCACGGAGACACCAAAAGAACCGGTTCCGTGACGTCATCGCCGGTTTACTAACGGTTCTAAAGAACCGGTTACAACCAGTAGGAACCCACCTCTGTTAAGGACTGTCTGTGATCTTTAATGGCATAAAGGCGGCATTCTAAATAGTATTCTACAAGTTGATGAGTATCTAATATAACTGGCACAAAAGTGGTATCACATCCTCAGATTGTCAGGCATCCATTAGCATTCCTGGCCAGATTTTTATTACTGATTGTGGAGTTTAGATGCTAGAGTCAAAAGCTGTCCAACGTAATGTATTATCACACTCATATTGCCAGTATGAAATTAAAGATAATAACTACAGTACTATATCCTAAATTAAGGAGTTCAATTATATTCAATGGGTGGGATTCAGAGTTTTATTCTACCATGGAGTGAAATTCTGCTAGAATTCTCCCATTGATGGACAGAAGAGGCATTTTGATCTAGTCCTCTCTCTTTCCAGATTCCAACACTATTCTAATAAGTTCTCCACCTCTAAATCTTTGGAAGAGATGTTGAGGGGACGTAAGGGGCAGGGTGAATAGCAACCTACTCCCATTCAACCAGTAAAAAAACTCCAGTGGTTCAATAGCCACCAATCGAATAAGGTATACTTCTGTCCATATCCAGAGGAAAAAAATCTCTATAGAGTAGTAACCAAAGCGACACTGTTTAAGAGTTTGTAAGAAAAGAGAATATCATAGATCAGGGGTAGGCAATTATTTTCCCAAAGGGCCACATGAGAAACCGGGACTGTTATGAAGGCCAAACCAATAGAGCTGTGAAGGTGCGTAAGCATGCAAATACACTCATATGTAAAGTAAAAAAATAAAATAAATAACAGTCACCTTCAAAATAAAAGCCAGCCATGCAAGCCACACAGGAACAGCCAAAGGGCCGGATGTGGCCTGAGCTCTGTCATAGATCGTACACTATAATATTCAGACAGCTTGGATCCAATGTATTCTTTCAAATAAAAAGCAACATAAATTTACAGCAGAGCTGGAGAACTAGAGAAAAGGTTTTTTTTCTGGTTGAAATCATTACTGCTTCTGTTTTAGAAGTTGCTGCTTTAAAGTCTCGAGTTTAAAAGTTGGGATGGGAGAAGGACTGGGAAAATAGTGCAGATAGGTACTCTGAAATTTTGCTAATGAGTTAGTGAAGCTGCTGTAGTAGTCCTGCGTTATGAACTCCCATATTAAATAAATATTTTAAAATGTGATTGACAAACAGATACATTGCACAGGGACATTCATTCAGAAAATCAATCACGTTGCTTATCATTCTTTTATAAGTATACTTTTGTTAGGACACTGAAGTTGGGCACAGAATAGTTTGGAAATTACCTACCATCAGTAAATATTTTTATTACATTATTTAAATATGTATTATTCATATATATAAGGCTGTATGTATGTATGTATGTTCCAGCATAACTCTGGAACGCCTCGAGCAATTTCAACCAAAGTTGGTACACATATGACTTACTATCTGGCAACAAATACTGTGGGGGTAAGACACCCCTAGTACCCCTAGGGATGGCCTTTCGGAACAACGGCCGTGTTCTGTACACTGAGCCTAGCTCAGCGTTTTTCTGAACAGGCCTATGCCTATGAAGGGAGCCTGATTAGGCCAGTACAGAGGCCTTTGATTGAGCGTCACATGGCCTAAGAGGATCGGCCGCCCCCACCTCACTGTGGCAGCCTGATCTCGCAGGGAACAGCTTTGGCCTGTGTTTCCAGAATCATCCTTCGCCCCAACTCAGGCCTAGGCTTCTCTCACACAATAGGCCTACGAAGCAAAGGGAGCCTGATTAGGCCCAGTACAGAGGGCTTTGAGTAAGCGCGCCACGGCCTAAGCAGATCGCCCACCCCCACCTCACCACGGCAGCCCAAACCCACAGGAAACAGCTTCGGCCTGTGTTCCCACGATCGTCCTTCGCCCCCACTCAGGCCTAGGCCCCCCTCCCACAGTAGGCCTACGAAGCAAAGGAAGCCTGATTCCTTCGCCCCAAATCATCGCGCGAAGGACGGGACCACCCCAACCAAGGCGAAATAGGTATGGAGGCCACAGAGGAGACCCATCCTATTTCAGCAGGGGTGGAGGAGGTGCAGCATGGCCCAGCTCAGGGATTTATGTTCCAGTCCCAGGCCCAGTTTGAGGAAATGGAAAAACGGGTGGTGGCAGAGGCAGGGGGGTGGAGCTTCTAAATCCCCCAGCTGTCCACAGGTTCCGTAGCTGGGATTTGAACAAGGTCCTTATACTTTTAAAACCCTGTAAATAAAATTGCTTTGATTTGACACTATAGATATAATTCATTCCTTTTCCTGTCTAATACAAGATTGGAATAAATAAATACCCGGGCAACGCCGGGTCATCAGCTAGTTACAATATAAAAACAGCAGTATAAAACAGAATAACTTTTTTGAGTGAATCCCTGAATAAAGTAAAATATGAGTACAAATTTAGGTTTGATTTGCAAAACAAATTCACACAGCAATCAAACAGTAGCCAATTAATATACTCTATTTAAAATTAATAAATGGAAGAATTGACTATTACACCAAAATCTATAACATCATCAGTGGTTCATTGAAGACACCCAATAGTAAATTATTTTCTTAATGTATAGCATAAAATAGCACAAAGTATTTTTTTTTAAATAAGTAAGTCAAACTGTTTCTTTTTGCAAAAATAAACACTTCACCTTTGTTTCTTCTATTCTCATTGCATCCAACAAGTAGTGGAGCACTTCCTGGCTATCCTGTTGTTGAAATCCTTTAAACCGAGGGGCCCTGCAGAGGGAAAAATGGTCAGTCTCTGGAGAAGGAGTTATAAGGCTTAAAAGTGGTTTAACATGTACATGCAAACATATGTTCAAGAACAATGATGCTGTGATGGGCAGAGAGGAAAGAGGGTGAGAAACACAGATCAAAATGAGAGAGAGATGGACAAAACATGGAAAGTACATTTAGTTTCCAAAAAGATTATAATGTGAAATCTGATTGAAAGATGACAGGCCTTAACTACATTATCTTGGGATAATGTGTGACAAGAAGGGCACTTGATTGTCTTCCCAGTTGGACCACCATGGATGTAAGCAACATAGAATAAGGTGTTCTACTGGCATAGGGAAGACCAGATTCTAATCAATTCTCAGCCATGGAAGGTTACTTTGGGCCAGTCCAGTTTACCTCAGTGTTGTCATACCATAATTATACATCAGGTTGTAAACTATCATCATCTGTTATGTGATATGTAGTAATTTTTGGAGAATTTCCTGCCAGAAGGGTTACATGGGTGGCCCATCAGCTACATATTAAGCCCCATGCTGGTCATAATCCACAAAGCAAAACCACTGAACTGTGGAATTTAATACAGGTAGTCCTCGACTTACAACAGTTTGCTTAGTGACCATTCGAAGTTACAACAGCCCTGAAAAAAGTGACTTGTGACCATTTTCCACACTTATGACCATTTCAGCATCCCACGGTCACGTGATTTACATTCGGATGCTTGACAACTGACTCACATTTATGATGGTTGCAATGTCCCAGGGTCATGTGATGTAAACCAAGTCAATAAGGAAACCAGATTCACTGAGCAACATAAATTTTGGGCTCAATTGTGATTGTAAGTTGAGGACTACCTGTATAAGAATTAGGGGTAAGGTACAGAATCTTGGAAATTGCAATAGGAACTTCCAGCTTTCTTTTACTAAGGATTTCATCAAGGCAGAGTCTCTGCATGTCCTGAATCTCATCTTCTGGGCTTTCGAGTTGCCATCTATTAATGAATTTCTTTCCCATTTATTATTTTGATTTAAGGTCCCCCATCTCTTTCCCAGCCTCCTCAAAATTTCTCACACTGCCCAAATATCTTGCCAAAAAGTTACAGAGCAGGGGTGAAATCCAGCAGGTTCTGACAGGTTCTGGAGAACCGGTAGCGGAAATTTTGAGCAGTTCGGAGAACCGGTAGCGGAAATTTTGAGTAGTTCGGAGAACCGGCAAATACCACCTCTGGCTGGCCCCAGAGTGGGGTGGGAATGGAGATTTTGCAATATCCTTCCCCCAGGAGTGGGGAGGGAATGGGGATTTTGCAGTATCCTTCCCCTGGAGTCAGGTGGAAATGGAGATTTTGCAGTATCCTACCCCTGCCACGCCCACCAAGCCACACCACGCCCACCAAGCCACGCCCACAGAACCGGTATTAAAAAAAATTGTATTTCACCACTGTTAGAGTATTTTAATGTATATTGTTCTGTTATGAGGTCTAATAAAATTACCACCATGCTATGAATGTGCGGTTTTTATTTTCATTTTGTTGTCATGAATCAACAGAATCACTCTGATTTTTTAAGACAGGCACTGACTCAAGTTATCATCAACCATTCTGATGGCTGGAAAGCAGTGCATCAAAGGGCCCAACTGTTTAATTCAGAGACAGCTTTTTAAAAGATTTATAACCATTGGGAGATTAATATGGAAGAATATTCACCATACACTCTTTGAAACTAAGCTGCTAGCCCAATCATTACATTTCTATAAACAAAACTGAGAAGATGAAAATATGATACTTATCATTTCACCTAGTCACTTGTGATAAAGAATGCTTCAAGGTGACCAGGCAGGAAAGTTGAGATAATTGTTTTTAGATCAATGAAGGTATATATGGGGGAGGTGCTAGTAAAGCTTTTGAGCTTATCTGTGAAACTGAAAAGATCACTCACATTTTAATATGACAGTAACACCATCCTAATTGCAACATAGTTTTTTTAAACTCTCCCTGAAAAACTGGACTGCTTTCTTATTGGAAGAATGGGTGTTGCTATTTATTTAATCAATTTTTATGACCATCCAACTCACAAACTGTGACTCTGGAAGGATGATCAAAACCTATTCAAAAACATTGTACAGAACAAAGACATGACAAAATAAAAATTAAAATGTTCCCCCAATTCTTCCTTTCTCAGACAGACTTTCACTCTAAATAGGGCTGCCATCTATGGACATAAGAGAAGAAAAATAACCATGTTTTGTTGCTGTTATCACCCTAAGTACATCTTAATTTTAAAAAATATTCATTTGAACTCAGGTTTGTTCTCTTCTAGCTGTCTTCTATATGTTTCTTCCACTACCTCCTCCTCTCCCAGAATTTGTCAATAAACTAAGGAACTTTCGGGATCCATATACAGTTTTCTCAGATGCAGCTAATCTAAGGCTGTCATCACCCCCTTATTCCAGGTAATGACACCCAAAATTCCCTGTGAAACCCCAAGATCACACAAGGACCTAGAGGAAGACCAAGTTAATAAGTCTTTTTTGGGGAGCATAATTTTATTAAGGATTTTTTAAAAGAATATAAAGACTAATACAAGCTAATAAGAAGTGAGAAAAAGAAAGAAATCAAAGATAAGCCAAAAAAGTGTAACGGGGGGAGGGGGGGAGGAATAAAGGTAAAAGAAAAATAGAAAAAGAAAAAGGATACCAAGAAGTAGTTTCTGATCTTCTTTACAGCACTTGTAAGTATAGTTATAAACTTTACCTCTTACTCTAAGGTTACAAAATAATTGTCTTTTTTCTAGAAGCTCTTCTGTGTAATCACCAAAGCCATAAATCAGAAACTCGTTTTTTTCTGTTCCATTCAAAATGTCTATAAGGGGCCAATTTAACAAATCTCACTCCCTGTGGTGAGGAGCAGGTACAGGGAATTCAAAATGATCTGATAAAGGATTAATAGCAACATTAACTTCAGATCACATTGCTACTGCTTTGTTTTTTATTGCAAATAAAAAACTGATCTAATTCTAGGTCAGGTCTAGGTCTGGTCTACGGTGGCAATTCATTCCCCTGCTTTTCACCTAAAGAGAGCAGGATTAAGTCCTCCAAAACCACTAGTAGCCAAGTAGGAAATTGTCACGCAGCACAAAGGCTGGTATAGCAGTAGCAGCACTCCCATCTAATCAGCAGAATCTCGTGTCTGCTTATGTGGGGAAACAATTGAAAAGTCACCAGAAACTTGATGACAATAGCCATTCTACCACCCCTGTCCTTGGGTCCATGGGGTACACACCCAGCTGGGCACATTTCCAAGAGGTCTTTCCCCTCCATACTAAGCCAAGTCTTAGCAAGGCATGTCAGGTCAGCTCTAGACCTCCAAGGTCCCTTCCAACTCTGTTATTCTGTCATTCACTATTAATCCATGGGTGAGAGAGATCTCATTACAGTCTGAACGGGAATTCATCAACAGCTAAAAGCTCAGACCACTGGATCTTGGGGGCTGAGTCCAGGAGCCAGGAACATGGAGCCAATACATTCACACCAACACCACTTTCCCTATGAGTGACCCATCCCTGCCTCCCACCATTTCTCCTCTTGCCCATCACCAGCAAATTTCCAAGTTGCCCTTTCTTTGCACTGACTAGTGGAGCATGGCATATGCATATAACTGTTGTCTGTCCTTTTCTATATTTGGTGTAGGCTACAACTGACAGAACAGAGCTTACGGTGCTTTCTAAAAAAACCAGACTATGAGAAGAAAGAACATATTGCTAGCTTAGTGGAGTTTCCAATAAAACTTCAGGGAGGCCAATTTTTATTTGCTGCCTAAGGAAAGATGTTCTGAACAGTAGTTTTAATGTATGTCAGCAACTTGTCCTATACGCAATAATTGCATTTGTCATTTGCCCTGAGAGGACCCTTTCAATGAAGACCTTAGGTAGCTTCACATATTAATAACTATAAGAGAGAAAATAATAATATACAAAAGAATCCGGAGAAGAAAATGGGGCAGTTTCCAAGCACAGCTTGAAAACTTCAGAAATCAAACAAGGTCCTATGCTTCAGAAGAAATAGCTCTCACATTTCCTCAAGTTTTGTAAAAGTTCTAGTGCATCCTTGACAATCACTGGAGACATTGCTTTTAGGAACGGTTGAGGCCAGGAGACCTGCAGTCTCCGTGCAAATTTCATATAGCCTTTGGCCCGGTTTTCAAAAATATTTTGCAAGCCCTTTGTTCAGCAGTTTTTGTCCTATGAAAAACCATTCTAAAAACAACTGAGCAAACAGGAAAAGAAAGAAAGGAGAAGAGAGAGAAAGAGAGGAAAGTGACTCTTATTTCTGGCTCTCTCACTCTCACTGGCTTCAGTTTTCTGTATCTGTATTCTGCCCCAATAAATTTGATTATGTGCCATCAAGTCATTTTCAACTCACAATAAATACATACAGTAATTAGGTTTTCTGCACAACAATCTATTTCTAACCTGGTCTTTCAGGTCTTCCAACATCACCAATCTAAGTCCATCTACCCTGCTACCATACCGGTCATCCTTTTCTTTTCTTTTTTTCCCCTTCCATCTTTCCCAGTATTAGAGCCTGAGAGCCAAATCTTCCAATAATGTATCCAAAGTAGGATTTTGAGCCTGGTCATTTATGCCTCAAGTAAGAACCCTGATTTGTTCAATGATCCATTTGTTTATTTTCTTGGCTGTCTACAATATTCTCAGGACACTTGATTGATGATGATTTGTCAATGCCAATGGTGTACAAGTGGTGCTCCAGTTGTTTTGGGATTGCACTCTCAAAGTGCCTATTAAGTTTACTTTTCCTTTCTTTTGCCACCATCATTCTACTTCTACTTGAAGGTCTTTGTATTTCGTGATTTTTCTCCAGTTCTTTCTCTCCTATCCTGCTGTCTCCTGTACTGCAACATTCACTATCCAGACTTTTTTGTCTTTATTATCAACAATTGTTAAGTCTGGGGTGTTACATGGAAGATATCTGTTATTGTATGTTATTACTATGATTATCATAATCTCCAGTACAATTTAAATAAGTTTTAGGTAAAATAAAAAGGATTTAAAAAAAAAAACCTTGAGAGAAAACTAAAATAAGATAGGAAACATGAGAAGCAGGGGAACAGAAGCTGTAGTCCACATTGATATGTTTGGATTTGACAACTAAAAGATGTGCATTCCTCTCCCCTTGAAAATATGCTTCCAGCAAAATCCCTGGCAAAAATGGAGGACTCTGGAATGGTTGATTGAACTGACCACTCCCAGACGACTTGACATATGGAAGCCAGTGCCAACATGCTACAACCTGTTGTATGGCGTTAGAGAATAAATGACTGAACAGGTTGAATTACTGTTAATGGCCATAAGCAGTGAAGGATGATTAGGAAAGCTATGCCACACTTATTCATGTTTACCATCTTAATACTCAACTTCATAGAAAATATAATTATCTGAATACGATCATTCTACTGTATATTGATAAAGAAATGTCTACTCGTTTTAAATCAAGTAGGTTATTAGATAACCTGCTTGTTGCATAGTAATGCCATGATTCAATTTCTTTTTTAAATATGCGGTATGTGCTGTGTAAACATGAACTATAAATAAAATTAAATGCAAAAAATCATTTCTACTTGTTCCACTACAAAGATTAAGATCTACATTTTTAGTATGGCTAAGAGATAAATAAATTACAAAACGAAATTCAGTATAAAGTGATATTGTAGGACACAGAAAAGAATGAGAAGTCTTTATTAAACCATAGGTTATCTCTCGCTACTGAAAAAAAACTTTGATTTTATGGTAACCATCATTTACTCTAGCCTAAAATCTACAGCTGTAACTCAGGCCCAAATTTCAATTATTAAAAAAAAAAAAAAGAATCCTACCGATACTAATTACTCAGTCAGAGGCTGAACTGATTAATCTATCATTAATAGACAGTCTCGTATTCCATGGTATATACATAGTTCCAATGGAATATTGAAAAGGCCTGGCCTATGTGCTTTAGAACAGGGGTCTCCAACCTTGGCAACTTTAAGACTTGTGGACTTCAACTGCCAGAGTTTTACTATTCTTTACTAAGAATTCTGGGAGTTGAAGTCCACAAGTCTTAAAGTTGCCAAGGTTGGAGACCCCTGTTTTAGAACATACCTAAATTGTTACTTGTTTTTATTATGGTTTCTTTTAATGGTTTTTTATATTGTTGTGAGCCGCCCAGAGTCCCTTGGGAGTTGGGCGGCATACAAATTTAATAAATAATAATAATAATAATAATAATACCTGCTTGAAAAAGAATTTTGTTACTTTCAGAAAAACTGCTTTTATTTATTTAACTCTGCATAATCCAGAAAACATAATTTGAAAATAACTGCATTTGAGTTTTTCACATAAGCAGAACCTGAGCTTAGCAGTTCTATTTCAGCAGTTCTATTTTAGCAATTGATCTTAATAAGATCATTTTGTGTTTGTCAGTGGAAAGATATCAAAGGAGGTCCTAACTGGATTTTGATTGGCAGGGAATTAGAGATCTAAAAGTAATTATCAAGGTTGCTAAACATGCTTTTGATAATGATGGAACTGTGATAGCATTAGCACTTAGATTTATATATTGCTCCATAGTGCTTTACAGCACTCTCTGAGCAGATTACAATGCCAGCATATTGTTCCCAACAACCCAGGTCCTCATTTTACCGACCTCGGAAGGATGAAAGGCTGAATCTCTCTAAGCCTTATCTCAGAAGAGATAAATGTCTCTCTTGGGCTTCAAATCATTTGGTGGAGTGTTTCCTAATTAGTTGCTTCTAAATGTGAGTACTTCAACTCCCAGAATTCATAGCAATGGTCATGGTTGGGAAAATCTTGGAGTTGAAATCCACACATCTGGATGGTGCCATGACTGATGATACAGTATTGAGAATTTAGTGTAGACCTATCATAATGTTTTTATCCTCCCTCTCTAATGATCTAGAACACGGGTGTCAAACTCATGGTGTCATGTTGCCGTCACGTGACATATCATGACTTTTTTTCCCTTCACGGAGCTGGGGTGGGCGTGGCTTGCGTGTGACGCATCCGGCCTGCGGGCCGCCAGTTTGATACCCCTGATCTAGAAAGAATAATATTGGAAAAGTTCTACTTGGTCTATTCTCTTTTTTGGAACTACTATATTGTCAATTCTCAGTTCCAGGTTCATGGAGAAAGAAGTCAGAGATCCAGGACTTGAAAGATTCACTACCAATGGATCCTTTGGGTTAAAAACAAATAACATATTTTAATACCGGAATAATCATTAAATAATCACCTAATGATTATTCATTTACTAAGGAAACTCTTACTTAGCAATATTAAAGCAGTAAAATTATAACAATGATGAAAAGTAACCCATTCTATTTCTGTGAACATTTCACATAATTTAGAAATCTATACAATCAGGAGTATGACCACCATAGTACCCAACTTCACGATTTCTGTCAGCCGCAACAAGTAAAAGAATATTTAAAAGTATATAAATGTTTGATGAGCTGCTAAGTCTCTAGATAAGTCAAAAGTCTGCATCCCTAATATTCAGAATAGTGGAAACAAACAGAAGGGAGCCTGTAGTTATGCACACAATCTGTCTTCGCAAAATGTCCGACAGCTGCAACACTAACAAAATTAACAGTGGATGAATTAGTACCAGACACTAAACAGTTGCTATGGAAAAAGAAATTATGAATTTGTTTTTTTTTTGTTTAAGACTTATTGTAGGTTATTAATATCTAGGAAGGGGTATTCATACCAAAAATGCAAATGCTTACTGTTTGAAATTTTAAACAGCACAACACATTTCTGTTGATTGAAATACCGTAAGACATTATTAAATAAATCACTTTAAATTTATATAGGTAAATACTTTCTACATGGAAGTTACTACTGATAGAAGATTATCCTTACTTCTGGCACAGCTGGTTGAACAAAATTTTAGGAGAAAGAGGACCTTTCCCAGCATCTTTCATGCTATGAAGGAACAGGAGCATGGCTGAAGTCAGAGATCCAGGATTTGAAAGATTCACTACCAATGGATCCTTTGGGTTAAAAATAAATAACATATTTTAATACACAATAGTAACCCCCGGCACGTATGTTTAAACTAAACATTTCATGCAATTCAATATTATATGAAAATACTTCTAATAAGATAGTAGGAGTTCTGCTAGCTCTCCTCCAGCCTGCCCCTACCGGCATGTTTTCCGGATCTATTCTAAAGGGTCTCGCAAACCTGAAACGGACGAAGAATCTTCTCCAGAACTTCTTTTGATTAAACCTATGATTTCAACTTTAAAATAGGCTGATTTTTTGTTGTTGTTGTTGTTGTAATGGCCAACGATTTTGATAGAGGGAACGTTAGGGCGAAGCAACGTTTATCATAGAGTAACTCGTAATATACAGGACAAAATACAAATCTAATACAAATCTAAATGCAAATCTACATAAAAAACAAAATACAAATCTAACGAAGAAATACATTTTGCGGGGGAAAAATCAAGACTGATATTAGATAATTAAATCTAGATTTCTCTAGATGACATGGGTGGTATATACATCAAATAAATAAATAAATATGTAGCCAAACGCAAGTCCCATAAGGGTTTTTCAATGTAATTTTTTTAAGTCTTTAGTTTCTAAAAAACATCTGGTATATCAACTCCAGTATATGGACTCACAAACTAATAGCATTAGAGGAATTGAAAGGTTGACATTTTCATTAGGAAAAAAAAAAAGAGAGAGAAACTGTTATGTTCTAACTGTTTCAACTGTGTTGCATGGTTCCAACCAGGTCCAGCGTTTGAGCGGGAAAAAGCTCAAACGCTATTGGCTGGTCTGTCTGACAGCTCCCTATAAAAGGGCAAGCTGTCAGACTGCTCTTTGCTGGTTGCTTACACAAGAGCTGAAATAAAGAGCTGCTTTGGAAGTCTGTCTCCTGTCATCTCTACCCACTATCTAACAGTGGCGACGAGGGCTTGGGCCAGGAGAACTGTACTGTGTTGCATGGTTCCAACCAGGTCCAGCGTTTGAGCGGGAAAAAGCTCAAACGCTATTGGCTGGTCTGTCTGACAGCTCCCTATAAAAGGGCAAGCTGTCAGACTGCTCTTTGCTGGTTGCTTACACAAGAGCTGAAATAAAGAGCTGCTTTGGAAGTCTGTCTCCTGTCATCTCT
>QLTV01002011.1:1210479-1249706 GCA_003457575.1 Thermophis baileyi
GCTGCCTCACCACCATCTGTATTGCGCAGGTCTAGTAGTGCTCCAAAACGCCCCGCCTACCTGCGTGATTACGTATGCTGGACAGCTCCATCCAGGAGGGGAGGGGTGTTATGTTCTAACTGTTTCAACTGTGTTGCATGGTTCCAACCAGGTCCAGCGTTTGAGCGGGAAAAAGCTCAAACGCTATTGGCTGGTCTGTCTGACAGTGTTATCTCGTAATGTGAAAAGAGAGAGATGTTTTGAACAGACAGATTGTCTGTGCGCTTCATGCGCTTGGAGTTCGCCTGCTAGTGCAGATGAGGGGTGTTATGTTCTAACTGTTTCAACTGTGTTGCATGGTTCCAACCAGGTCCAGCGTTTGAGCGGGAAAAAGCTCAAACGCTATTGGCTGGTCTGTCTGACAGCTCCCTATAAAAGGGCAAGCTGTCAGACTGCTCTTTGCTGGTTGCTTACACAAGAGCTGAAATAAAGAGCTGCTTTGGAAGTCTGTCTCCTGTCATCTCTACCCACTATCTAACAGAAACTAAACCAGGCTTCATTCAGCAAAGTGTCCAAATAGCAATCACGGGGTTTGAGCAGCAATTTAGTGCAACCAGGTAAGTCAGAATAAAAGTCTGTTCTGTGCCATCCTCTGTTTAAAAAAGACTTTCTATCTGCAGAACAGATGGTGATGTACTACACTCCTGCTTGGAGGGAGGGAGGGAAGGAAGGAAATGATTTTTGTCATCCACATTTCTCCTGAATCCTTTGGTGCCACACCTTCCCAGATGGTCCCCCAAACCCACAATCCAAAGGGGGGAAATGGGAAAAACCATCTTTCCCCAGCTACAATACTCCTTGAGCATAATTCTGCTGATTCAAACTCTAGTGCCAACTACAAAATGATACGGCTCATTGTGCACTAGAAAAATGATTACATGAAGAGTGCCCTTATCGTTCTTAGTGTCCACACAAGGTAATGCTCAGAGATCGGTTCAAGAGAATGCTTACCAGTTGAGATGCTGGGCTTTGAGCTATTTTTAGCTTTGTCCCCTTTTCTTTCATTTCGCACATTAGCTCACTTAACATGTGTGTCTGTGCCAAGTTCTAAAACAAAATGGGGAAAAAAAGCTATAGATAATGAGCAACGGGACTAATAAAGTGATTTTTTTTAATTGAGTTGCTTCAAGCTACAGAATGTATACAGGTAGTCCTCAACTTACAATAATTCATTAAGTGATCTTTCAAACTTACAATGGCACTGAAAAAAGTTGTGATCGTTTTTCACATGAGCGTCCCCATGATCACGTGATCAAAATTCAGACGCTTGGCAACTCATACCGTGTTTCCCCGAAAATAAGACCCTGTCTTATATTTTTTTGAACCCTGAAATAAGCGCTTGGCCTTATTGCCATACACTCAAAAGCCCGAATGGGCTTATTATCAGGGGATGTCTTATTTTGGGGGAAACAGGGTATTTATGATGGTTCCAGTGACCCCAGGGTCATGGGATCCCCTTTTGTGACCTTCTGACAAGCAAAGTCAATGGGGAAACCAGATTCACTTAATAACCGTGTCTCTAATTTAACAACTGCAGCGATTCACTTAACAACCATGACAGGAAAAGTCATAAAATGGGACAAAATTCACTTAACAAATATCTCGATAGCAACAAAATTTGGGGCTCAATTGTGATCGTAAGTCGAGGACTACAGGTAAATGGTCTTCCATGGCAGTTGCTTGTCTGGATTATGGTACTTGTATCTATTGAGCAAGACTTCTGATATTTTAATTAATGTGTAACTGCCTGTATCTCATACTATATATCTTTTCAAAGGCAATCTCAAGACCAAGGAAATGACAATTAACTGAAAGTCTCTGGTCTCTGCTTGAAATTTTTCTTCTTGGATTAGTTTATACATATATAGTAACTAGGCATTTCTATAAATACATTTAAATATTAGACATTTCTTGAAAACGTGAGAGCAATATTAGAGGTAAACTAGATATCCAGTTATACAATTTTGCACAACTTGTGTTGAAAAGGGAATGAACTACCCATATAACATATCGTAGTTTGAGCTGCTTATTGCCATAGTCACTCGTACTTCTTTGTTGTGTGATTGTTATAGATTTGTGAGCAGTTTTACCTGCATAACAGCATTAAAGAAACATGTGTTTCCTAAGTTATTAATGCCTTTAACAGGAACAGATGCCCAGCTGGAACTGAGGCCTTTTCCTCTTAATATGTCATTTGCTTCATTGTTTTCTTCATGTAACCATATAATTTTTGACGATGAACCTTTAACGAGAAAAGATAAGAATCAAATCTTGTACACAAGGTACTGCATGCTGACCTTAAAAAAAACCCAAAATATCAAAAGCAACATAAACGTCCAGTTTGGAACAATACTATGTTCTTAAGAGATTCATTCAAAGAGTTTGGAAACAGCTATTAACTGAAGTCAATCAGTTCTCAGGCTCTGATTGGCAACTCTTCCTATGTTGGGAAAACACTGCAGTTGCTATTTATGCTGTATAGATTATGTTTATGCTCACCTGTAATTATAGAAATGATATGCATAATCAAATCAACTCAAAAATCAAGAGAATGGCATATAGTTTTTCATTAAAAGCAAAGATAAGATCCACTTTCATAAATAGTTGTAAAATGGGATGGATCAACAAGAACACAAGACTTTTTGGGCTAATAGTCTTTGGCCCTTTGGTTTCAAGTCTAAGATATAGAAAGTACTGGAGTGTGCGAAGTTAATTTGAACCACACATTTTCCAATTTCCTGTGCTATTCTAGATTTTAGAATTCCTCAGGATAAGCAAGTTTTGAGCCTGCAGCTCTTGAAAAAATGAAAAATCTGCCACACAATGAGGTACAGAATAGTCTGTACTTTTTAATTGAGTCTATTACATCATGTTCTTTGTATAAGGCTCCAGTTTTTAAGGCACATAAAACAATTAGTATCTAACACCCTGCCTCCAAATATAACTTGTGATCAAAAAATATTTCCTGGAAACTTCATCTAATTTTGCACATAAAAAAAAGACTAAAATTCCCAAGTCGAGTTTGCAATTTCTTTAATTCTACAAGGACTTTTTGGGTTGGTTTAAGAATTTAATAGTCTTCAGAAAATAGTTTTACTTTCCAAGATATTCTGAAATATTCTGGATTGGTTTCAGACCAAGGTAATTGTTCTTAATTCCCATTGGAATCAATGGGAAGAATTAATAAATAACTGAAACATTATTGCTTTCAATGGAACTACATTCAAATAATTAGTTGGGATCCAACTTCTAAATATTTCTTAACATACCCAAGAGATTCATCTTCCTGCTTTTGAACTATTACACAATATAATAGGAGATACATATAGTAAACCAAATAGCTTTGCATGAAATTTGTACCATTCTGAAGTATATTCCAGGTTCTAAACAATTATTTTATGAAAACAGCGTGTCAGCATTAACTGGAAATGAGAATTATGAAGCAGAAGCTTAAACACCCTAGTTGAAATCATTAAGTCAAACTTACTCCAAGATAAGTAAATAAATAACACTGCAGCTTCTCATTTTTGCCTACTAAGTGAGCAACAATTAATTACTTTAAGCAATTGGCTAGATATCATATTGTCCCCGTGACATCATTCTGTGACTCCTTAATCTAGATCAGGGGTGTCAAACTCAAGGCCGGGGCCCAGATCCGGCCCACAGGGTGCTTAGATCTGGTCCGCGGGGCCTCCCTTGAAACAGCGAAGGACTGGCCCACAGTGCCTCTGCCAGCGAAAACAGAGCTCCGTTTTCACTGGCAGAGGGTTGCAGGAGGCCATCACAGCCGAAAACGGAGCTCGGGAGCCCGTTTTCTCTGGCAGAGCTCTCGGGCCACCACAGGCACCCCCGAAACGAGTGACATTGAGCGGGCCACGCCTACCCTGGCCATGCCCACTTCTCCCCCCCCAGGTCAAACACAACCCTGATGCGGCCCTCAATGAAATCAAGTTTGACATCCCTGATCTAGATACTTGCTACCTGCAGTGAAATTAGAAAGTTCTTAATGAGTAATACAGAGGTAATGAGAAATCCTGAAATATGCTATTCAGCCTAGATTTCAACTTGCAACTTTCATATTGTCTCATGGGTCCTGAACTAAATATGAAAATTACTGTCATATATAATATTTCAAGTACTCTCCAACAATTCATGCTGATGGTAACTAGTAACGGGCTTAATGAATGCCGGATGCCCTTCCTGACACCTACACGGAATAAGCAGCAGATATTTTTCTCTTTCCGCCCTGATGAGAAACATCTGTCGTTGCCTAGGATTGAACTCTCAACCTTCCAAGTGCAAGGCGTGCATCTTCACCTCTAGGCCACCGTCCCTGTGACTCATAGGTAAATGCTGTCAAAGGCAGTGGCTACATTCTCCCCCTATTTCAAAATTATCTTTATACAATAGCAGTGCATTCCTTGTGGACCGCTCCCTAAAGAAACAGTGAGCAACAAGATCAACAACCTAAAATATGTATTTCTCTGTTCAGAATGTAGGTCTGCAACATGCCTCAGAACAAGGAGAAAAACTAAAATAATGCCCCTAAAAGTTCCCAGGTGCCTCCTGCAAATTTGCTTCAGGGTGATGATGGACAAAAAAGAGCAAGGGCCATGGTGGCACAGTGGTTAGAATGCAGTACTGCAGGCTAATTCTGCTGACTGCCAGCTCACCAGGCTCAAGGTTGACTCAGGCTTCCATCCTTCCGAGGTCGGTAAAATGACCCAGATTGTTGGGGGCAATAGGCTGACTCTGTAAACCATTTAGAGAGGGCTGTAAAGCACTATGAAATGGTATATAAGTCTAAGTGCTATTGCTATATTTGGACTCATGCAAGAAGGAAGATTTGAAAAGTAATTCCTATCGTAAAACTTTAAATCCACTTGCATAATTTTGGATTTCATATTTTAGAATTCTCAAAGCAAGAAAGATAGAACTGATGCTTTGAAAATTAGTGATTAATTATAATTCTGTTTCATCTTTATGTAAACTCAAGCAAGCACCCTTGCTTTGGATTTCTTTCCTTTCCTCATTCATTTTATAGTCTTTTAACAATCCCTTATGGTATGGATAATACGAAAGGTAGTATCAGTTTAAGACTTTTGTGGCAAATTTAAACTTTTGCTTTGCTGCACAAAGTCTGACATCTATCTATTATGTCAACATGACTCACATCTTAAAAAAACACCACAAGAAACGGATATTTTCTATTAAAGTACATATAATATATTTGGATTTTTGACAGAAGCCTAAATTGTATGCTTAATTTGTATATTGGTAGACCACAGTTGTTGCATTTATCCATCGGCATTCAGCAACATCTGGGAAAACTTCTTAAAGTAAACAATGCTCAGTATGCCATCTGGACCAAACTGCAGGCAAAAATTAAAACAGAAGCATATGGAAAAACAGATTTTAACTCCCCTTCAGCACTGCAGGATGACAAATGTCAGATCTGGATCTGTCCACGCTTCACTGTGCCATGCTTTGCAGCACCACCTGGCTCTCCTTGCACAGCCACCAAATATGGGCAGCCCTGCCACAGCGGACCATATCCACAGGGCAAACTTAATAAAAGCATTTCATTTCATGGTTAAATGACAGCTTCACACAAGTAGCGAGGTTCTGTCTACTGAATCTCCAATCCTGAATCATCCAGGAGAAAAATAAAACGCACCGACCCCCTGAAACCGTCTCCCCACAAAACCACTAAGAGCAAACAAACCATATTACAAGACCTGAGCGCTCATATAATTATAAATATAAGAAACCATAATTATGCATCCTAGAAGTACATTATTTTAACGGCAACTAAGAGACTAACCTTAATAAAATCCCATCTTTCCATATCTGGATCCCAGTCGCTATATCAGTGAGATGGGCAGCATAGAAATTTAATGAATAAAACAAAACTTTCAATCTGTTAACTCAAGCCTAATACCAAACATACTTTCCAGGGAGAAGGGGCATTGAAAATAGGATCCCCTATTTCTTAATGAAATTAGTTCAGGTACATGGAAATCAACTAAGCATTTGGTAGTAAGTCCTACTATGTCTATAGTAGGACTTGTACTAAATATGTGGTTTGTATAGTCATGGGTTGTTGAATAAACCTCAGTTCGCTGGTTTCATATCTACTCAAGCCATAAACCATTGTTTTCAAACCACAACAGTCAGAATCACAGTATGTTGATCTAAAACCAAAAATATGTATGGTTTGAAACAATGCAAAAGGCAAAAATACTTTTAAATAAATATTCATAAAATCACATGGTCCACTCGCTTGCACTGAAAAAAGGATAACAGCATTAATTGGGAGTTTCCTCCATCTAAAATGAAATTGCAGATCTACAACATTCATTTAACTTCTCAACTGTCTTTTTTTAATTCTTGTTTTATTGTGAGTTTAGCATGTGTTTAACCAAACATTTATCCTTAAAGCCTGCACTAATCCATTTTAACTACCATACCACTAACAGCAATGTCTCTGACTATAATCTTATTTCTTTTTCATCTTATTGAAACAGACATTTAAGTGGACACACAGATGGCACAAAAGCAAAAAAGCATTTGTTCACTATGTTTATTTAATCATTGTATACTTTCCGTCTTTAAACATTAAAAAGTCAGTATTTTTATCCGCTGAATATTTCAGTTGCAAAACTATACCAATGTTGTGTGTTATAAAATTCACATCTTGCAGCATTAGAGTGCATTGCTAAGATCTTTAAAAGTAATAATCTATGTGCAAAACCAATTAAAATGGTAATAATGAACAGTATTAATGAATCAGCATTAACTTGAAATCATCACAAAATAATAAAAAGGAGGAGGAAGAGAAAAAAAAGAGCTGTAAGATCAAATCCAGTGGTGGCATTGGATGAAATAATTCCCATCCATGCAAGATCATGTGTTTTCTAGGACAAAAATGAAAACAACTGTAAACATCCTTATGTAATACAGGTAGTCCTCAATTTATGACCACAATTGAGCCCAAAATTTCTGTTGCTAAGTGAGAAATTTGTTAAGTAAGTTTTGCCCCATTTTACGACTTTTCGCCGCATTTGTTAAGTGAATCACTGCAATTGTTAAATTAGTAACACGGTTGTTAAGTGAATCTGGCTTCCCCATTGACTCTGCTTGAAGGTCGCAGAAGGAGATCACATGACCTTAGGACACCGCAACCGTCATAAATGTGAACCAGTTGTCAAGAATCCGAATGTAAATTACATGAGCATGGGGATGCTGCAACGGTCATAAGTGTGAAAAACGGTCATAAGTCACTTTTTTCAGTGCCGTTGTAACTTCAAACGGTCACTAAACAAAGTCGAGGTCCATCTGTATAACTTCCTCTACATTTAAATAGTTGCATTCTTGTTTGGATGCCAGTGTGGACCAACACTCTTCTCACATTCAGCAATTAGGATGTTGGGTGTGCAAAAATGAACCAGTGGCTATTATAGGGAAACTCCAAATGGGCATGCTTAAAATGGCTCTCAATGGCTTGGAGATCTGGGAAAGATTTCAGTGGTAATAGCTAGGCTAGTTTAACAAAACCACACAAATGTTAACCTGATGCTCTGTTTTTAGAGACACTTAAAGAACATAATCCCTGCAGAGTTCCTCACATATTGCCTCTTATAAAGAAAAACAGTAAATCGGGTTTACCCTTCAATTTCCTGGGCACTACATGCAACTTCACGAGGCACATATGGTAGGTTTATTATGGGTTGTAAAACCATCTTATACAATGGGGAGTTTTCCTGAGCTTCTCTTCTTATGTCACTAATGTACCCAGAAAACTGCTTCAGATAATTCCTTAACACTGTGGGGTAGGTCTGAGGGGTGAGCAGAAAATGTGAAAGAAAGGATCACCTATGACAATTTGGAGGGCAGAAATGTGGATAAAATATCATGGAGCAATTAATCCTAAAAATTAACAGTATGTTTTAACCCGGTATATTTTAATCCATTCTAAAAGTACTGTCTGTAAAATCTTCTGAGGGCCTATTCTGGTACTTCAAGTTTAAGAACCTTTACTGGAATTATTAATCTTTAATTTTATTCTCATCGTAAGAAAAAATTAACAGATGATCTGACATTGTCTTCCTTTGAACATTTAATTACCACAAAACAACACATCCCTGCCAAATTTGTTTCATAATTCCTAACAAATGACAATAACTGCTGGGGTGTAAATGGTTTACTTTTTATTTTGGTTTTTAATTTTGTAAAACATTTTAATATAAAATATATAAAACTTAGACAAAGCAATTATATAGTTCTTCAGGGCCTGATAAAAAACATTGCAAAATATTCCAAAATTCCAAAATATTGTTAAAACCAACCAGCATTTCTTTGAATTCACAGATTAATTGGTAATAATACAAAGACCTTAGTAGTTATGGATATCAGAGAGATAGTGCAACATCTTTTTCTTTGTTTTTTTTTTTTTAAAGAAAACAAACGTAGAGTCTGGCAAAAAGGCAATTATTGAATCAGAAATATAATAAAATAAAACACAGCCTTTGTAGCAATCCATTGGTACTGAAAATTAGAATAAAAGGATTCTGTAAATCTCAGAGCAACTAGAAATTATTTTTGAATGGTAATTAACTTTTTTTTCCCTATTCCCATTAACTGAAAGATGCACTGGGGGCATAACTAAGGGGAGGGGGGGAGGACTGTTTGTTTCCAGGGATCAAACAAACCTGCATTTCTAATCTTCTTTCCCAGGCAACAGACAGTCAAAACCGTAACAGCACAGCATGGTTCCTGTGTACTACATGTGCACTAGGTTCATGTGAAACTCACAAGTGTGCCATCATGACAATATTGCACCTGCTTTCCTGGCAAATGCTGTATAATGGGCCAGTTCTTTTTTTGCAAAAAAAAAAAAAAAATCCTAGCCTCTGCTGGGTGGTTACTCTTTACAAAATACTTGCTTTATTCTTCCACACTGTGGCAAACCTGACGTTAACCAAACAGATGATTTTCAGAAAAAAAAAAGAGAAGAAAAGAAAAGGGGGAAGAGAAAAAAAGAGACAATGCAGACTTTCTGGGCAGGGTAAATCATAAGATCCGACGGGAAGTCCACATACTGCCAGCATTTTTGGGGGGAGAACTCAACACTTGGGCTTATCTCAATTACTTAATTTAATTTCCTGGTCAGTCATGGAGCAATAATGTCATTTGCCCATTTTTGCAAGCAAGTTGAGTAGGATTGGGGGGTGGGGAAGCAGAGATCATGGTGCCGGGCTTGCTCTTGGCAACCGCAAATATTTTGCTCCTGGTTTATTTCTCAAAATATATTTCTTAGAAAATCCATGCTGCTTTTTCCATAATCCGGCTGCCTTTTCTTTAAATTGATTAGTCTGAAGCTGAACAAGCAAAGCTAAGCTCTGTTTATTTAGTGTGTCTCATTATTGACAGGCCTATGGTACTTGAGAAAGAATCATAATCATAACCCTTTTCTAGCAAATGCATGTTGTTATAAAACAAGCATTGTTTGTTTCTTCACTTATTTTAAGGAACCGCCTGTACATGGTGCACTAAAATATATATTTCATCTAAAGGAAAACAGCTACTGGCAGTGTGCATGTTCCACTGGATATAAAATAAAAAAACAAATCATATGCAATTAAAAATAGCCATAAAAGCAGTGTTTGAATTGCTGGTCATGCTCAGTGCTCTTTTTGTTCTCTCTTTGGATTATGCTCGAATAATGCTATATTTAAATTATTATATCCAATAAAAAAGCTTCTTTTTAAAAAAATCAATGTGACCAATAATTTCAACAGAAAAAAGAAAGGTTCCATTTAAATGTATATTTAACAACAACAACAACAAAAAAGGCAAATAGAGAGGCAATAATTGTATTTTAATATTATTTTTAAAAAGATCAGCTGGGCACTTTTAAAACTATCAAAATTTTTAAAAGCATAAAAACTTCTGATAACATGCACAGATAGGAAGAATTCGCTTTTCTACACTTACTCGTGAGAGTAAACATCTCTAAGACAATACATAAAATAGAATAAATAGTAAGTTATGTATGTTATGAAATATATTTATATCCTGTCTTTTTGCATTATGTATTTAAGGAGGCTTAAGACAAAGAAAAGAGGTATTCCTATTAGAAAGAGATGAGTCATGCACTAATTTATTTTGGTATTATTGTGTAATATGCATATAACTGATCAACAAACATGACGCCTATTAAAGTCAATTCTATTAGATTCAATGTGACTTACTTCAAGCAGACATGTAGAACATTCCATGGAAAAGCTACAATCTTATGGATATTTATTAAAAAGTAAGATCTACTAAAGTGGAATTTCTTTCTGATGAGACAAGCATAAGATTGTGCTTTAAGTTTTCTAGTCTACCAGGATTTCTTATTAGCATCTGGGTTTAAACATTTTAAACACCCCACAAACCAGGTTCCATCTAGTCAACCCAAATATGAAACCAGCATCCATTCATCTGGCCTTAGGTATTTTTTACTGAATTCAATATTTTATGAAAAAATTTCCAACCAATTGCCAAATGGATTTTCTATTATATTCATATTGTCACTTATCCAACCCTAGAGCATTTTATCAGAACTACAATCCTTGATTCCTCAAGTATAGAATACATGAAATCTTACATACAAAAATAACATATTAAGATAGATATTATTTTCCAGATGGTTTGGAGCTAATTATACTTTTCATTCCTGCATAACACTACATGGCATAATCAGTATTGATATATCTAAACCTCTGCAAAATACATTATCACTTTTTATTTAGCACAACAGTTGCATTCTAGAAAACACATTTTAATTCATTTTCTGCCAACTTTTTCCCCCTCTGCCTCTTTCATCATCCATCAAGATATCCCTTTCTGAACTCCTTCCTCCTCTCTTTTACAAAAAGTAGTTTAGCAAAAATACTCTGATTTGGACTACCACCATATTCATTCATTCATTTGTTCATTCAATCATTCATTCATTCATTCATTCATTCATTGGTTCGTTCATTCATTCATTCGTTTATTCATTTGTTGTGATGTTGCCACTCTTCTAGTACAGTCCTCCAGTTGATTGAGGAAGCGAGTTGAAAGTGAACTTTAAGAAGTTGTCACTCTGGCTTAGTGGACAGATGTCCTGGCCACAGTCCCACCCAGAATTCTACTGTCTATCTTTGCCCTATTCTAATGCTTTGGAATTCCAAATGCCCTGTCGAGTTAATTCTCAAGTTTTCCACCTCAAAAGTAAAAAAGAGGGAAAATCCTATCCAAATTCAATACATAAATACTAATCCCATCTTGCATAAAAACTGTAAATTAATTTCAGTGCAAACAAATATTAAGTGGTGTTTGTTGTATTTAAAGCCTTACTCAGCGTAATTTCAGACTATTTGAAAGAATGCCTTCTTCTATATGAACTTCCATGCTTATTGAATACATCCAAGGAGTATGTCTACAGTTGTCCCAAGTTTCTTTGGCAGTAACTCAGGATCAAACCTTTTCTGTTGCCTCTCTAGCTCTTTGGAATAAACATTTTATTAGGCAAGTCCTTTAAACCATATTTTAGAACATTTAATTGCTGATTTCAAGTATTAATCTTAAGTAGTAATCCCACTTGTTTTACTTATTTGAATCCTATTTAACTGTATTTAATCTCTCATTTTAAAATTATTTTAGTATACTTTAAACCAGTGAGAATTTTTTGCTAATCAGACAGAATATCAAGTTCAGCAAACAAACAAAACAGAGTGGGAATACATACTCTTATTTACAGCATAAATAGGACAAAACATGAACTAAGGGTTGAATCAGACAGAGAATATTTATATGGGATCTGATCATGACTTTCTTAAATCCCATAAATTCAAGTTGCTACTAAAAGTAGAATTAAATCTGGTCCAATCCAACATGTACCTTTATAATATTGTACTCTACTGCTAAATTCTATCATTTTTAAGCATTATAAAGTGTCCCTCAAAACTCATATATCTGGCAAACATTGAAGACTAGAAATTTTGTTTTAGAAGTTAACCACTGCATCATTAGCAAGTGGTGAGTGGTCAAACTATTTTTGAAAGGAGACCTTTGCTTACTAGCCAAAAGATAACTCAGTCATTTATTTAAACTTTGCTTATTGTGCTGTAACATCAGGCAGAGGTTTTTTTTTTTTATTCTACTTCATCCTTCTGATGTATCTAACAAGATACGTAACATCATACTAACATAAAACGTCTCAAGGTAACTTACTTGATTCATTTCTAGTAACATGCCTTTGGAGGAAGTCAACGATCTGTGTCAAAGCCTTTTTGTTACAATGTGTTGAGAGTTCCTCATTACATTCATAACACCTGAAATAAAGCATTTAAAAATATTTTAAAAATTTAATACTAAATAAATAAATAAAAAATAAATAAAAAATACTAAAAAGCAGAGACATCACCCTGCCAACAAAAGTGTGTATAGTCAAGGCTATGGTTTTTCCAGTTGCAATGTATGGCTGTGAAAGTTGGACCACAAGGAAGGCTGAGCGCCAAAGAATTGAGGCCTTTGAACTATGGTGCTGGAGAAGACTCCTGCAAGTCCCTTGGACTGCAAGGCGATCAAACCGGTCAGTCCTAGAGGAGATCAACCCTGACTGCTCTTTAGAAGGCCAGATCCTGAAGATGAAACTCAAATACTTTGGCCACCTAATGAGAAGGAAGGACTTGCTGGAGAAGAGCCTAATGCTGGGAAAGATTGAGGGCAAAAGAAGAAGGGGACGACGGAAAATGAGGTGACTGGATGGAGTCACTGAAGCAGTAGGCGTGAGCTTAAATGGACTCTGGGGGATGGTAGAGGACAGGAAGGCCTGGAGGAACGTTGTCCATGGGGTCGCGATGGGTCGGACACAACTTCGCAACTAACAACAACAAAACATTTAAATGCAGTAACAATAACTCTCAAGGACATTCTTATGACACTAGCCATATGCAGACATTCTAAAATCTAGAGTGCTCATGATAAGCACTGGATAGGTCACAACTCCACTAATATAATTCAGATGTTGCCCTAGAGGAGTCTGAAACTTAGAACTAAACAAATACCGTAGTTCCCATTTTGCTCACTGTCTTTAAAGACTAAAAAAGGCAGCAGTCTCATCTTAAACGCATTGCTTATGCCATTCACTGATAAGAATATATTGACTAGTTCAGAAGAAACCATAAGTGACCAGAGAGACAATGGAAGGTATTCATTTCTTTCCCACTTCACTCTCTATAGCTACAATATGTAACTGACTTTTGCATCCTGCAACAATCTCATTGTACAAATCTGGAGATCAGGAGAACATGGATGGGTGGAGTACATAAAAAAAAGTATGTAATAATATAATAATCAAAAATGGATTGGCTGTTACTATTAAAGGCAATATAACAGATTTCAAAAAGTACTTACTACTATTGAAATAACTAAATATATTTTAACAAGCTATTAGACAACCCATGACCTGTTATGTCCTTGTTTCGAAAGGTATTTCTTTATCTAAACAGAGAAACAGAGTGGCCAAGGTCAAAAAAGCAGTGGAACAGGAAGAACTTCCAATTTACTGACAGTCTGACCATGGCTGACTATCTCTGGCAGCCAATGGTATAACTAGTCTACCCAGTCTCTAGAAGACTATGGCAGGATTGATTTACTAAACCTCTAGGCAGTGGTGCAGTTGCACTTTAGCACTGAAGTGACCACAAATTTGCCAAAGTTCAATCCCATAGGAATCAAGGGTCCCAGATTTTGGATGCATTCTATAAATTAGCCATTTGATTCGTTCAAAAAAACTATTGTCCTATGATGCACTGTTTCACCGAGTTAAAGGTTACAGACAAGAGCGTTTTAGTAGTATATAAATTAGTTTGACTTACTGGAAAAAAACATGAATAACCAACTTGAAGAATGACTAAATAAATAATATAAACTCTAGTACAGTCTCATATAGAATTACCCAAATGATGCTAATTTGCATCTTTAATCATTTATAACTAAAATTCTTGTAATAATAACTTGCACAAACTATGAGGCATACACACACACACACACACACACACACACACACACACACACACACACACACACTTAAGGCTACTTAACAACTAAAATAAAGTTATTTCATTTCAGGTATACACTCACCTATATACACCTAAATGTACAACTGCATATCTTTACTTTTACATGTACAAAACTTTCTCTCTCAAAATGTGAATTAACTTACCATATGATCCATGTGCTAAGATTGATTACAATACAATGAGAATCCGCCCGTGCAGTCTGGAAATGCTTTAGAGAATGCTGGCCTTCTGAATTTTGACCACAGCCCTAAAGACCATTGATAAAATCTTAAGATATAGTTATATTCTACAATGAATGCAGCAAGTATGTTTTACTGTACATCAAGCTACAGACCCATCAGTTTGTTTTTTTTTAAAGGACATCAACATACTTCAACAAGCATAGCTTGTCTGAATATGGAAATTGTGGAAACCATTATATTGTCTCCTTCATACTCAACCATTTCCATAACAAATGACCAGCATCATAGAGAAGTAATTGTTCAGGATAAAATGACTCTTCTGACCCACCCAAGAAATATAACAGCAGCTATATTTCCTCCTGGTTATGATGCAAAGTTGTAAGTATAGTAGCATTTTCTCAAAACAGTGAGATCCGAAAGGTCTATGAAAGAAGAAGCTGCTGCATATTCCTAACTAAAAACTAAAGCGTTACATTCAGCTCCCATAATAGATAAAATTCCACAGGTTTAGTCCCAATTCCTGCCTTTTGATACTTCAGCAGAACTGTACAAAAGCAATGAGATGCTCTATGACCCAGATAACAAACATTTATTTATTTATCACATTTAAGAGACCGCACATCTCTCACAGAGCAATTCATATAGGATAAGGACTGCAGGCCTATCTAATCCAGCATTCTGTATCATGCTAAAGACAACCAGATAATTTTGTGAAGCTCAGAAGCATGAACTGAAGAATAATATCCCTCCCTTACTACTGATATTTAAGTATTTTGCCTTTGTTTCTGGAGGAAATGCATAACTATCGGAATTATCTGTCAAGATTCTGTCCAGTCCCCTTTAAGACCCACATGAGTGAATCACACTAAGATATATTTATTTTACGGACAACTATCATAAAATAAAGTCAACATAAAATCAGAATTGATACTAAAAATTAAAATAATAAATACTTCATGAAATTATCAACAATAAAATCCTGATCAAAAATGTGCCTTTAAAGCCTGTTAAAATTCCCACAAAGACCTCTGTTCTCTCACTTCAACAGGGAGCATGTGCCATATCTGGTGGCCGTGAATTCCACTGTTTAACAATGCTTTGTGTATTTTTTTAAAAATGTGTGTGTTTTTAGTAGTTCAGAAACTCCTTGTAATTAGGCATTAGGCACCCATTCCATAGGTGACCCTGGGTTATAATAATGTGAAAGAATGAACACTTTCTATATATTTTTTCACACTAGGCATGTTTTAAAACCTCTGTTCTGTCTCTCCTTAACATGCTTTTGCAAAGCTCACAATTCCCAAATGCTGTATTTGTTCCGTAGGAATGATGTATAAGCTATTACTTTATAATTTTAATTACCTGAATGCCACATCGGAGACAGAGCCATATATCAGAAGGCATTACTGGTTCATCATTATATATTCTCCTTTCCTTTAAGCACTCTGAGCATATTGACCAAACATTTTGAGCCACTGCTCGCTTCACATGATGGACATCAACTGCCTGGCCCACATGTTGGCATGTTAATCCTACATTGAAGATTTAAAAAAAGATTCAAATGATTAAGACATATATGATTGCTGGAGGAAATATTTAATAAGAATATATTTTTATAATTGCAACATAAGAAACCACATTATTATGGTTTAAGATTTAAGAACATAAGATTTAAGATTCCTCACAGAATTCAATATCTGTCCCACATAAAGCATCATCAATAATAATAATAATATAGTTTGAAGTGTAACTCTTCCATAGGCTAATAAATTTTCTGCTGCCTTTCTCTCAAAGTATAACTCTACTTCTGATTGTTTTTGTTGTTTTAATTTCTTAGTGTCCTCATTTTTATTCTGTCACTTCTTTCTCTTTCTAGCTTTCCCCAAATACAGCTTTTTCACCTGTAATATCATCTGAAGAATCTTCATCCTGATGCTGATTTGCCTTTTTTTGTCTCTTATTTTTATCATGGGTAACCTTTGATGGATCTTTTACCCTCATCAGTTATTTGCTAGAAAAAAGAGAGGGGGGAAGAATAGAGCAAAAATAAGTGAGATATGCATTGGTAAAAGGCAAACGCTTTGGTTACCATAAGCATATAAAGCAACATAAACTATAAACATGCAAAGCAACATAAAGAGCCCAATTTCAGCACAAATACCAACCCGAATTATTTAGCAAAATCTTCTCTTTGACTTGCCATAGCAATTTCAAATATTTCTTATAAGCTACACCAAGAACAGACAGTAAAATATAATAACAGTGATTCCAACCAGAAATAGTTGGAATGAAATCAAAATAGAATCATTCTAACCTAGGTTCAAGTACATTTGAAAACATAATTCAGTGACTCTTATTTAATATCTATTATTTTGTGTGTGTGCCTTGAAGTCAGTGTTAATTCCCGGTGACTGTCTGGATAAGTACCTGCAGTTTTCTTGGCAAGATTTTTCGAAAGTGATTTGCCATTGCCTAGGGCTGAGAGTGAGTTACTGGCCCAAGAGCATCCAACTGGCTTTGTGCCTAAGACAGGACTAGAAATCATAATCTCCCAGTATATAGCCCAATGCCTTAACTATTACATCAAACTGGCTCTTTTAATACCCTGCACTGAAGGGCAAATACATGCAGGCAGAATGTACAGCAGAATGAAAACTCCTGAAATTTAACTCATTTTATTTCATATTTCTTACAAAGAGTTCAAGGTGATATATTGTTTTTGCCCTTTATTTTATCTTAGCAACAACCCCCCAAAGTAGACAGGTCTTAAAATAATTATAGATGTTAACTTTTGCATAAGACTGAGAAAAGAAATTTGAATTTCCACAGAAGGAAATTCTATGGAAAAGGAGTTTCTCCTATACGAAGAACAACATCAATAAGCACTGAGAATATCTAGTTTCAAAGAGAAGTCAGGAAAAAAAGTACTGGGTTCCTGAACAAATTTGATTTCAAGAATTATATAAATAAAAAAAATCAATCAGAAGACTGCATGCACACAAAATGAACATTATATGCCTAAAAAGGATGTTCCTTCCTGAAATGTCCATAGGAAAGCAAGTATGAAGTCTATAAAATGCCTTTTCCTTCTGAAGGAAAAGAAAGAGGCTCTTATCATTATAACAACTATCTGGCTACCCACCCACACTTCTCCTGTTTCAACTCTAGTATGCTTTTACAGATTCCAATTTACCAAAAAGATTTATTTCTTATAGGTTGTATATGAGAAGAAAAGAGAAAGAGAGAATGAGCATCATAGTGTAATGATTAAAGTGTTGGACTGGGAGCAGGGCACTGAAGCCAGTTAGGTGATCTTGATCTCAGTCCTAATCTCAGGAGCATGCATTGAAGGCTTCATGATGTTGTGAACCAGGCAAGCGCAGTGCAAATAAGTGGACCCTGTAACTAAGCAGCAGAGGGGGGGAGGAGGAGGATGAATTGAAGGGTAGGTATATGAGAGGAAAAGAATATGCAATTGCTAATATCATGGCCAGTAATAGCAAAACATCTAACTTCAACTGATTTCAGAATGCTAAGCAGGATTGGATCTGATTAGAACTTGGATGAGAAATCACTAAGAAATATTGGAGCTGTCAGCTTGTTTGCAAAGTCAAAGAAATAATCTCTAAGAAGGCAGCAGCCAAAAACCACCTCTGTAGTATTGCCCAAAAAAATTGCACAGGTTGTGTCTACAAAGTCACTGGAAAACAGCCTTGTCTTGAAAGAGACTTTAATATTTTAGCACACATAGTCCTTGACTTTTCCCCCCTACTAACTGATATATAGAAATCTTACTTAATAGGGTCTTACTGTAAACTCAGTGTGGTACCCAATGTGCTTCCTATATAAATCTTTAGTACACAAAAAGATGGTAACAAAGCCAATATCAACATTTTTCAGTGTGCATCATAATGGAGTAAAAAGATTATCCTAGGATCCCTATCCATCTTCATTGCTATGCTGACTCTAATTATTATATTAAAAATAATTATAATAAAACTGTCATCCGTAGTGACAAATGCAATTTACACTAATTGTAGCACAAGGTTAGATTGCAGGTGATAAAAAGCCTGGCAAGCAAAGTTGCTTCCTCCCTTGGCTAGGAATGAAATGTTTATAAAGTACTGTGTTTATGGAGCTGCATGCAGAAATGTTCCATATTTATGGCATTAGATATGTCCAGAGCTAGATCAATGCTGATCCAATTACAGAGAGGACTGTTGCTATCATAACTAGCAAGTAGACAATGTCATCAATCAGCAGATCAGAAATTTCATCACAATGACAGCTCTGAAATCCTTTCAAGCATGCAAGCACTAAATGCTTCCTGGAGCAATAAAAGAACCAGAACTACAGACCAGTAATGACAGCAGCACTCCTTTCATTTGTAACTGTCATGCAAAATTCTTCATAACCCATAACCTTGATAGTCTAAACTAGAGGCATGCTCCACTTATAAATGGCATCTTGGGGGAAGTTTTAAAAAGGTAGCCTCTTCCACCACTGAAACTATCTTGTAAAGTTCTACAGAGATTTCACTCATCACTCAGATGCTAGATATGCAACTAACTTTTTTAAGTTTATGTGCATGTTAAAAGATAGGAACAGTAGAAATGGCATCAGTGAAGAATTCCTAGAGAGATCAACAAGGAGTCTACCCTGAAGCGAACCAGGCTGAGGCCATCTTTGAGGCTTCATGGTTGCCACAAGGCAGAGGTGCTGGCAGGTTGCACATGCCTAATCCATTCGGATACCCAGAAGATGCAAAAGTCAGAGAAATGAGATTCAGGACAACCAGGAACCGATCCCTGAACCCTCTTCTACAGCCTACAAAACTTCACTGCTAAACTCATGACAAACCGCTGAGAAATGAAGGCAAAATGTTCAATCCCTTTCAACAAACAAAAATATTAATGAAGAATGTCTTTTTTAGTCTTAACATGTCAAAAATGAAAACCACTCCACCACCACTCATTTAACCGAATACTATTCTCTATCATTAACCATGAAAAATTAGGATTCAATGGGCATGTTGTGGCAGGGACTGATTCAAGCGTCCTTTTCATCCTTCACACCAGCAACTATCAAGAGCTGATGCAGAGCAAAATGAATAGCATTTATATCTCTCTGCCTCGGGTGCTGAATTCACTTCAGGTACCAAAATAGTGTATGCATTCACTCATCTATAAATGAATCCTATTTCCAAGGATTTCATGGCTGTTTATAATATAGAGATGATGATGATGATGATGATCCATGGTGGTGCAGTGGTTAGATTGCAGGCTAATTCTGCTCACTGCCAGCTGTTCAATCCTCACTGGCTCAAGGTTGACTCAGCCTTCCATCCTTCCGAGGTGGGTCAAATGAGGACCCAGATTGTTGGGGGCAATATGCTGACTCTGTAAACTGCTTAGAGAGGGCTGTAAAAGCACTGTGAAGTGGTATATAAGTCTATTGCTATGATAAAACTATCCAGGACAGATCCTATTCTAGAATAGTTTCCTGTACCAATTAAGTCTTCCCGGAGTGATATAGAATTTATTTTTTTAGCTTTGCTTATGTTCCAGTACTCACTGGTTGCTTTTTCACCTTCAGTTTCCAAGTTCCCTCATGGTAGATTCCAAGATTGCTAAAGATTCTAAATAGGGTCAAGCAGGTTTATCTACACAGAACTAAACTAACACATCTGGCCACGTTTGTCAGGGAACAATACAACACAGTCCTCATAACTATGTTAACATGCATGTTTCCCATCTGTCGGCTGGCAGAAAAGTATGTCAGCCTAAATTGCATCGCTCTGGTACTATCCTTAACAGATTTGATGCAGAACAGTTTCAGGGCAGAACTTTATGGATTCCTTGGTTTTGTCTCCCCTTCTATCATGTATCATATGCCAGCAGAGTAAAAAAAAAAAAAGTAATCAATTGTTTTCCAGAAAGTGTAATAGGTCACCCTTCACAAACTCCAGGAGTATCCCTTGAGTGTGACTGGAAAAGGTTAATAATTATCTTTCAAATTTCTCAAGTAAAATCACATCTACCACTCATCTCCACTGTCAATGAAAAATATGCCAGCTGGCAAACTGGTTGTTGGAACATACAGCGTGGAATGGGAAAGAGCTTGCAAACATATTCACCCAGTATCCCTTTTGTATTTCACTGTGAAGCCAGATGCTTTTTATTTTGAGACACAAATATGGATCTGATTCATCCATGTTAAAATCAATTTACCTAAATAAATGAATGAATAAATAAATCCCTCCCTCCTGTAAATCAGGATGTAGTTCTCAAGCACATCAACAGACTTTCCTCCCACTTCATTTTGCCACCCACCCCCAAGTCTATCAGCAGACTTTATTTATGATTGATTGGTACATATGCACACACATGGTTTATACAAGAACATTGAACTTCTGGAAGATACACACACACACACACACAAATCCCATGAATGTCACTCTTTGAGATGGGTTTTGTGAATCCATATGTATAGGGGTGTAGGTGTACGTGTAGCTGCAACATTTTGCATAGATTTTGGCACTTTGGCATGGGTGCATGTTCAAATTACATGTACACCTACTTCCCTATACATATGGATTCTACATTCGCTAAATCTCAATTGGATCATGTTATCTAGATGCCGTCATTATTGTCATGATCCTGACTAACGAACCCAAGCAAATCAGAACTCTGAGGCTAATGTCTTCCTCTAAGAACTTCTTTATTGGGTACATATCGGCACAATCAGCACAATCAAATGTAAAACCAACTCTAAATGTTTCCCGCGGTTTCAGTATAATTAAAATAGGAAATAACTCCCTCCCCAAAAGTCACAAGTCACGTTGGCCAATTAAGTTAATTGGCAGGCTCTCCAGGCACTCCTCCCTGTCTCTGTCCACCACCTGTAGAGAAGACCTTGGTTCCCACAAGTTCTGTGTTTTGTCTAGCAATGCATTTCATCCTCCTTCCCCCTCCCCTCTCTGTGTGGCAACTGAGGAATAGAAAAATGGCTTCTGCCAGGTTCGATGCTATATCAAACACTGCACAGATACTATCACTGTGGATAAATGTATTAGGATCTATCCCAATCAGAAGCCCTGGATGACCAAGGAAGTCCAGCGCCTCTTGCTTGACAGGACCAAGGCCTTTAGGTCCGGTGATGGGGCAAGATACAGTGTTGCCGGAGCTAGTCTGAAGAAAGGTATTCAGAAGGCCAAGACTGATTATAAGAAGAAGATTGAGGATATTTTTTATAGTAATAACATGAGGCAGGTGTGGCGAGGGATTCAACAAATTACCAACCATCAACTGACCAATGTCATCCCTGCTGAGGGGGATGCTTCGTTGGCAGAGGAGCTGAATCATTTCTTTGCTCGCTTTGAAGTGTAGACATCAGAGACAGCTAAAATACAGCCACCAGCCCATTGTAGTCCCCACCTGGAGGAACATTGTGGAGGAACAGGAGGTGAGGAGCATTCTGAGGGCTGTGGACCTTAGAAAGGCTGCCAGTCCTGACGGTATCTCTGGCCGAGTGCTTAAAGACAGTGCTGATCAGTTGGCTGGAGTCTTTACCAGGCTCTTCAATCGGTCTTTATCCCAGTCCACTATTCCATCTTGTTTGAAGGCTTCCACCATTGTTCCGCTGCCAAAGAAGTTCCCTATCAATAACCTCAACAATTACAGACAAGTGGTGCTCACTCCTATCATCATGAAGTGCTTTGAGAAATTGGTCTGCCAGCACATCATTTCTGGTCTTCCGCATACATTTGATAAACACCAGTTTGCATACAGAAGAAATAGATCTACAGAGGATGCTATAGCCATCACTCTTCACACTGCTTTGACTCATTTGGAACAGCTGGGGGGGGGCTATGTGAGGATTCTTTTTGTAGATTTTAGCTCTGCATTTAACACAATACTTCCACATAGACTAGTGTCTAAACTTATGGATCTTGGACTTTCTTATTCAATCTGCCTTTGGATTATGGATTTCCTGTCTGGCCGCTCTCAGAGGGTCAGATTAAGTAATCATATCTCTTCAGCCCTTATTCTTAACACTGGTACACCACAGGGTTGCGTGTTGAGTCCCTTACTCTATACTCTTTATGTGCATGACTGCATTCCCACTCGCGCTACTAATACTATTACTAAATTTGCAGATAATACAACAGTGGTGGGACTCATCTCCGGAGGGGATGAGTCTGCCTATCGAGATTAGGTGGACCGGTTGCTTTCGTGGTATGGAGACAATAACTTGGTCCTTAACACCAATAAGACCAAGGAGCTTATAGGAGACTATAGAAGGAATAGATCAGACATCCAGCCCTTGCTTATCAATGGAGACCGAGTGGAGCAAGTGGCCAGTTTTAAGTTTCTGGGTGTTATCATAAAAGAGGATCTGACATGGGGCACTCACATTGCAGCACTGGTCAAAATGGCCCAACAGAGATTATACTACCTGAGACTTCTCAGGAAACAACAACTGAATGAAAAACTACTGGTGACCTTCTACCGTTGCACCATAGAGAGTATTTTAACTTACTGCATCTGTGTATGGTTTGCCAATTGCACAGTTGCAGATAGGACAGCACTCCAGAGGGTTAATGTCATTGCCTAGAGGATCATTGGTTGCCCTCTCCCCTCTTTGGAAGAGCTTTATAGCTCCTTCTGCCTTAAGAAAGTTCAAAACATTCTTAAAGATCCATCTCATCCTGGGCACCTTTTGCTACCTTAAGAAAGTTCAAAGCATTCTTAAAGATCCAACTCATTTTTGGAACCTTTTTTTTGAACTTTTACAATCTGGCAGATGGTACAGGATAATAAAAACAAGGACAAATAGGCTGAAAAACAGCTTCTATCCCAGGGCAGTAACTATATTGAATTCTACTGTATAGTGCAATACTAATGCAATATCGGGTTTTCAATTCAATTGTATAGAATGTGAAAGATGTGTGTTTGTATTTTATTTTTATAGTTATAATGTACACTGAAGATGGCACTTAATTTCGTTGTACGAGGTGCAATGACAATAAAGTAAACTAAACGATTCAAAGTTGACAATTATAGTGAAACCATTTAATTCAGAATTAGAATAAACATTAATAGATTCACTACCACTTAATTAATATAATCACAACTATATTCAAGTACAGAATTAATAAGGGCAAAACCTTGCATGCTGGCTATCAATGTCAGAAGAGCCACAGTGTCTAGAAATAATCAGTTCAGATATGTGTTGCTACAGCTTGACAGGGAATGCACAGTGTTTGACAAGAAAGTAGGATGTCAACATAATGAACATTCTGCTTCCCAGGGAGTTTGTGATTGCCAAGAGTATAATATTGTTATCAGAGTTCGGGGGATTTTTCTCTATACAACAAGCTGTCCTACTTTGTTCTTTGTGACACACATCACTCTCAATGCTCAATGATGATATATTGCTCTACTTTGGACATTACCAGCTAACCCCAAGAGGCAGAGGGTATGCTGCTACAGAACTTAAGGGGAAACATAACTACAGAATACCAGCTTTGAATTAGTTCCTAAAGAAATATGACAAAATGTTTACAAGTCAATCACATTATAAAGAAATGTCTCAAGTCTATAAAACACAAGCCATTGTGTTGCAATCTTGCCTCTGTTTTGCTACCAGAGAGATCTTTTAAAGATTTCAGTATCTGGCACCCAGATTTTGAAGTATTTCATTCAATCACTGCAGATCTGTCACACTGCACATAATTAACTTGTAATGAAGTGTCATTTTACTTCAAGGGAAGTGGGTGCCACATTGTAGCATTATCAGTTTATCTCTAGAGTATCCAATATGTTCCCACCGAAAAGAGAGCTCTTTTGCAGTTTATCAGGCTTTCTCGTTCCTCCCCCATCTTATTTTTTTAACTTTGGAAGAATTAAAAAAATATATGCTATAAAGTGATCCATCATCCTGTAGCATAAGAAATGTGTGGGAATGAAGCATGTATTTTGCCTATGAGCTGAGTGTTTCTTTGCTTCTTTGCTTCTTAGGCCCATGTACAGTATCTAACCTAGTTTGGTATGGAATGTTCTGTAAATATTTTTGCTACTTTTTTCTTCCAAATGGAAACTGGTTTTATGGTGATGTGCTTGGATTTGGGGGGCTGGGTGCAGTTGAGGGTAAAACATGCTTTATATGAAATGACAGGACAGTTTTATCACACAGAAATGTTCCCCAAACTAATGTTTAGCTATATACACTACACTTTTTATTGGAACACAAAGCCATCCATGAATCACAGGAAAAAGCCTCTCATTTAATAATTAACTACAAGAATTACAGCTGAAATGCTGGATAAACAAATACTCTTAAAACCAATGACTCAAAAAAAATGGAATACTAACAAGCACATTCTGGAGCTACTTGTCCTGATACGTTTTTGAGTTCTTTTTTATATACATCCTCTCTAACTTTTTATCAGTTGGCAGCTTATCCAATAAATACAGGTAGTCCTCGACTTACGACCATAACAGAGACCAAGGCAGTTATTAAGTGAATCACACCCAATTTTACAATGGGGTTTTTTTTTTGGCCATGGTTAAGTGAATCAGTGCAATTGTTAAGTGAACTATGTGGCCATTAAGCCAATCTGGCTTCCTCCATTGACTTTGCTTGTCAGAAGCCAGCTGGGAAGGTTGCAAATGGTGATCACATGACCCCAGAGTGCTGCAACCACCATAAATATGCCTGTTGACAAGCCCCCATATTTTGATCACATGATGATGGGGGATGTTGTGACAGACATGTGAGGAACAGTTGTCAGTCACTTTGTTCAATGCCACTATAACTTCAAACGGCCACTAAACAAATGGTTGTAAGTTGAGAACTACCTAGAAGAGTATAATAATTTTCACCACCTAACTTTACCTACATGTCTATGGAGATTCTCAGTCATCCGGGTCATGGTTGTCCTAAAGGTGCTTTTTCAGGAGGCAACTGGACTTTCTGGTTTTTCTTTGAAGACGTTTCACTTCTCATCCAAGAAGCTTCTTCAGCTCTGGTTGGATGGTGGGAAATGGAAGGATTTAATACTCCTAGGAAGGCCTGCCTTGTATAAGGAGTATAAATCCTTCCATTCCCCACCATCCAGCCAGAGCTGAAGAAGCTTCTTGGATGAGAAGCGAAACGTCTTCAAAGAAAAACCAGAAAGTCCAGTTGCCTTTTGAAAAAGCACCTTTGGGACAACTTTACCTACCACATAGCAGCAGTAGGCGACATCATCAGGCAAGTCAGCTTACTAAATCTGTAATAGCTCTCTAAATCAAAGATACTCAGTGTTTCTCTGGAAGGCTGTTTTTCCGCTACTTGCAGCAGCCATCGGTGGATGTATCAAAACATATTGTGGCCGTCTGGCGGGTTTAGGAAAGTAAGAGAGAGAGAGAGAATTTTGAAGACACTGCTTAGCGGATAAACAGCCAATGGGCACAGCGTGCATTTCCTTCCCAAAGACTATGATACAGATCTCTCCCAGTAGATTGTTCATATAATCAAAGACCATGATACAGATCTCTCCCAGGAGATTGTTCATATAATCAAAGACCATGATACAGATCTCTCCCAGGAGATTGTTCATATAATTCATATATTCCCTAAAGAAAGGGACAAACAGAATAAAAGTTTGCGCACTTTGGCTCCGTCTCAAGTTTCCTAAGAAAACCCTTAGGAATATAGTGGCTGTAATAAGATACAGAGCCAGCATGCAGTTGTCAAGGGGGAACATTAGATTGCCAAGGCCTTATGTTGCCTAAGTAAACAGTATGGGGAGGCACCTCGTGGTTTCCACATTCTTAGAGGCCACACCACAATACAAACTGCACATCATTGCTTGAGAAGTCAATCCTACGACGCCGGTGAGACACACTTATAGATATATTAAAAAAAAAAAACACCAGAAAACACAGTTTTGCCCACCGAGGCTTCCTTTCTTCCTTCCTTCCTCCCCCAAACCCTTACAACCCAGGCCTTCAACACAAATCTCACAAGCACTTAACAAAACCTCGACCAAAAGGGGGAGGGGCTACGGCCGGCCTCAAGGACTGAGCAAGCTCCCAGCTCCGGGGCTTTTCCAAGGCAACAGCACCTCGATAGAGCCAAGGATAGAGAGCTCTAGCCAGCGTCACGGGGGAGGCCGCCGACCTCCCAACCATTAAACCAAAGAAAGAAGGAAACCTCATCTCGGGGGCGACTCCGTCATTCGGCAGCCCATCTCCGCCCCCAGCTTTGAAGACGGAAGAGTGGAAGACCCGGGCGACGTCCTACTACTACTTGAGGTCAGAAAAGGCGGCTAGGAAGGCCCGCCAGAAGCCAATCTTCCCCCTTCCGGAAAAGTCGAGCGAGCTTTCCGAGTCCCCTGCCCGCAGCGACGGACCCCACCGGCGGTCGAGATTCCAGGGGATTCCCCGGCTCGGCCGGCCCCCAACCTCTTATTCTCCTTTCCTAACTCACCGCGCTGAGCTTCTGCTTCGCCCAGAGAGGCAGCCGGCTAAAACGACAGCCGAAAGAGGAGGAGCAGGAAGCGGACCTCCTGCCAGCAGGATATTTTTCCTTGCCGCCCGGCAGGGTGATGTCCCGTCTTGCTCTGTCCCGTCCCGTCCCCGTTTCGCACACCCAGAGCTGCGGTCCGGCTGGGGCTCGCTGCTTGGCTGAACGGTGCTAAACAGCTACCAGGCGCGTAAGGGTCAGGGGGCTATTTGCCGTTCAATTCCCAAGGACTGGGGGATCCGAGCGAGGTCTCCGCTGGCTCTAGCAGAAATCCGTACTCCGGGCGCAATGCGTCGCCCCAACTTTCATGCCCAAGTGGGTTTCCAAAGGAGAAGAGAAAAGGCGCCTTTAATTTCTGTTTGGCATCGCAGCCACCTCCACGTTTTGCAGATGGAAAAAAAACACACCCCCGGACTGCTTTTTTTAATGCAGAAGTTTGATTTTTGTTTCATAACTTTCCACGGCCCTGCCTCCCCCCTCCCTCCTCGGCAGTTCCCAAGAGAAATGTAGGAAGCTGATCTGCAGGTCATGCTGCCTATCTGGCTCAGGGAGGGCAAACTCCCCCCTTTCCCCCCTCCCTCATAGAGCAGAGTGTGTGACAGGTGAAAATAGGGGAGACCAACTTTTCTTCTCTTTTTATCTTCCCTTTTTCCTCTCCATCCAGCTTGCAAAGAGGAAAAGAAGCCTTTGATATCTGCCAGGATCCCTCTTCAAGTGTTAACAAAACTATAGAGTGTAGGAATGCACTGAATTTAAGAGCTATCCTGGGTTAAATTGCATGCCGGTCTAATTTATCGTGTCATTTGATAGAGTGGCCAGTCAGATGTTCCTAAAAAGTCCAAAGTTCATCATTCATGATTGGCATTCAGGTCCTGCCTCTGACCCTAGAAGAACCCTCATCATGACTAGGTGCCATTGATAATCATATCTTAAATGAATATATTTCCATTTTGAAACTGCTATAGAAAAAGGATACCATATGGCCAAGCTGACAGCAACTAGAGAACCAGTTTGTATGCCAGCTTAGATTTATCATGCTTTCCATTTAGAAATATGGTTGACTTTGCTTTATTTAAAGCAAAGGTTAAAAAAAAAATCAGTGTTATGTTTATTTTAAATGCGCTTCTTGTTTGTACAGGTTCACCAATTTAGATTCTATTGTAGATATTTTATTTCTGTAAACAATTTTGTTAAAATCAGGTTGCAAATGTTTCAATGTGACAATATTTCTGTAAATCACAGTAAGTCACAGTATTGCAGTGGCTTAAACATTAAATGAATGAATAAATAAAAAGCGTGCAAAATCTCATGGAATCGTAGCACCAAATGGATTTTCCTGATGGCAAAGAAATATTTGCCTAAGACATAATTTTAATGTCCATGGAAAAATCATGCACATATGAAAGCAATATGGACACGCTAGAATCTGGCAGATGCAAGAAGTCACTTGATGGATCAGGCTAACAGTCTTTTAAACAATCCCTTTGATTTCAGTGGGCACTTACAATGCATTCTAGTAGCTACTTACCTTATTCCACTCAAAACCTAATTGTGATGACTTGGCCACAAAAACAATTTCTTAATAAGAAAGTCAGGCAAAATGTCCCAGAATAACAATAACACTTGAAAAATGGGTGAATGACACCATTGTCATATTTTGGTACTATATCTGGTTCCCATTGAAAACATATTCTTTTGGAGCAAGAACAATGGCAAATTCCAGCATAAAATTCTTAATTATCTATGTATGCTTTAAATATGATGCATTCTATTTCATTCACTAGTACTCAGGAATTTATGAAATGCTTTACTGTTACTAAATAGCTATCACATGACATGACTAGTTTTAAACAGTAATAGGTCTTGCATATAGAAATATAAAGTTAACATATGCCATCCAGATAGCTGTAAAAATACTTTAATAGTATTATGATTATCTATCTATCCGTCCGTCCATCCATCCACACGGAGGGAGGGAAGGTGGGTGCAACAGTGCTGTTTAAAAATGATAGTCAAAATCACTTGATAAAGAAACTGCAGAGCAATATGTATTAATTCCTACTTTATTATGAAAATTGATCTTTTGCAGGGGTGTCAAACTCGTGTCGTCACATCACGTGATGTATTGTGACTTTTCCCCCCTTTGCTAAATGGGGTGGGCGTGGCCAGTGCATGACACATCCGGCCCACAGGCTGTGAGTTTGACATCCCTGTGCTAGATCAATGCAGTTTGAAATATTTTTGTAGAAGAAACTTTGTTAATGCTGTTGCACCAAAGGTCAGCCTGGAATCTCACTGGTAGTAGTAGTAGTAGTATATATGGGCGCCCAAATATTGAAATATTCCTTAAACCAGTCAAGAGGTACTAACAGAATCTTAACCTACTAATATATTTATAAAGCTTAATGAAATTTGAAATCTCTGACTAGTTAAGGTTTGTTAAATAGTGTTATGAATACAGATTGTATGCATGTGGGTGATATTTTCCCTAGGTATAGCAGGAATAGTCATTCTGTAGTATCCAAACCTTTCCATAAAAGCTTATGATCACAGTTCAGTTTATAAAAGAAAACTCTAGATAATAGTGTAATACTAATACTAAAGATAATAATACTATTGATATTTTTGGAGCTTTATTTAGGTCAGCTAGTATTCTCCATAAGACAATATGTCAAATTACATGGGAATTTCTTAAATATACTTAGCAAAAAACAACGGATCTTTACTAATTCCTGGTGGAGGGGGGGGTTGCATTGCAAGATGTCTGGAATCACAAGTCCAAAGAAGCCACATTATGGCCTCTTGTGAAGTCAGCCTTTAGTTCCTGTATTGGATTGTTTTCCAAGTCATATTCATTTTCTGGTTAAAGTAACTTATCAGATTTTGGCAGAGAGCTTGAGTATTCCATGTCCTTGTTTCCATTTCCTGGTCGCCCGAACTGTTGCAACCCAGATTTGGTACCTGTCATACCAACTAAACTAAGTATATATATATACACTAAGTATATATTCGGTTTAGTTTCTTTTTTTATGAAACTGGTCAGAGAGAAACCTTCAACCTTCTGAAACAGGATTACTGTTATTCGTCCTGCAACTAGCTTTTTGGATGAGTAATCGGGCTCCAGTCAGAGGAATAATTTTATCCCTGCAAGTAAAAGTACATCTGGTTTTTCAATTAGCATTTCTTGTTCAAGCTGAGATCCACCTTCCTGGGAAAGCGCAACCAAGGAGACAGGCGAACCGGCTGGCCTACTATATTCGGGAAACCCAGCCAAACTGGGCGGTGGCCTTCTAAGCTAGGCAAGAGAGTTCCGCAGCAGTAGGAAGCATGCAAGGATGTTGCGGACGGCTGGGTCGATTCACTCTTGGTTTAATTACGCAGCCGGCTGCAAGTAGGCTAAGCGGCTGCGTTGGACGAAAGATAAGCCAGCTGACATGGAGCCACCGTGAGAGCGTCCTGCATAGATTTGAATCGGCGGCTGGCATCGGTCGCCTTTGTCCTTCAGGCTGTAAGTGCTCCGGCGGGGTTAGGAGAATCGGAGCGTAGGAGGGCGTTCCCTTGTTTCCTGGATTGCTAAATTCAGTGCTAAGTGATGGGCAAATGCTTTAACTTGGTTGTACCCGGTTCCTGGAAAAAAAAAATACTGAGCTTTTAAAGAATCCGATTGCTTTAGTATAGCAACTTCATCTGTGGAAAGTGGACAGAACGAGGATTCGGACTGATGCCCCGTGTAGCTTCCACTGGCGTTTCCACTGGAGTCCGGTTCAGATTCCAATTTTACGTTAGTGGGTTTGGCAGTTTCTCTGCTGTTTTTCAGCCTGACTTCCTCATTTGTAAAATTTCTTCCTCGTATCTTTTTCTGACTAGCTGTCTTATGGTAGAAGATACTTTGAGTATTACATCAAAACTGTAGTAATACACAGAAACAAGTACTATAACCTAATATTCACGTTATGCTAAGTAAGCCATGGATTGTTGTATAATACACAGGTTAAGTATTTAGCTCCTCAAATGGTATAAATCTGAGAAAGCGGTCATAAAAGTTGGTATTCTTTGTTTTTGTTTTAAGTCAAAGACTTTTCTAATTGGAATGATTTCCTCTGGTTTATGACTCCACTACTTGTTCACAGAGTTTGCTAAAACAAAAACCACCATTTACAGTACACAAAGATTAAGCCAAAATCAAACCAGATTGATTAAAATACCATAGGAACCAGACTATCTTATTCAACCATCATGTGGTTTGATAGTTTAGCTTCATGGGTTAAAACAACACAGCTTTTGTATTGTAAAACATAACCTAAGTTGCTGCCTTTGAGCAGAGTAAAGGAATAATATATGAAATTCATGTGATCTGGAAAACTGCTCTGGGGTAAATATACAGATAGCGTGTCTGGACTCTGCTTGTCCATTTAAATGCTTGGTCAATGCATTGATTACTTAGCTGGTGTTGTTGCCCAGCAGCACTTAGAAGCAAATTAGTGCTTTGATGATCATGTCAGAATCTGTAGTATTATTAACTTTTTTTAAAACTTATTTTACAGATCCAAAAAACAGGAGACAAATTGTTTGCCCCTTTTGCACAGCTGAAGATCATAGTGTCTCCTATCAACAGCTCAAAGATTTGTTGGAATCAAAGGCCATCCGGCTTATTGATGTTAGAGAAAAATGGGAAATTGCAGAGCATGGAAAAATTCCTGGCTCAATCAGTATTCCATGTAAGTTGCTGTTGGGTGATTTAGAGCAAGGAAAAAACAAAAGTCCAGCTCATTGTATACAAGGGGAAAAAACATGGAATCATCTTATGTGTGGTACTTTCTGTACTTGGATTTGTGCAGCAGGCCAACTCTTATCCAGAGAAGTCAAAGAGGTACAACAAAAGGGGCAACAAAACATACATCACTACACATCCTGTCACTTGTGTACTTGAGTCCAGCATTGGGATACAAATAGAAAAGGGCAAGATTTGCATTGTGATGTCACTAAGCGTGTGTGTGTGTGTGTACGCACGCCATTGTGGCACATGGGATCCCTATGAAGTGACTCAATTTATGCTTAGCATGAAAATGGCACTCCAGCCAATGGGTCATCATAAAAAAGACCAATTAAATCAATGGAGATTGTTTATTTTTTACAGTGGGAGATGTTATGGAAGCTTTACAGATGGACTCAGTATATTTTAAAGAGAAATACAATCAAGATATGCCTTCTAAATCAGATCATGTAGTGTTTTCCTGTCTCGCTGGCGTGAGAAGCAAACAGGCTCTAGCTGTTGCAAAATCATTGGGTTTCAGCAGGTAAGCGTAAAGTATTCAGGAAAGGTAGGTGTGTGTGTGTGTGCAGTTTTATTGCAAATGAGTTGTTATGGACTTAAAAGGAGAAATACAAATCAGGGGAAAGTGTTTATTCTTTAACATTTTGCTCTTAAAATGCAATGGATAGATTGATCCAATAAATAGCATCTGACAGTTTCTGAATAACAGATCTGAAAATCTAAACCTAAGAAAAAATGTACTATGGATGTACTAAATCTACTAAGAGATCAAATTTGCCCCAACAAACACTAACTTGCATTCAAACCATTTGATTCTACAGAAATTTTCTTATCCCCACCCTCCACCCCAAAATATGATTGTAGAAGGAAAAACAGTGCCATCATGTACTTCATTCCTGACAAAGATAATTCAGTGTTTAAAACCTTGTGGCAAGACTCACATTTGCATCACTTTTATTTTCTAATATAGGCATCCCCTTTTCCAGTTGGGTTTAATATATTTTAAGGAATATCAATCCATTTTTAAACCGAAATACACTGCTTCTAGATGATTCTTACCCCACAATTCAAAGACGGTCATTATTCAGCCTTTTACTTAGCTAATTAAAAAAAAAAAGAACAAATTTACTGTGAGAAAATGTTTGTAACCCTGTGAAATTCAATGTTTGGATTAAAGTATTCTAAACCAGAGTCTGTTTAAAAATCCTAACACACGTAACCAAAATCAAGTAGAGTGGCCAAGTACTAAAAATGTCTCATTTAAGAACAACTAAAATATTTTATTCTACATCCTTATATTTGCTATTATTCAAAATTACTTTATTATGTGACTGATTTCCAAAAGTATTTAACTAGTGTGATTCAAACTTTCTCACTACTTTATCTCTACTAAACATTGTTTATTCTTTGAGGAAGATATTATGCATGGGTTTTTTTGTTCCCTTACTTGGTATAAAATAAAATTACTATGCCAGAATATTTCTCCTACATCTCTGGTCAGCATACTCTTAAGAGGATAATGTTCCTGAAAGTGGTTTGTGCAATAAGAAATGTTACAGAAGCTGTCTTATGTGCTTTCAGAGTTCAGCATTTTCCTGGTGGCTTCAGCGAATGGCTGGAGCATGAATCTTCAAAGAAGAAATGATATCTAGAATACACAAACTGTAGGTATTCTGAAAATGCAGAGAAGGTGATAGCTAATTCTATTTAATAAAGTGCATCAAGGTATAAAAGGCGTCTAGGCATATTAAGACATGGTTATTTTGCCAACAAAGAAAAAACACTGAGATATGCTTTAAATGAGATACGCTTTAAATACGCGTGGTTAACATTATGGAAATTTTTGTTTAAATTTTAAAAACTAATTGAAATAGATTTAAGAAACTTACAACTGATCATTGCAATACATTTAGTAATAAATAATATTTAAGTAAAATAAAGTGGAATTAAGTTAGCTATTTATTAATCAAAATTTATATAGCTGCCCATCACATGAGAAATTATGTGTATCTCTGGACATGAAACAAAAATATACTATAAAAATGTTAAGCCCAAAGCTTGGGAAAATGGCACTAAAATGTTTAGCCTGGTTATAGATGGGACCTTTATTTTTTTCAACTTCATATTCAGAAATTAAGCCTCAGTCCTGCTTATCATACTTGACTTTAAACTATCTCTAGATATTAAATATTTGCAGAAATAATATCAAGAAATACATTTTTGTACATGCAGAGGAAACTGATTAAGAGACATTTGTATTGTATCTGTGATAAGGTTTCTATATGCAACTTTTAAATTAGGGACACAATCTATTTCTGCATAAACAACTTCTGTAAAATTGCTGAGAGATTACATAACAGGAAAACACTGAATTTCCAGTACAGTGCGCTATGTGCTGAATGGTATGAGGACCATTATAATCCCACTTTAAGATAATGAAACTGGTAAAATTTTGTTAACTCATTTGAATATGGAAAATAGCTCTCCAACTTTTAGTGTATGTTTCTCTTCTCATAGCCACAGAGAAAAAAGGCAAACACATTACTTGCAACTTGTGATAAGGCACTCCAGAGAAATTTTTAAAAAAAAATTTAAAAATTAATTTTTAAAAATGTATGATACGCCCATGTGTTCTGATGCAGTACTTGTAAGAATTATTGCTTATGGTTCTGAAATAAAATAGTCAATGTTGTTAATTTCCATCTTTTATTCCTATGCAGCTAGTCCATATTACAAATAAAGTTGAAATCCTCAAGTTAACAAAGTAATTTCCAAAACACAACAGATGTGGTGTCTCAACCAATTCTGTTAGCAAATGTGTGGGACAACATGACCAGCATCAACAAAATTGGCAAAACTAAAAAGGGAACATGAAAAAGCTAAAAAATTTTTAAAAAATCCTCACAATTGTTTTTGTAAGTCAGTATCCAAACACTCTGTAAAAAAATAACTTCCAACACTTAAGTGCAGAGAGCCCAAGCGTTTGCATACAAAAACACTTTGGTTACCCTTAATTCAGTGACATATCAAGTAGAGGCAGGCACTGCTGCTTTTAGATCAAGTTTTAGAACAAGCACCACTTGACAATACTCTTTCAACCAATGTTCCTCTGTTTGTATCATGGCAGAATGATGCTCCCTTGGGTGAAAGGCATCTTAAAGCAGCCTTTCCCAACTGGCACCTTCACTGTGTGTTGTACTTTGTAATCTCCCTAATCCTCCACTAACATGGCCATGTTAGCTGGCCTGAAGGCAACGGTAATCTAATACAACTAGAAGGCATCATGTTGGGGAGAGCTACTTTGGCCTGAAAGGCAGGCTACTTTTAACTCATTTTAGGGTCCCAAACAAATAGTCCATGAAGATTTCAGGGCTTGGGACTAAGTAGGGAAGTCTGAGTAAAGAACACGCATATGGCCCTTGAGTTTAAAAAAAGGGAACATCCTGTCTTTGAATGATTCTTGTGTTAATTTGTACAGTAATTTATTATATTTTATTATGGAATCATAGTCTCAAATGCTTCTGCATTCTCAAGAGACAAGCCATTCCTAGTAACAGGGAAAGCAGAAGGCAAACTTCTACCACACAACATATTCACCATTATAACCTCAAATAGGTTAGATTTACTTGATTGGATTGCAAAATATGTCAAGGACTTAATAGCACATTCTTTCCTAAAACAGCCACAGTTTTCATTATATATATTGCACTTTGGGGGTATCCTGGATTTCCTCTAGCAAACTACAGGTATTGTAGAGTATCTCCTTAAACTTCGGATGAGGAATGCAACCTTGTATACATTTTAAGGATTTTTTTTCTCTTTTCCCTAAGGCATTTACTACAGCAGTGCATTCTTAAAACATCCATTGGCAAGTATATACCTAGAAAATTAGGATCTCAAATCCAACTTCTCAAGTCATCTCTTGTATTCCGTAGTTAAACAAGTATAGTTGCAAGAAAGATCCATTCACAGTTATCCATCTTTGTGTTAACACAGTTTGTTTAACTCACCACTATTTCTTTCAAATAACAAAATTTACTATAGTCTGTCCATACTGAATTACATCATTATTTATATCCAAAGTTTTTGATTTCTGTTGTATCACAATTCAAATGGGTGTGTGTTTAAGGAAAAGCTTTTGTACACTTGATAGAAACAATGTGTTCTATCTGAAAAGACATTATTGAAACCTTCTGTCCATGTCTTCCACATATGAAAAGATCCCAATGTGTCTTAATCCAAAGTGGTCCACAATTCATTTCTTTGGAATGTCTAAGACTGGCTGTAGCTAGAATTCTGACTTCCATTTGGACCCTGGTCACTTTCACTGTTTGAAACAAAGCAGGAAAGTATTACATTATATATTTATTATTAAAATGATTACAAACATTTGATTTTAAGATTAAGATAACCTTTAGTGTCATTTTTTTACTGTGAGTACACTGGCATACATTAAATAAGAATTTTTGTTGCCTGCTCTCAAAGCATATATCTACCCATACACTTTATTAATGATAAATATATATTAATCACTGTCCATTTCGAATACATAGCAGAAAGAGGAAACTTGAGAGTTCACTCTGTTGATACTATATGGAACAAAACTGATTGAATCTAAATTATCTGGTTCGGACACCATGAAGCCTCCTTCCAGATGGTAACAAGGAAAACAAGTCATGAAGAAGATGTGTAACCTTTGATGGTTAATATGCAAGCAGATTTCAACCCTGCCAATGAAACTTCATCCTAATTTTCCCAAGTTGTAATGGCACAGGACATATCTTACCATATGGCATTACTTGCTTTAGTATTTAATATAATATAATTTAAATAGGTAATATAATTTAAATCAGGGTAGTACATATTTTTATTTTGATACTAGCTGATGACCCGGCGCTGCCTGGGTATTTTTTCGTCCTAATCACCCCGCGCATGTGCGCACGACCCCCTCTGATGGTCTTTTTGAAAAATCCTTAGTGAGCACCTAGAAGCCAAGAGGAACATACGTGGCAAATTTCAAGTTTGTAGGCTTTACGGTTCTGGAGATTTCGTGATTACAGCGTGAGTGGTTTTCGCTTTTATATATATAGATTCTGGATTACATAACATTTTGTTGTAATGTGACATAAAGGGTGAAATGGCCTTCAAGATCATCTTTGGGGTGACATCTATCCTCATTTGGTCTGGCTGCTACTTTTAATTCAGCAATATCAATAACTGACTGTCTGCCAGGGCTATGTATGCTTCAAAAATGATTTGGAAATATGCTATAGAGCAGGGGGTCTCCAAATTTAAGATTTAAAAAGCATGGCTGGCTGGGGAATTCTGGGAGATGAAGTTCACAAGACTTAAATTTGGGAAGTTTGGAGAGCCCTGCTATATAGCTTCTGTATATTCAGTATAGAGACTATTTTTAAAAACTTACACATAAATAAATAAGCCATTGCTTTATAGAGTTGACCCACTGAAATGAATTTGACTGCTAAAGCAGCCTAGTTTTAATCTAACTCTCATTAACATGATTCCCTGGAAAACGCTGGCTACTTATGTTCCCTATGGAGAAGTACCGCCCTAACTCAAAGGCAAACTACTCTATTTTTGCCCAGGAAAAAAAATATTTTGGCCTTCCAGGATTGCAGAGTATTGGGGGGGGGGGGAGAGTGGGGTGTTAAGCAGAATGGGTACAATAAGTCTAGTCCAGGGGTCTCCAAACTTGGCAGCTTTAAGATTTGTGGACTTCAAAAAGCAAAGCTGGTTGAGGAATTCTAGGAGTTGAAGTCCACAAGTCTTAAAGTTGTCAAGGTTGGAGACCCCTGGTCTAGTCAACACTTAGCCCATTTATTGTTATCTATACTTCCCTCTGCAGTAAAATGCAAAACCAAATAATGATGTAGGAAAATAATAATTTATACCAAATTTCAATGGAACAACCATAGGGACTACGAGGCCTGAAAATGCAGCTGCCTTCTTTACCTGAGTCAACCAAAAGAACTCAAGCATAAAATGAGCAGCAGTCAAATTGCATGTGACTCTCAAATCTACCAACAACCGTCTATGGAGGTTGAATAGTGAAGGATTGTTTTTATGTGAATGAGGCATGGCAGGCATCCAAGTTGTCTCTGTATTGGATCATTTTCGTAAGACAATTTAAGTGTCCCATTTCACTTACAGTAATCACAACTTAAATTCTCTTTATGGCGGTATCTTATGATTGAAAAATAATTTCAGAATTAATCCCTATTAGATCACTAAACAAAGAGGGTAGGCATGGAATGAATAAATGGATCAACTACATGCTAAGATGCATTTTCCGTATTAAACAGCAAGACTACTACATCCAAGTCTAAAATTATTTTCTCTACAAATAGATTATTCTTGTTTTACAGTTGATCATCTATTCAAATGAACATATTTTGAAAACTTACCTATTTGGAGGCGGTTTGGGTTTAGGCATCTTGCTTAGAATTGTAGCCATTTCTTTCCTTTCATCAAAGTTTTTCCATTGTTCATACAATTTTAAAATGACCCTGATTATTTCTAAGATCTAAAAAAAAATAGATGAAAAATAGTTTTGTGCAGATCTATGGTGATTGCAACATAAGAAAGAAAGATTTGAAAATATTCTGGGATCAGGGAGTTTATCGTGAAAACATTTTGCAGGCCACTATTATTTTTATCCTTTGAAGAAAAAAAAGTGCAAACTATCCTCAAAACACTTCATACCTTAGTGCCCTGGTTTCTAAATCTTAAAATTCATTTTAGAAAGTTTTTTTTTTATTATTTTGAATTAACATAGCATTTTCTTGCGGTCTAATGTAAACCCATAATCTCACTCACCCATTCTTAAACCTATTATTTAGAGGTTGGGTGCGAAGGCTCAGCAGTTAAAAACGCTGAGCTTATCAGCTGGAAAGCTGACAGCTTGGGTTTGAGACCTGAGGGCCATGCAATGGGGTGAGCTCCCGTTCTTTGCCCCAGCTCTTGCTCACCTAGCAGTTTGAAAACATCCATATGTGAATAGATAAATAGGCACCACTTTGGTGGGAAGGTAACAGCGTTCCAAAGATTTTGCGTATAAACATGTTGGCCACATGACCACGAAACGGGTCTTTGGACAACGTTGGCTCCCTTGGCCAAGAAACGGAATGAACACTGTGCCCTAGAGTTGGACATGACTGGACAGGGAATACCTTTTTTACTGCCATTTAGTCTCAACAAATGGCAGCACTGGGCTCAGAGCAGTGTCAGGACTGATTAATACTCAGATGGGAGACCACCAGTAAATGCCAGATCTTGGAATAAAGCACTGATAGTGGCTTTTGTATTATTGACCAACTATATAATTGCACCCATTCAATCATACATCAAGCTCAATCAAAAGCATCTGTGCCCAACACAGAATATGCAATCAATAAAATATTTTCTAATTACTATGCAGTATCTTGTTGGTATTGATATATAAATATATCTGGCTACAGCACTGAAACTGCCTTGGTCGCGCAGATGGATGATCTCTGGCGAGCCCGAGATGGGGGTCATTCCTCTATCTTGGTGCTACTTGACCTCTCAGCAGCTTTCGATACCATTGACCATGGTATGGTTCTG
>QLTV01002011.1:1250855-1264300 GCA_003457575.1 Thermophis baileyi
ACAGTTTTCTTTTTAAATTCTTTATATGTTTTTCAATTTTTCACCAAGGGATGCTGGGCCAATTTTGTTCAATAGCACAATAATGTACCAATCCAGACAAGTTACTTTTGGTAAATCTGTAATTATTAAATAAAATATAACTACCTTCTCCATATCAACAGAGAGTTCAGCAAACCACTGTCTAGCATCCTTTTGCTGGACAACACAAGCCACATGTAGGCAAGCTGTAAAGAAAGCATATGGTTGAAAGGTAAAATTAAGACACAAAATTTGTGGTACAAATGCTTTTACATTATTAAATGAAAAACACAGTCAGAACATGTTCTGTGTGCTACTGTCTCCCTCTCCAAACTGGATTTTCAATTATACCATTCTATAAATATAATTATTAACGCTCACTTAGGATGTATAGTTGAAGAATAGTTTCCCGGTTTACCATTACTTTATTGTATGTCTGGACAAAGTTCAGTTATTAACTGAAAAAATGAAATAGTTGAGGCTTTCATTATAACACCAGAATTTCTATGAAAATGGCCATGGATGCAACTTGAACCATTCCATTCAAATAGTGATACGGTACACAATGTGTTACATACCTAGAGCTATCATGAAAGGAGGGTACAGCAGACAAAGATCAGTTCTGTATGTGTCATTCACTATCCTCCTGCACAGACAAAAGCAACAGATCAGCAAGTTGTCATTCATGACTCCACACGATGGGAGTCAAAACAATATGAAACCGTGACATGAGCTTACTTTTCCTTTAAATACAGTATCTGATGTAATGGGTATAATCTGAGCAAGAGGACATATTTCAATATGTTTCATTTCTATGTCTTTTTCTATATGGAGCATTGGCATTCTTTCCCCCAAATAACAGAACTCTGCAGAGAGATATTAGGTGTACTCATCTTCCATGCAGTAAGGCAAGCTTCATCATGAGCTTTTCAGTTATGATATGTTCAGACTATAAGAATGAATAGTAGAAGATCTGCTGGATTATCTTCATTCATTAAAAAAAATGATATTTCAGTCAACCCCCACCCCTTTCAAATCAATAAATTAAACAAAGTTATGGTTTCATGCATTTTCCAAAGTGGATTAAGCAGATCCCCTAGGCAATAATTTTATTCAGGTCAATAATTTTCATAGGTTTTCTATTTAGGCTAAAGGACTTTTTAAATAGTCTGTCTTCATTACCAAGCAAGAGGCAGCAGCATGTCTTCTTGGCCCATATCTTGTACATATTGAAGTAGAGGTCTATAGGGATGATAAACTATCAAACAGCAGTCCTAGGGAGATTGCATTTAAGAAAAATGTTAAAATGTTACTCAACATGTTAAGTACTTCTATGATGTTTATTGTGCCATCTATTACAAAGACAGTAGTTGGCTTCACAGAAATAATTCCTCTCTAGACTGACTGGCAGCTTACCAAATTCTATCTCCCTCTGAGACACAAATGCTGACAACATTTGCCGCACACAGAAACCCAATTTGCCAACAACACCCTCACTGGAAATAAACACTGGCACAGTACGCTCTATTACAGAATAACAATATACAAGACGCTTTGTGGGGATCCTATTAATATATAAAGAGAATCTGGGGGTGGGGGGGAACAGTATCAACCTTTAGTGGTTTCACTTATTTTGTAAATAAAAAGTTTGGCTTGAGTAACATTAACAGAATAAGAGTTGGAAGGAACTTCTAGTCCAACTTCCTGCTCAAGCAGGAAACCCTATACCAGGTATGCAACCTTAAACACTCTAAGAGCCACTTGGGCCCATTTCCCACAGAAAACAAAACACTGGGAACCACAAAACCTGGGTGGGCATGGCCAACTCGACGTCACTCACTCCCACCCAGTCACATGAACCCCCCCAGCCATGCCTACCCAGGTTTTGTGGCTCCCCGTGTTTTCTTTTCTATGGGAAATAGGTAATCTCCCTCTCTGTCTCTCTCCCTCTCTCTCTCCCATCTCTCTCTCTCTCCCTCTCTCCCTCTCATCTCTTTCTCCCTCTCTATTTCCCCCTCTCTCATCTTTCTCTCTCTCATCTGTCTTTTTCTCTATCTCCCTCTCCCTCACTCCCTTTCTCTCATCTTTCTCTTTCTCTCATCTGTCTTTCTCTTTTTCTCTCTATCTCCCTCTCCCTCTCATTCCTCTCTCTCTCATTTCTTTCTTTTTCTCTCTGTCTCCCTCTCTCATCTCTCTTTCTCTCATCTCTTTCTCTTTTTCTCTCTATCTCCCCCCCTCTCTCCCACTCATCCCCCTCTCTCCCTCATCTCTCTCTCTCTGTCTCTCTCTCTCTTTCTTTCTCTCCCTCGCTCTCTCCCTCCCTCCCACTCCCCACCTCCACTTCCCATCCCACACACCCAGGGAATAACTGTAAGGAAATTCGACCACGTTATATCTGTCTCTGGAAAGATACAAAAATAAAGCTTGCATTGCAAAAGGAGTGACTGTCAGGCTGTTACATCACAGCGCCGTGAGGTTGCCGCCTTAAATCACTGCACGCACTTAAGAAAAGCATCATCCCAAGAAGCAGGACACTGACACAGGCACGCATACACATCCTGCAACTCAGTCCAAAGTGGCCGGAAATAATATAATATAGTCCCTGGGCACCCCCGAAGACGCTTGGCAGGCAAAGTATGGGATGAAACTCCCCCCCATCACCAAGGCAGCATCCACTGAATCCTTGCAAAACTGGGCAAGGCGGAGAGAGGAGAGCCAATAGAGCTGAATTGAGCAGAATCTGTCTCCCTCTCTCTGTCTCTCTCTCGCTGCCTGACTGGCGGGAAACGGCGGGCAGCTACTTCCAGCTTTGTTGGTGCTGGACGCGGGACCTGCTCTCAGCCCCGAGAAAGAGTTGCCAGGGGTGAGTGGGGCAGGGTCTCATTGTGTTGTAATGGGCTCCAGGAGGAGGGGATCCAGTCTCCCCCATTGTGAAGTGCGCTTTCGCTGTGATGCGCAAGGCGCTGCAAGAGCAGCGGGCAGGCCATGGAGGGGTCTTCCCCCTGCCCCACGCCAAAGGAAAGCCACCCGGGCTTCTCCTTCCCTCCTTCCCTTCCCCCTTCCCCCTGCTCCCTTCCTCCCACTCAATCCTACTTTGGGACAGAGGAGCGCATGCTGGAAACGCATGTTGAGGCGATGTCAGAGTGTGTCTTCTGACCCTCCGGCGCTCGCCCGCATCTCTCCACACTCCTCCAGGCCCGGCTTGCTGAGAGGGGGAGCAGCCCTGACATCGCTGCCCGGGGAAGGCACAGGAAAAGAAAGCGAGCAGAAACATAGCTTTCGCTGGGGCAAAAGAGCTGAGATCGGGGAAGGCACAGGCAACAGAAAGTGGCACGTTTCAAAGGTGGCAGCTCGCGTCTGGAGGTGCTGAACAGCATCCCACTGCGAGAGCCGGGCCATGCCTCTCCGCTGTCCAACTCGCCAATGGGGGCGCTTCTGCCAGGCCAGCTCCCCCTCCCGCTGGGCTGTTGTGCTTGGTGGGGGAGGGGAGCGCTTCCACACACCGCCTTCTTTCTCTTGGCCCCACTGACAAGGGAGGAGGAAGACCAGGCTTGGGGGATGGCCCCCACCCCGCAAGATCCGCTCCTGCTGTTCTCTCCCAGCCCTCTTTGCTGGCGGCAACAGCAAATGTACGACGAAGGTGGAATGCTGTTGCCGTGCAAAGGCAAGTGCAGGGGCGCTTCGCTCCTGCACTAAGGCTCCAGCCATGCCACTGCCACAACAGGGCAACGCTTTTTCATCCTTCTGCTACGACAGGGTGACAGGGAGCTGCAGCAGAGGGCCCAAAGAGCCACAGGTTGCAGACCCCCGCCTTATACGATTTCAGACAAATCGTTGTCCAATCTCTTCTTAAACACCTCCAGTGTTGGAGCACCCATATATAACTTCTGGAGGCAAGTTATTCCACTTATTAATTCTTCTCAGGAAATTTCTTAGTTCTAGGTTGCTTCTCTGATTAGTTTCCATCCATTATTTCTTCCCCTGTCTTTAAGTGCTTTGGAGAATAGATTGACCCCCCTCTTTTTTCTGGCAGCCCCTTAGATATTGGGACACTGCTGTTATGTCACCCATAGTCCTTCTTTTCATTATATTAGCCATACCTAATTCCAGCAGCCATTCTTCATATGTTTTAGCCTCTAATCCCCTAATCATCTTTGTTGCTCTTCTCAAAAACCTGGCATCAATTCTTTCTAACTTCATATATGGGATTCATATAAAAAATAGGAAATAGTACACAACTTTCTCAATCTATAGTTCTTCATCCTTTCTCTAAGATTATTCTCCTAGACCTAGCCCATTACATCTCAACATTCTTTCCTCCCAGTACAGACACATGTGGAAAGCAGCAACATTTCAGGAGGTGATAGAATATTCCAGATATGATCAACATATAATTATGCAGAGGAATTGTTTTTGTACTATTTGCGTTACAACAGCAATAGAGACCGGGATTGCCACCACAAAGTGATGCAGTTGGTAAAGTGCAACATCACGACTACACTGTTCAGTGATGATAATCCCAGGCAGTCCCAGTTGCCATTGTAACCCCAAAATTCCCCAATCATTAATAGGAAGAAGCAGGAATCCCAGGTAAGAAGCATGGGGGTACCAAGGGGGGATGGGAGGAAATCATAGTAGGACCTGGAAGGGCCAGTGCAGTCCTTGTGTGAATTGCGGGAGCCAGGGAAGGCCTGCACAGGCCATGCACAATTTGCAGGAGGCTGGGGGAAGCTCCACATGGGTAGGGGTATGCTGAGGATGGGAGAAAAAGCGGGAGTGACTTACCAAAGCAACTTGCAATTTTCTCTGCTGGCTTCCTCATAAACTTTGCTTGGGGTAGCCAGCAGGGAAGGTCGCAAATGACCCCAACTCTCTGTGATGTTACAATGACATGCAAGGTATCTAAGTGCCTGCCTCACAATAATGTGGGGGGGGGGGAGAATGTGCTGTGGTCGCCAGAACTTCAAGGAAATCCGTCATATGTCCATATTTTCAGTGCCACCGTAACTTTGAACAGTCACTGAATGAATGGATATAATTCAAGGACTATCTGTACAAGAGATCGAACAGAATGTACAAAGTAAATGAACTTACCATTAACTCTAATAGATAAAATTCACATTCTAATATCTGTGTAGAACAAAAAAAATATATGAATTACATGGACAAAACTTAAATAACGTGCATCATAGATTATCCTGTTCTATGATCAGCTGGATCTAAACTATTAAAATTCTAAACTTGGAAAACCATGGGAACGAAAACATATAGACTTTTTTTGTCAACAGCAATAACATTTGACATTTCCATTTCAATAAAGGAAACTCCTTTTTTGAAAATACATGTTTTACTCCAGCAAATACCTCTTTTACAGAGGTCAACAGATTTATCATATATTTTTTCTTTTTTTGCAATCAAATTCATTCAGTTTCTATAGACACCAACTCAACCAAGTGACTCTAGACTGCTTACAATTCTAAAATTATAAAACAATTAAAACAAACATTAAAACAATAAAACATCCACAAAATAAATAATACAAACAGCAGCCATGAAGATTAATCAACTATTAGTAAAGCCAAGTAATGGGGCTCTTAACACATTCTGAGCCCCAAGCCTGGGTACATAGCAAGCTTTTCAACTTTTGCAAAAACCTAACAGGATTGCGGCCATTCTAATCTCTGAATGGAGAATATTCCATAAGGCAGGGGGTACAGCAGATAAAGTCCGTCTTTTTGTTTCCGCCAGTCAACACTTTTTGGCTGACGGGATCTGCAGTTTGTCTGTTGGATCAGACTGAATGGGTAGAAACCACTGTTCCCTCTAAGGTGCGCGGCCGCGCGGCCGCGCACGTCACAGGGAATCGCTGCGCAGCAGTTTTGAACTGCCGCGCAGCGATTTCCCATGTCAGAAGGAACGTTGCTGCGCGGCCGCGCACGTGACAGGGAATCGCCGCGCAGCAGTTTCAAACTGCCGCGCAGCGATTTCCCTTGTTAGAGGGAACGTTGGTAGAAACTCTTGGAAAAAGACAGTCCCTCAGATAACCCAGCCGCAAGCCATGTAGGGCTTTAAAGGTGAGAACCAGCACCTTGATTGCACCCGTAAATACACCGGCAGCCAGTGCAGCTCACGGAGTAGTGGTGTTACATGTGCCATGCAGCTGGCACCATTTATTGCCATTCAGCCACATTTTGCACCAGTTGAAGTTTCCGAATGCTCTTCAAGGGCAGCCCCATGTAGAGCATGTTAGAGGATAGTAATCTAGTTTAGGTTTTCCTCTTCTCCAAGGCTCACTCCTAGAGTCTCTCAGCCACAGCTGATGATACAATGGCAAGACCCTTTTTTCTTCCTCTTCAATTTTCTACTTTTTTAAACAATTTAAAACAGCTGGAAGTATAGCAAAGCATAAACTTACTGTCACTGTCTGGAAACAATGCTTTGATATATTCTCAACATCCCCACTCTTCCACATACAGTAAAAGTATAAAAGCCTTTTCAAAATAATTTGCAGAGAAAGGGAAGTGCTAAGGAAAAGAATGTTTTCTTAAGAGTATACTTACATGGTTCATCCTATAAGGAAATTCTTTTGGAAAGGCATACGAAAACCTAGTTTTCACTGCAACGAAGAAAAAGTCAAGAATGCTTTTTAAAATAAAAGCAATTAAAATTAATTTAGCATACTGACTTCTCTCTCTACACCTTAATTTAATTAAAATACTAGATGCTGAATGCAGGGATTTAAGTTTGAAATAACAAGAGAACAAGAGTTAACTATTAAGCATACATATTTTTTATATCCGATAGCAACATTTTATAGAAATTTACAATACAAAATAGAGACAAAGCAAATATTTCTGTTTCAATATTTTGGAATATACTGTATATTATTCCAAAATAATATACACAATGTTTACACAATGTTTATCAGTTTCTGCAAGTTTCAAATATTATCAAATGGAAAAGCAGTATTCATTCGTTTAGAAAAATTAAATACTGTACCAATACAATTTTTTTTCTTCTATTCAATCATGTCTAGTTCTTGGAAACTGCTTGGGCAAATCCCTGCAGTTTTTTTGGCAAGGTTTTTCAGAAGTTGTTTGCCACTGCCTCATTCCTAGGGTTGAGAGGGACTGGTTCACGGTCATGCAGCTGGTTTTATAAACTTACGGTCTCCTGGTTGCCTTTAGCCACTACACCAAATGGCTCTCATTAGTATTGTACTGTATTGTATCACATTTTATCATATTGTATCGTGCAATACAATAAGACAGAGCTTAACAGTTTTTTAGTTTTTCATGTACACACATACATATGTGCCATTCCATATGTCTGAATACAATAACTATAAGCAATATTTGATTTTAAAATTCCTTTGAAAGATGACAGCTTTACAAAAAATTCCACTTACATACAGAAGTAGCAGCAGATATCAATCTTGTATTTGAAACCACACCAAATTCCTAGAACATCAAAAATAAAATAATGGTGGTAAGTACACAATCCCAGAGGCACCTGCTAACAAAATGTCAAACTTTGGTTACTATGTGAAATTACAGGGGGGTGCTCTTGATCTGTGAGAAAAAAAGGGGGGCACATTTTGTTCTAATTGGCAGCCTTGTAGAATCATCGAAGCCTCACTATGCCCAATTCCACAATACCCCATGTGAGCTGATGTAACGCTTCTCTGCTTTTCTGCCAATTTTTCTCGTTTAGTCAAAATCACAGTATTTTGCGGATTCAAGGATTATATTACAATAAACACATTTTTGTCTGTGTGAAAAGAAAGCTATTTTCTTTCCTTTCATCAATTTCCACTGGCTGCTATACTATTGGCAGAAAGCCACTTTGATGTTAATCCCCCATAGCCAAAAGGCAGGAAAACAACCTGCAAAGCAAGCACTGAAAGCCCAACCGATCAAGAGTCAGAAAAGATCAACTGGCTGATATGACCAACAAAATGCTGTGGAGGCTGGAATAGAGGAAGGCCTAACAGAAAAATCCTATCAGAAAAAGGATATTAAATGTGCTAATTACAGCCACTCCTCATTTAGCAACTGCCCTGGTTGGTGACCATTCACAAATATGATGGTAATAAACAGTAATAAAAATTCATTTCCAACCAAAGCATGGATTGACCACGAAATTTCATGCCCCTGACAACAAAAGCCTTCAGTGTGAATTAAGGTCAGACTGCTGAGATTGTTAACTTGCAGTTAGAATTTTAAGGGACATGCTGTACTGTGAAGAAAAATATTTCAGGAAGCGATAGCTAGTTTAAGCAGTCTCTCCACCCTGTGAGGGAGGGAAAAGTAGGGAGGGGGAAAAAGAAACACATCTTTGCAGACACACTCTGCAGTGTGTGTGTGTGTGTCTCAGTTACATGTTAACTTAGTGACCATTTCACTTTGTCCAACAACAAAACTGCTGGAAAGGATTGCAGTTGCTAAATTTGATAGTGTGCTTATTAAGACCAAGAGAAGAAAAACTAATTTACTCATTCATCATGTCAATTCATTGTACTACTAATGAATTACTAATTGGCTTTCTACGGTATTTATTTCAAAAGAACATGGAAAAATAAAAGTCAGCAAATCACCTGCTAAAATGCCTACTTACCTCTACTTTGGATGCCAAAAATACACACGTGGGAGCCATTAGCACTGGATCAATACTTTTTAGGGAATACCTAAAAAGTTATAATACATAATTTTAAACAGAAGAAAATGGAAAATTACTAATCATACCATTTTTAAAAAGAGACCTTACAATCACAAAAAAGATTTATATAGGAAAAATGAGACCGTATTGAGCTCATGATCTTACCTGGCATAGAACCTCTTGAAATAGACAGTAGCAGTGGCAATAACTTGTTGTCTTAGCTTCAAATGTTCACCTAATGCCTGAATAACTTAAAATAAAATTTTTAAAAATGAGTTAAATCTTTGTAATTCAGTTTTGTATTATGCAACAATTACTGAAACTGAATCCCACAGAGTTGCAAATCTTTTTTGTAACATTGTTATATTATGTTCCTATAATTTTTTTTGGTACTGAAAGCCCATTCATAGGATCTGCCAAAGATGAAATAATATATTTTATTTTATAGGTGAAGATTGCAAACTGAGACTGTGACACAATAGATAATACCATAAAGCATTGAAACTGTAGTTAGAAAAACTAACATTAAATCACTGCTTGATATTTCTGATGCAAAGAACAATTCAAAGGAGACTGCAGAGTTGGGATTATTAAATCTGATTCCTAAAATATATATAGTAAACTATGAAACTGAACAATGCCAGCATTTTTCTATGATTTGTTTAAATTCAGGCAGATGATATTTCCAGCCCTTGTAGGTAATTCTGATGCATTATTCAACTTCTCCAAAAATGACAAAACAGATGCGAGGCATATTGAGGTGTAATCCACACTTGGGGAAAAATAATTTAGTCTATTATCTGCAATTTCATGCAATTCTCAACTCACTCTTATCCAGAAACTTAGGAACTTCACTCTGTGTGAAATGCAAAGCTTTCGGTTATCAGTTATCATATACAGCATCTAAATACTTTGCAAAAGAGATATTGGTCCAAAGCTGCCCGTATCAACACAGTTATGGAGTTGGCAAAGGCAGCAGGTGCTTGAAGTATGACATATTTCATCTATGGAAAGGGAAGAGGGTGCCGGGGGAAGGTAGATCAGAAAAAAAAACTGTCAGCTGCTCCACACAAGCTCTATCTGCCAGTTGGCTAGAAAGCCACCATGGTGTCAGCTGTACAGGTAGCTCATTTGGCTTTCCAAGCAAAGGATATGTTCCAAGCATGTTGGAAGCATCCATCCAAAATACCAAGCAGAGGTAGAGGCACAGAATGACAAAACAAAACATAAGATGGTTACTTGATATTTTTCCAGAATCCCTCCATCCATTCATAATTTGAACATGGCAATGTTTTATCATATCCCTGCCATTTCCAAGATAATTCACACATCAATGCTCATTTTAAAGGTTGACAGCCAAGCAAGTCCTTTGTACACAAGGTGGTTAGCTAAATAATTTTTTTAACTGGGATAAATCTGAAATGATCAGTGGAGGCAGGAATTTTATTTAAAGTACAGGATATTCAGAAAGCCAATAGAATGCTTGGGCAACAGAATTCTAATAGCATTGTCCATATAACAGTACTCTTTCATTGCTTACATTTTTAATAATTTCCAAGATTCTACAATGAACCGTTTTAAATACAAAAATAACTATTTCTTAATTTTAAGAAAGCAACTATTCATTTCCCCCATCTCACCTTGCCAGCTCCAACACAGAGGATACTGATTCTGACTGTAACAAGTAACTTTGACTATTCAGACACATTATGAAAAGTCCAATTGTGAATATATATGCATATTCTAAAATATTACTGCCATACTCCCTGTAAGGAAATAAGGTGTACACACAGTTTGTACATGCATTGCTTGATGAATGCAAGATTTTTCAGTAGCTCTATATTAAGAAGACAGATTTGCAGCTTCTTTGAGCTTTAATTATGCACACTTAACAAATTCCTTTATTAGCAAGCTTTATAAAATTTTAGTACTTTGATTTATAAATATGAAAGCTGTACTTCAGCTGTTAGAATGAGCCAAAATATATTCTAACGTTTTAATGATTTTCAATATTTAAGCATGATTTCCTCTCTTATAAAACAAATTAAAACAAATTAAAGCCAAACCATCCCTGCACATGAATCTTATATTTACATAGACTAAAGTTTCAATGACACCCAAGTTCTATATTAAAATGCAGGCTTAAATTGTATTTATCAATCTTTTCTAATATTGGCTCTGACTGGAAAGTAATGACCTCCTTGAGTTTCAATACAAAATAACTACTGACATTAGTCATCATTTTAGAAATTTATTTTGCTTTTCCAAAAACCTCAATTGCCATTTTGGTTTCCAATCATTTTGAGAAAGAATACCAAAATCTTAGAATAAAAGTTAGGCCTAAGACCATTTCAAGCGAATTAAAACTTTCTCCACAACAAAAAAGGGGGAAAGGCCTATATATGAATGGGATCATACATGGTTTAGAATCATAATGTTCCAAAAGGAAAATATATCTCTAACTTTAGAAAAAAATGTTGATCAATGTTATATTTAAACCAAGTAAGAGTCTAATGGGAGCATGTTTAAGGGCCTGGCAAAGTGTGCTTCTTCTAAAAATCAATGTTAAATCATTGTATTTAAAAAAATAAGGACAATCTCACTCATCCACCCCCCCTCTCTCTCTCACATACACACACACACAGAATATATCAATGATTCATTGACATCATTTTTACCATTTGTAAAAAATATCTGTAGTTTCCAATATTCTTCTTCTGTTAAAAATTTTAAGTCTTTTTGGCGTTCCTTCAGCAGATCTTGTTTATCCAAAATCCATTGTAAGCTACAGAGAAAGAAAGGAGAGACCACTTTTAGATATTTGTAACAGATGGGATCTATTGTAAACACAGAAAAAAGAAAACACTTTTTATCCTTTATTATATGGCCTGATGTCAAAGATACATATTCTCCTGAATATTCAGTCAAAAGTATTCAGAATTTTTTTTTCTTTTCTTCCAATGCTGCTTATATTTCCCCAATGTTCACTGCCACCAAAATTTGAGACCTCCATAACAGGCCAGCAACAAAATTCTGGCAAATAAGAAACTACCATCAGACTTTGGCGATCATTTCAAACTAAAAACATTTTATATGAGACCTTCTATAATCCAAAGATTATAATTGTCAATAGTGAATTTGTTCTAATAATTTTTGCCCTTTTCTAATAATTTGTTATTGTATTTAAATATATTACGTGAAAACTAGGGTGATGTAATAGATGTCCAAACAGAGTTCAGATCTACCCTCAAGCACAGGATGACTTTGAACTACTTGCATACATGCACACATTCATTCACTCACAACAGTCTAGGATAGTTGTTGCCGAGATAAAATGAAAGGAGAACCTTGTATAAATTGTCTTGACCTCTTGAAGTCAAGGCAGTATATAAGACTAATACAAAACAATAATTATTTTAAGTTGCCTCAGGAGTTTTAGATAGTTCTAAATGTTCTAATTTATTTTGTATATATTTCATATTTCTTGACCACCCATCTCCACAGACAAATTGCATACAAATGTTGTATAAACCCCACTTTCTATCTGTAACTCTTTTACAAATAACATTTCTGTAATACTATGATTTCGAGTTATATGGCTGTATATTTTTTAGGTATTATTCATCCTAGGTACATTTGTCTTCCTAGTACAGAAAAGTCTGGTTTCTGATTAAAAAGCTAGCATTTAAAACACATTTAAGTTATATTTAGATAGAACACTTTCAGATGTTCTCCATGAATCTTGGTTTCTTTAGAAACAGTGGTTGCAAATTATACTCAAGCAGCAAAAAAAGGAGAATCTTACTGTTATAGCAAATACCACTAAAGATTTTCCTCCATGATAGGATTCCGAATTATGTTACTCAGAAATAGCATTGCATCAAAAATATTTGAACTATAATCATGTTATTCAATGTGATTACTGTGTGCCATTCATGACATTCTTCACTTTCATAGTACAATATTATAATTTAATCACCTTAACATAATGTGCTATGTATGTGAATTAGAACAATATTCATTTGTGCGGAAGTATTTAAATAACGGTAAACTATTTTGGAAAGAAGAATACACATGCCTGTACTTTCCTTATGATAAAACCAGTGTTATCAGAATACTTGTTTTTCATTTTATCTGCTTCCATATGAGTTTAACAAGTAAATCTTCGTTTTGCACAAAAGTTATAATAAGAACAAAAAAAAGTTAAAGATAGTATATAAAAGCAGGGAAGTGTGTAGAACCACACTGCTACAATGAAGGGGAAATCAATATTTCTAGTAACACAAAACCCTTGGGATGGAGGTTCTACAGCAAACCTGTACTAATGCAGCTTGCAATATGTATTTTTACTTTGTCAAAGTACTTGCACTTATAAGGACCTGTTGCTTTGTAAGTATCACAGAACGTTCAATGTAAATAAAATATGTTCAAGCTGGAAAAAAAACCCTCAGCTTTTCTTTATACACGCACAGTCACACACGTCCAGGTTTTTTTTGTTAGAATCAATAAAAAAGATAAAAGTCTTGTTAGAAATAACCCATGTTCTAAACATAATGCATATATATGTGTGTGTGTGTGTGTGTTGTGTGTGTGTGTGTTGTTCTCTCTCTCTCTCTCTCTCTCCCTCCCTCCCCCCCCTCTCTCTCTCTCTCTCTCAATATCTCTCTCTCTCTCCCTCCCTCTCTCTCTCCCTCTCTCTCTCTCTCTCTCTTTCTCTATATATCTCCTATAAGAGAAAAAGGGGGTGGAGAAGAGAACCCTCTCTGTTT
>QLTV01002011.1:1287316-1318466 GCA_003457575.1 Thermophis baileyi
CCTGCTAAATATTTTATTCCCCATGTCGCTATACCTTTTTGTCCTGTTGTGTGTGTGTGTGTGTGTGTTTGTGTGTGTGTGTTTAGAAGAAGCCTCTTCGTTTGCTTATTCTCCATGGCGCAAGACATTTTGGCCCTGTTTTTCATCTCCCAATTTTTGCTCGTGTGTGTGTGTTTAGAAGAAGCCTCTTCGTTTGCTTATTCTCCATGGCGCAAGACATTGTTGCGCCTGTCTTTCGTCCCCCAATTTTCACTCTTATATTTATATTTATTATATTTGTATGCCGCCCAACTCCCAAAGGACTCTTCTGAACCTTTTCAAGGAACTGATGGACAATGAAGAATCAATCGGTTTTTGGGGAATCTGCCTGGTAGGCTGAAGCTGCCAGGAAATCCTTGAGTAAGATGAAGGAAGAGATTGGATAATTTAAAGAGCTGGGAAAGAGCTCAGCTTGATGGAAAATGCATAAGTGCGGGTTTTCCAGCCTCATTGGCACTGCCAGTTATCCTTAGGGCTTCAGACCTCTTCACTTCCACCAGAGACCAGGTCCACAGGTCTCACCATCCCAATGGGCTGCTGATTATGGGGAAGGTCCCTTCGAGAAGGAATAGCAGAGAAGGACTAGTAATGGAAGAATAAGTTTTATGTCAATGTAATTTTCTGCCCACATAAGGGTGAATTAAGTTTAGCATGTCAAGTAAGCGTTAGGGTCGGCCTCAAATCATCATATTTGCAACTGAATTTGGATTCAAAGAAAGTTTGCCCTGGGTTCTAATTGCTGGAGCTCTTCAATTATTGCTGCTTTTAACTCAGATTCCCTTCTCCAGTTATAGGTTTTAGTAATGTTTAGCATTTTTATTTAGCATCTACTTATGCCTAAATGCAGTACAAAGCCTGTTTCCCCACCACACTAAACTTGTGAAGAAAGTTGGACTGAAAAAGACAAAGTTAAACTCACCTGGTTCTGTGAAAACTTGAGTCTTGGCCTCCTCGTCCAATGTTTTAACCACATCCTGGTTGTTACTAGTTTTCTCCAGTACTGTATATCCATGTTTTATGGCACCTCTTCCTGGATTCAGCTGAAGCTGGTAGAATATCACCTACTATTAGTCTTAGTTCTGGTTCTTCACAGAAAACCTTTAGGCAATGTACTTTTCTACCATTTATGCTAGTCCTTAGTGAGCAGGACAGAGTGTTGGTGTGCTTATGGGCATTTGTCTTAGTTTAATAAGAAGATGCAGGGAAGTGTATGTTGATGGATTAAAACAAGAGAGCTTGAGGCATAGAATAATGTCAAGAAAGGGTTTCTAAATAATGGTAGCTTCACAGAAGTCACAAAGAAAGCAATTAAACCAGCATCCACAACCAAGTTAATAGGACAAGAGAGTGTGAAAGTAAATAGAAAGTGACACAGAAACAAGCCAAGCTGGTCATGGTATTTTAGGCAAAGAGAGAAAGATTGTCAGTTTGATTCAGGACCAATGCAAGAGAAGAATTTGAAACTTCACAGATGAGGACCAATCTTTTAATTGTATCTAATCCCACTGAAATGGAATGGTTGGTGATGGGGGAGAAAGATGCAGCTTCAGTGCTGGTTCAGAAGCTGAGCTCAATCGTGTGGCTTTTTCTCAGGAGGACTGAAATACTTTGGAAAGCGTCAGCATCACTAGGAACCTCAGCATGGTGAGGAATGACAAACCCCTTCTGGTCCATCATACAGAATTACAGAGTCATCAGTTGGGGCTCCTGTTCAAAATATGAACGTAGGCTAGATTGCTGGGTGGTTTTTTTTTAATACTCTGAAACACATTTTGAAAAAATAAACTATTTAAATAGAATATACAGTGCTCATCTGGAACCCTCTGACCCATATATTATATTACAGACAGAAAATACTGTATATAGAGGAGACCAAAATGCTTTATCAAGGTCTTGTGTACAACCAGTTTGATTAGCACAATAATAGTACAGCTGTTATGACTGGTACAGAAGGTATTTTTCTCCATCAAGTATGTGTTTTTGTGATAGCTATATTACCTTTCTCCATATCTGCCCACAGCTCTGGATGAACTATACCTGGACTATACATTCTTAATGTATATAGTTTTTGTCATTCTAAAACTTTAATTACTAAGGAAATAAGCCAGTGTATTGCCTAATTCTCTTTTCTACCTGTCTAGGGGGTGAAAACTGCACCATATTTAGTCATGGCAATAGAAAGCATGGACTAAACTGAACAGAGGCAGTTTGTTCAATAACTGGTCTCCTGAACTTTTGAGTGGTGTGTAAGAAGATGGAATGTATAAAACTGTCTTTTACCAACTGGATTGATTGGCCCCTTAGTTTAGTATTGTACAAACCTGAGTGTGGTATTTTCCAAACATTGATGATATCCAATGAAGTAACTACTTCTAAACTATGAAACAAACATTATTATTTTATTTAGACTTCTGCTATTATTCTGTGTCCTTTTTATTCAGTGCTACTATTTTTCTCTCCATGCTTTTTGATCAATTGTAATTTAATAAGAAATACTACATATTTCTTAACCTTACAAATCTTCTTTGCCCTCTTCAGGTTAGGACTATTTTGCTGTGATTAAGTGGGAGCAAGGATATACTTAGCCAAAGCTGTAAGAAAGCTTCTCTGTAGCTGCTGGATGCAGTTTGTGAATGCTCAAGAGAGAGAAAGTTGGATATATTGGCTATTGTCCCATCTCACACAATCATTCAGCCACATCTCTTTGGTTGAGGTTCCAAAGCACATGATCACATTAACTGGGTCAAAAGTTAGCATTCTGAGAATACAGGGTCACCATACATTTTCTCCAGGAAGTGGCTGGTATGAGATCTTGCATCAGGTCAGTACTAGTAAGGCTTCATAGCATCACCAGCCACTCCCCCATTGGTCAGGCAAGTAGCAGTAGATGTGAAATGCCCAGGAGAGAGAAAGAGAGAAACAGAAACAGAAGTGCTCCAAACCTTGGCTCAGGCAAAATCCACAGCTCCCGTTCACATACTCAGGCCTCCTATTTCTTTTGTCAACCTCCTTTCCAATAACCGACCACCCAATAGCTACTTTGCTGATCTCTGCCCAGAATCATTCTTTACCCAGAGCAGCCAGAGGGAGCACTGGGTTGTCAAACCTGACATTATTCCCTCTCCTCCAGTCTCTCTCTCTGTGTGAATGTCCTCAGAATTAGGTATGAGATACATCCACATGAATGAGGTTTCAGGAGGACCATAGATACTTAGCAGATTCTGTACCAGATTCTGTACCACATTTCTATTCATTTTGTGGGTCTGACTATGGTTCATTTTGCAGTGCATGTGACAAAATATTTAGGTTTGCTGCTAAATGTTGAATTTTGAATAGTGGACCTCAGTAGTGGACTTGTACGATATATAGGCTTCAAACACCTGTGTTCTGCTTCCTCATTTTTATTAGTATATTGACAACTAGCTTGCTAAATAATCTTAGATGTTGAAACACACAAATACATCAAGGGTAAAAGGCCCATCTGTTTAATCCAAAGATGGAGAAAAAACTTTGATGAAGGCTTCATGATACTTATTTGATTCCGCTTCCTTTATTGCATAAACAAGTCGATCAGCTTTGGGGCCCAGATGCATACATATGCCATTTTAGCCCCCTTCTGGCAATGTGTTTGCTTCAGTGACCATGCAGCTCACATCCTTCCATCCACAGCTGCACTAGGTCCTTCTTCAAGATGGATAAAATCCAAGCCCTGGAAGCCAATGCTGCAGCAAGTAGAGTTCACCGAAGAGGCATTTAGAAACAGAATTTACTGGCATGTCATGAAAACTGGCTGCCACCATACCCTGACCTCTTTTCTGATAATAATTCTATCCACAAGTATGCAGAAAATGAAAATTTGGAAGCTTAGAGGTTATCTTTGCATAAAGTTAATTGCAAAGTAATTGAGGCTTTTAAACAAAAAAAGAATGTATATTACATTTGTGATAAGTGACAAATGATTGTTAAAGGAGGACATTGATGTTGCACAAAGTTAAGAAGAGTCTACCCCAGATGGCACTTCCTTGGTTTTCCACAGTCAAAAGTCCCTTTGGGGGTACTGGGAAATCTGGTAATTTATTTATTTGATTTTGGAACTGCAAACCAATATCAGTGAACCAATATCAATATATGTGAAAAGCTACTCTGTAAGTATTATTTTAGTCCTTGAAAACATATCCAATAAAGGGCTTAGAAAAAAAAAACCATGAAAGTATTTTACATGTTACCTTTATAAAACATTGTAAGTATACAATATGTTATTGCTAGTTTTGCAAATATTAAAGAAGCACCAGCAGATTACAAAAACTATGGAACTGGGGTTCTGAATATGATCTCAGATATGAGATGGAATCCTAAATAAATGTTTGCCACAGAAATTACATTAAAGTGTTCACATTTCATTTGGTTCAGTTTGTGTTTCTACTTGTATTTATTACTTGTTTTCTTCAGTTAAGGCCTGGGATTTTTTGCTGGTATGTTTTGAATGGAAAATGCAATGCATAAATTGTACTCGTAAGCCTTTTATATGCAGTTAATTTCATGCCCCGTTTGTTTTGTAGTAACTCACTGCATTGTGCACTTTGTAGTCTAAAACATTTCACAGTCTTTTCAAATGCATATTTCACGAAAGGCAATGTCTTGTTAAAACACAAAGAGACTTGGTGAAACAAAGTTAAACGGTGAAAAAAAAATGCCATGAAGTTGTCAAAAGTCCAAGAATATAAAAAATTGATACAGTATGACAAAAATTGTTGAATGCATTGTGGATTTCAGCATAGCTGCCTGATTTTTCAGAACAAGATTTAGTATTACAGTACATTAGGACATAATCCAGCACAGCTTTTCACAATGACATTTGCTTCTATACTTTCTTACTTCCAAGTACAAATTAAATATTTCAATCTGGAACAATCTTGTTTGTGCAGTTTTACAGGCATTTAGGGGAAAAATATATTGCTAACATGTTATTGTTAGTGTTTTACACTCTTATTTTCAATGCAAATATTTGGGGATATTATTAAACAGTATTGATACTTATAACCTTAGCTCTTTTAACATATCTTTCTCCATATTCTTACAACAAAATTGCGATGGCTTGTGGGGAAGAGATGTGATACATCTAAACATACTTAAGTCCCACTGAATCTGCCCATACTAAAGATCTCTTCAGTGCCCCTCTCATATAGGCTTATCTAAAGGTACAGTAAAAGCTACCCAAAGGTACCCTCAAGTATTTTCCCATTGGAAAATGAAGCAAAACACGATGAAAATGTTAAGGCAAACAAATAATCCTGTTTGACCAGACAAACAGCGCAAACCCAGCACCCTATTTTCAGCAGTTGCCAATGTCACTTTCTTAAAAATATTGTAAAAGAAGATCACAGATTGAGCAGTTCCTCCCCAATTGTTTTCTTTCTGGCAATTGGTGTTCTGGGTATATTGCTCTGTGCAGAAGTTTCATTTAGTTAGCACAGTCCTTGGGCAGACCTATCCTGGATGACTGTGTCTAAGGCTCAGTTGCGACAGCTATTCTGATAAATCAATTATGCATTGTGTGAAGAAGTCCTTTCTTTTCAGACTCTAATCAGTCACTTCCACTGAACTACTCCAATAACTTTATCTCAAATATTAGTAAACATGAATAAATGTTTCCTCTTTTCTATATGCACACATTAATAATAACAGCAACAGCTATTGCCTAATAATCATCATCGTAGTATTTATATACTGCTTTCAGATGTATTTTCCAATGGCTATCTTATAACCCCAGTAAAGTAAATTATGCCAGTTTTGCTATACTCTGTACAGCAGATAGGGAGACTGACCATTTCCTCAGTAATAACTCATAGCATCTTAATATCGCCTTGCTATTTTGTTTACTTAGCAAATCTTTACTATTAATAGCATTGGAATTGTTAGACAGTACATAGATTTCATGTAATGATAACACTTCGTAGTAAGAAAATATCTTGAGGCTGAGAAAGAAGGATTCCTCTAGTGAGCAGATTCATAGCTAACCCCCAAAATCCTGGGGAGGCCGAGGACATATCACTTAATGATTAAAATTAGGGTGATCAGTCCTTTCACCCTCCCTGCACCCAAACAAGCCTACCAGTGAGTTATGGTAGGCATCCCTTTCAACCACTGAAGGAAGTCTCCTTTCACTCCTTCTCAATTTCTGGTGACATCATGGAGGGTGTGAAGGTGGTTTTTTTTTTTTTTTTGGCAGTGATAAGATGTAACTAATCATTGCTTTCTTTTAGGATTTTTAATTTAGAAGTCCAGCCTACAGGTCCAGCCTACATACCTGATATATTATGATCCTACTTAGTTTATGAGATCAGACAAGTTAAGTGTGCAACAAAATCTACTCCAGGATTGATGCTCAGAACTTTGCTTCTGGTTTACATAGTCACACAGGGCTGTCTTAACGCATGGGCCTGATGGGCACTTGCCCGTGGTGGGCCCCATGAGCATAGGGGCCCCATACTAATCTGTGTATGTTAACCCTTCAATGCACCTTGTATCATATAAATACAGCAACATATTTATTACATTTTACTGCATTTTTAAATTAATACTAACATGCAAATATATATTTTTTAGTTTTATCGACCATTTACATTTTTATTCCTGTGAGTAGTTGTGGTAGGGGCCCCAGTACACTGCATTTTTAAATTAATACTAACATGCAAATATATGTTTAGTTTTATCGACCATTTACATTTTTATTCCTGTGAGTAGTTGTCGTAGGGGCCCCAGTACACTGCTTTGCCCGGGGCCCATAATGCTTGCTTAATAGTTGCATAAAAGACAGAAACCTAAACAGAGGTTAAAAAAAATAACTTACTGTGTTATGGAGTTGATAAAGATTTACCCCAAAACACAAATCACACTCATAAAATAGCATTTTTATACTATTCTTGTATACTATTCTACAAGATGGCCCTGTAGTCACAAACCCCTTAGTTATCTTAGGCAGCTATAGAAAAAAATAGTACTGTATTTTAGATCATGATTATGGTGACAAGGCTTCTGCAATATCTATGTCCTGCATAAATCAGAGGAGGGAGTCCTGTATATATAGCCTTGAGCTTTCGGAGAGAAAAATAATGTCTCCCTGAAGGCGATTGATCTCCAGTGTATGCATAGAAATGTCCATATTGTTTTCTTGACACAATACAAAATTGTGTGTTCTAACTTCTTTTATTATACTTTTTTGTTTGTTTGTTCTTATTAAATGCCCTAGTCTAGGTTGCAGTTCCCTTCCTGCTGGCCTTCCAGGATGGTCCCTGCTTAGTTTTCTGAGATCAGCCAGGGTAGCCACATGGGCCTTTCCTACCAAAACCTGGAATTTAAATCTCACTAATAAAGAGGGACATAAATAAAACGATGTGACTGAAAGCTAGGAGAGTAACTTGGGGCGGCAAATATTTTCAAGAACTTCTGGCTTCCGGTACCTAACCACCCTGAGCTGTCTTCTTCTCCCCTTGGGCAGCAGGAAGAGGCCCTGTGATTCTTCAATACAGGTAGTCCTCAACTTACGACCACAATTGACCCCAAAACCTATCTTGCTAAATGAGAAATTTGTTGAGTTTTTTTGCCCCATTTTACGACTTTTCTTGCCATAGTTGTTAAGTAAATCACTGCCGATGTTAAGGTAGTAACACGATTGTTAAGTGAATCTGGCTTCCCCATTGACTTTGCTTGTCGGAAGGTCACAAAAGATGATCACATGACCTCGGGACACTGCAAGCGTCATAAATGTGAGTCAGTTGTCACAAAACGTAAATCACGTAATCAGGGGGATGCTGCAATGGTCATAAGTGTGGAAAGTGGTCATAAGTCACTTTTTTCAGTGCTGTTGTAACTTTGGTCACTAAGCAAACCGTTGTAATTTGAGGACTATCTGTAACCGAGAGCCCAAGTCCTGCGACCCGCCCAGTCTCTTCTCTGATCCCTGGGCCGACTAGGAGTTCCTCGTCCATCACTTCTCCGGCCTTTTGCCCGCCACGATCCGACGGAGCGTCGGCATCGCGCCCAATTTCCCGCGCAAGAATTCCGAGCGGGAGGGCCCTTTCCAAGCAAGCAAGCGTGGATTCAAGCGGGATAAGGTCACGCCGTTTGTGGCGCGCTTTTTAAGGGCTCCTCCCTCGGCTCCCAGCCTCTTCCTCGTTCTTCCCAGAAGCTGACAGGAACTTTTTTGTGCTCTGGCAAGGCCCGAGAGGGGCCGGGAGAGGAGAGCCAGAGGCGAACTTTCGTCTTCGCCCTTCCCCGTCTCCTTTTATGTGTGGCGCTGGGGCGGGCCCGGCTGCTCGAACCTCCTCCTCCTCTTCTCTCGGAGGCGCGCCCAGGCGGGTCGAAGGCTGCACACAAAGCGACCTGAGAATTTCTGTCACTCTCCGCATCTGGTGCGAAGTGCTTTAATCCCAATTAGGGGCGGCTGACACACGGTCCTATTCACGGCCCTCGGCTCTTGAATACATTTGCCTAGAAATGAACTTCGCCCATAGAGGCGCCGCTAAATGTGCCCAACAGCAAGGAAAATCGAATTGAGGCCCGGGCGCCTCGGAAAGCGAGGGTCGGAGAAAAGATATGAATTTATAAGGGCGACACCGAAACATCGCCATTCAACCCCCAAGGCGGCCGACTTTTCTTCGCACCCTGTCAACCGGGAGATAAGTGGGCCGAGGGAACGAGGGCGGGAGCCGGGAGAGGGCCTGGACGCTGAAAGGAGGCGACTCTCGACAGACTTTGAATACGTGATGCGGCAAGCGGCCGCCCGCCCGGCCCCCTACTTGAAAGCGCCCGATTGTGAGCGCTTTCAAATACAGCCGCGGCCCTTCGACAGGGGCGGACGGGTAGCGCGCATTGCTGTGCGCGCGCAAAGAAGGAAAAGAAAAAAGAGGGCTCTTCGCCGAATGTCTCCCCCCCCCGCCCCGCCGCTCCCACCAGTCCGCGCTGTCCAGGAACCCGGTGGAGAAGGAAATCGCCAAGGCTTGTGCAAGCTGAGATGATCGTGTCAACTGCCGTGGAAGCCCAATTATTATTTAAAAACCGCTCCAATATCCCACCCGCCTCTTGTCTCTCCCGCACAGGTACTTTGGGGAACCACCCGCCACCAAACCCGCCCCGTGTCCGATCGCCTTTCTTTGGCTCTACCCACGCACCTCTCTCGCACGATCCACTGGGTTCTCCCAGAAAAGCAAAGGGAGCCGAGATCCTGTTGGGGTAGTAGGCGATGGAGTCGAGGGGTGCACACCGTCTCCAATAAAAGGGCTAGTTTAGAGGGGAGGAAATGTTCTCCAAACTGATGCTTTCCGGGCATGGACTATATAGGTATGGAAGGGCTAGAAGAAGATGGGAATTGTAATCCAGACGTACTGGCGAGGATTGGCAACGCTTAGGCCTGTTTTACCCATGTGGCAAAACTTGAATGAAGAATGAAAAAAAAAAGTGTGTGTGTGTTGTTGTTGTTTTTTCTGTGTTACGTGTAGAAGAAACCTCTGAAGTATGATTCCCATACCCAAACTTTGCAGTTGGCTAACAGCTTTATTCCTTCGCCTTCCTTCTTGATCTCACGATGATCAAACTGTATACCAAGCACTAGCTAACACTCCATAGGGACAGATATATCAAATAAGGGATGCTTCCTTTAGAGCAAGTTTCATTTAAAATGATATCAACCTCGTCCCCCCTTAGGATTAAGAAAAATATTATCCCCCCCCTGCTTTAAAAGAAATACAACATCAAAGAGTTCTAGCTGGGTAAACCTATATTTGTAGAGGAAAATATGAGTTAGGAGTAAATACATGTACGCTTCTTAGTTCACCCTCATAGTGGAGAATACAATATTAGGGATGAAAAAAAAATCTTCAGGTACAAATGGTTTTTTTGATCCTTATGCACGGTTTGTTGACTCGGATTAACTGCTATGTCAAATGTCCATTGAGCTATACAATTTGTTTGCACCACCAGTCACAATAATCCGATTGACTTTCTTCGGATTTTGGCGATGGGGCGGAGGGATTGACATGAAGTTGAATAGAAGAAACTCGAAAGTGAATATTAGAGTTGGGGGTGTGTGCGTGAGAAAGGGAAGAGAGAAATTGTGGCTGAAATGCATCTTTCTTTGAAGTCCAACAGGACTGACACTGCCGGCTCTGTTCTGTTTATAAGGGAACAATCTGAGCCACTGAATAAACTTCTCTTTCTTTCTTTCTTTCTTTCTTTCTTTCTTTCTTTCTTTCTTTCTTTCTTTCTTTCTTTCTTTCTTTCTTTCTTTCTTTTTTTTCTCTCCCCCCCCCTTTATTGTTTAAGCATCACTGTGTTTCTTTCCTCCAACATAATGGCGCTGGCCCTGTATACAGGCATTCATGCTGGTTTGAATGTAATGTTGAATCTTCTCACTGCTGAAGCAGTTTGATGGTCTGAATGGAGCTCCCTGGTGGGACATTGCTAGGCACAACTGTGCTTCTTTGGACGGCTGTTGTTCCTTAACATTCATGCCTCATTATGGGGCAACCTGTTCAAGCCAAAAGAGAGCCAGCTCTGAGCCAAAGCTTTCCCTTGGGGGCGTTGGCAGTTCAACACTAGAGAGACAGAGAGGGAGAAAGGGAGAGAAAGCTCACTAAGGGGGGGGGGGAATCTTTTGGTCGCTGGGCAAAAGTGATTTCCCCCTTTTAACTGGTCTTTCCAGTGGCCCAGTTGAAGTGTCTGAAAAGGGACTAGTGGAATGTTGTGAGTCCCACATTGTCTCAGAATAAAGCTAGAAGCATGTAATTAATGTGTCCTTTTAATAAGGGACAATAAAACCGTTCAAGCTATTTAATTTCATTTAATTTTCCATCCCATTTGCTCCCAAGTCTCCTTCTCCTCCTCCTCTCCTCTCCCCTCCGCCCTCCACTTTTTTTTTTTTTTTTTTTTGGTAAACACCCAAGCTTTCATGGTGTGGCTTGCTCCAATGGGCACATTAGGTTGATTTCAAACTCTCTTTTTTAAAGGAAGGAACGACCATATATATAATACATATAATCACCTTTCCCTCCCCTCCCCTCCCCCGCCCCCTTTTTGCGGAGGAGGCATTTATTACTATAGGAAAACAGCTCTGAAGCAATGCAGCTCTACGAACGGAATAAAATAAAATAAAAATAGGCTCATGAAATATATTTCTTCGTGCCCCCTCCCCCATGTTTCCCTTCCTTGACAGGGATGGGGTGCAGACCCGATTGACTAGGTTTCATATACAGGCTCGGTCCACAAGCCCCTTTCTCTCCCAGACGCTGTTTTAAGGACGGTTTCGAGTCGACCCGTGCTCTTTGACTTGAACCGGGCTGGCGAGAATCCCACTCCGAGCTATAACCGAGATTCTTCCCCACGCCGGTCGATTCGTCCGCTTGCGGCGAGCGACAGTATAATTGTGCCGGGCGTCATCCGAAAGCCGGCAGGGCAGAGGTTATCCTTCTTGTCTTCGGCCAGAATTTATTGCCCTCCCTTTTTGCTGAGGGAGGGGATCACTAGGTCATCTTCAATCTGGCCTTAAAGAAGCGAGAGAAGGAGTCATTTCGGAACCCAAATGTGGAGGGAGGGAGGGAGGGAGGGAGGGAGAGAGAGAGAGAGAGAGAGAGAGAGAGAGAGAGAGAGAGAGAGAGAGAGAGAGAGAGAGAGAGAGAGAGAGAGAGAGAGAGAGAGTGTGTCCAGCTTTGAATCCCCAACCCAAAACCCCGGCTCTCCCATCCCCCGACTCTCGGATGCTGCCTCAAAAGTCTCCATCCCATTGAAACTGGGAACAGTGGAAACAGCAGCTTCGAGCAGGGCTGATAGGAAGTAGGTTCCACTGACGGAAACTGATTTCTGAAAGTAGGGATAGAGCCTATAAGAAAAGGGATAGAGGGATAGAGCCTATAAGAAAAGTCCTTTTAAAAACCCCGAGATTTACCCTAGAAAAAAGTCCTTAAAAAGATTTATCCTAAAAAAAGTTCTTTTTTACAGTCCTAAAAATGCCTGTGACAAAATATTCACAAGGCCTCCATCCGTCATCACTTTCTGCTGCATCCAGCTTGATGTAGTTTTTGCTTTCTTATTTACTCCCTCTTTGTCCATGAAATTAAAACCCTGATAAAAGGAAATGAATGGAGATCTTGCTGCCTCCGTGTGTGTGTGTGTGTGTGTGTGTATGTGTGTGTGTGTGTGTGTTGCAGTTGTCTTCCCTTTAAAAGATCTGAAAAGAAGATTCTCTTTCAAGAGTCTTGAGAATTGGACTGTATTAGTTCGGTACATAAATAAAATGGATCAGTGTTTCCTAAGCATGCTGCAAGAGTCTAACTTAGCATACTGCAGTCTCTGGAAGCATCTAGCTGCAAATGTTCTTAGCAGAAGCAGGTTGGAATTGCAGCCAAGATCAGAAAGGTCTCTAACCCACCAAAAATGTCTCCCAGAAGACAATAAGCCACTTACAGTGAGTTGGGCAGCATAAAAAATTGATAGATAAATAAATAATAAAACTGCCAGGTTTTCAAAGGCTTGGAGCTCAGTATTTGAGAGCATCCTGGGGAAGAAAAGGTGTGATATACCCCTAGCTTTAATTCCTCGATCCTCAAGCTACTGAAGGAATCCCGATCCGACACTTAGTTTAAAACGGAAGCATAGTGATTGGGAAGGAAACGGGCTAACTCAGCTGTCATGTCTGAACTGTAACAATCTGGACCACCGCTAGATGACAGCAAAGAGACACGAGAAACCTAAATTAGTTTCTGCAGCACAGCAGTTTCGCCCTGCTTTTGAAGTTAAGTGTCTAACCACACTTCTCACGGAGCTGAACTTGTTTTCACGCAAGTTGAGGCTGCTAGATCCCTTTTTCTTTTTCTTTTGCTTGCTTGCTCTCATTTAAAAAAAAAAAGTTGCAACTGGATGCCCTCTGTAGTAGAGTAAATTCTTGAACTCAACAGGTGCTAACTGTTACCAGGCCTCTCCTGCCAGGCATTTAAGTATCTGAGCAGTCCGTGGTTGTTTGTAGAGATGTCCCACTGGTTCAATTGTTCTCACATCAAGTAAGCATGTATTTCACTTCACCTGCAATTCGAAATAGCTTCACGGCCAACACCTGATTCTAAGAAAGAAAAGAAAGAAAGAAAGAAAGAAAGAAAGAAAGACAGGATCTAAATAGAAAAATATCTGTACCAAATATTCTGTGCCAGAATTCTCGATATAACAAAATTAATCTTTCCAATTGCCAACAGGGTGATCTCCCAGTTAAAAGATGGCAAAGATCTCCCAGTTAAAAGATGTGACCTAAAGGAGTAATCATCTCCGGTCCCAGTATGTTTCCAACAGATAAACTTTTTGTTTTTCTAATCTTGGGGAAATGACAATTGATCTGGGGCTATGTTCAAATAACAAAGATCAATAAATTAAGCGAATGTGGACCTGCAGGTCAAACCTATCTGTGTGAAAAATCAGCCCATTCTCCTACACTTTGTGCATCGGAGCTGAAGGAAATCAGTTTAAGACTTGCTCAGTCAAGCAATACTTCGTGTTTCCATTCACTGAAGGGTCCGTAATAGTCAACAGCACTGGGATAAGGTGCAGGCTATGGAATAGACCTGCCAAGGTAGTCCTGTTACAAGCCCCCGATCCACACTGGAGAACCAGATACAAAGGTCGAACCCCAACCATTTCAGCAAAATTATCAAAGAGCCCGAGAGGTGCTTCTCTTCCCTTAGCTTAGGGTTTGATAACTAAGTAATCAGAATTAAGTCCGATTCCCATACAATAGGCTTAAGATCTAAACGCACGAGGTAGTTCGCTCCAGGTGACTAAATGTTCCACATTTTTAGATCCCCCAGAAACTGGAGTGAATAAAAGCCCCCCCCCCAAAAAAACCCCAGCCTCACTTAAGGCTTTTAGTGAAATCGCCGAATTCTGCCGGATCGGGTCCTTTGAATTTAAGAGTTTCTGAGGCCCTGGTCCCAAAGGTTATGTGAAAGTCAGCCCTACCCCGCTCCTTTGAATGTAACTTCCAAGGGACGGGCTTATCCCGCCCTGCCAGGCCGCGAAGCCTTTGCATAACTAGTGGGAAGTAAATCCTTTTCAAGCAGATGGGTTTTATTTGGGGGTCTCCTTGGCTTGCCTCCAAACGATTCGTTCCGGTATGTTCGCCGGTGGTGGAACTGCTGCTCGTCGAAACTCTGGGAAGAGAGCGAGCGAGCGAGCAAGAGAGCGAGAGATCGCACTATGCAGCCGCGCACTTGGAGGCGTCTTCTCGCTCGGCATAAAGTGCATTTCTCAAGAAGCGACGCCGCGAAGGTCTTCCTCGCTGACCGTCTGCCCATCTCGCACGGGCGCCCGAAAACAGCAAGCCACTTTGGGCTTTTGCGCCAAGCCCCTTCTCCGTCTTGTTTAACGGAAAAGGGACAGTCAACCTTGCAATCCCATAGCGGCGCATAGAGCATGCCAATATTAAACCTTCGCGGGGTTAGCACAGAGTACAAATAAATTGGGAAGTAACTTTTCGTTGGCTGAACGGGGGCTCCTACAGCCTGGTAGAGAGGCACAAAAAAAAATCAAGCCAGGTCACGTGGCTCCTGGTTAGGCCAAGATTGGGCAGCTACTCAAAGTTTTGAGGACCGGTGTAAAACTGTTTTCCTTAACACAGTTCCTTCTACCGATTTCAGGGCAGCCCTAAGACTTTTGAGGAAACGAAAACGATCTCTTCCTGAGGGGTGTCTCCTCTTTTCTTGTGCCTAGTCCTAGAAGTCGCTCTAGGACGGTCAACCAATTGCTTGAAATGTTTGCAGAAGCAGAGTTAAGACGTCCCTTTTTCCTTCCGCAGCGCTGAGATGTCTTGTATATAAAGCTCCATTCCTGTTCGGAGGGCAGGCCTGGTATTACGAGACAATAGATCTGCATGGAAGGGGAGGTGCGGATGGAACAGGAAGCTTTTGGACAGTCAAGAGCTGCCTGAAATTCTCCAGGAAAAGCGACCGGAACACATCTATCACTGCCATGTGAAGGACAGAAGCATCCTTTCGTGATAGATAGCCTCTCTTTCCTACGAAATAAGACCCCGGGATTTCAATAGAGCTTCCTTCCTACTAAATTCTAAGAATATTAGTACCCAGCTATGGGGCTGAAACCTAACGCTTAATTCTCACCCTACATTAAAGCCCTGCAGTACACTCCTGGCTTCCCCTGAGTTCATCGGCATTTCCTCCCAAAGAAAAGCGTTTTGTAGGATTACTGTAATAAGATTATCTTCCGAGAAAGATGCAGTTATTTCAACAGGCCTGGCTTGAAAATAAATTGAATTGAAATGAAATGTGGGCAACCCCCCCCCAACCTTGCAATCCCATAGCGGCGCATAGAGCATGCCAATATTAAACCTTCGCGGGGTTAGCACAGAGTACAAATAAATTGGGAAGTAACTTTTCGTTGGCTGAACGGGGGCTCCTACAGCCTGGTAGAGAGGCACAAAAAAAAATCAAGCCAGGTCACGTGGCTCCTGGTTAGGCCAAGATTGGGCAGCTACTCAAAGTTTTGAGGACCGGTGTAAAACTGTTTTCCTTAACACAGTTCCTTCTACCGATTTCAGGGCAGCCCTAAGACTTTTGAGGAAACGAAAACGATCTCTTCCTGAGGGGTGTCTCCTCTTTTCTTGTGCCTAGTCCTAGAAGTCGCTCTAGGACGGTCAACCAATTGCTTGAAATGTTTGCAGAAGCAGAGTTAAGACGTCCCTTTTTCCTTCCGCAGCGCTGAGATGTCTTGTATATAAAGCTCCATTCCTGTTCGGAGGGCAGGCCTGGTATTACGAGACAATAGATCTGCATGGAAGGGGAGGTGCGGATGGAACAGGAAGCTTTTGGACAGTCAAGAGCTGCCTGAAATTCTCCAGGAAAAGCGACCGGAACACATCTATCACTGCCATGTGAAGGACAGAAGCATCCTTTCGTGATAGATAGCCTCTCTTTCCTACGAAATAAGACCCCGGGATTTCAATAGAGCTTCCTTCCTACTAAATTCTAAGAATATTAGTACCCAGCTATGGGGCTGAAACCTAACGCTTAATTCTCACCCTACATTAAAGCCCTGCAGTACACTCCTGGCTTCCCCTGAGTTCATCGGCATTTCCTCCCAAAGAAAAGCGTTTTGTAGGATTACTGTAATAAGATTATCTTCCGAGAAAGATGCAGTTATTTCAACAGGCCTGGCTTGAAAATAAATTGAATTGAAATGAAATGTGGGCAACCCCCCCCCCACCTCTCTACAGTCCTGTTGAAATATTTTATGGCGCTTCAATAATACATATGGATCTCTCTCTCTCTCTCTCTCATCTATCTATCTATCTATCTATCTATCTATCTATCTATCTATCTATCTATCTATCTATCTATCTATCTATCTATCTATATCTATCTATCTATCTATCTATCTATCATCTATCTATCTATCTATCATCTAGTCTCTAGCTGTCTAGTTATCTTGTATTATTTCTCTCCATCCCATGACTATTTTTCCCTCTAGGTCTTGTATATGGCTGCTCTTTGTGCAAATTTCTTAAATAAGAATAATTTGCCAGATCCTTTGGCTTTGTTAAGTAAAGAACCAGACTTGTAGCTTTTCGATTTATTGTTCTAAAATTCTAAATAAACAGAATAACAGACTTGGAAGAGGAAAAAAAAAATTCTGTGTTGCCTGAGTCAAGGTATGGGCAATGCAGGCCAAAGGAGAAGCGATTCTCATAATCTTGGGTCTTGCTAAACTTTCTCTTTCCTTAAACTGAGTTCCAATGCAAGCTCCTTAAATTCAGATAAAACTATTTCTGCAACGTTTTTAAACGCTTCCAAGAAACGAGGAGGAACCCTGGCTCTCGGACAGGTGAGTCCAGAAGAAAAGGAGACTTAAGGAACGAAGCCAGTCTCTAAGCAGAATTCTGGCCTTTAACGGAGCCACGAAGTTGGCCATATAGCAGCATTGCTCTTTCCGTTTTAAAAGTGTAAGCATTTTCTGGTGTTTTCCCATCAAGTACCTGCCCAATTTCTGTATGGCACACGCCAGGAATCAATAGAAGTTAACAAGGCCTCCAAACATTTTCCCCCCACCACCCCAACCACTCTTTGTTTAATCGCCTTTACAATCCCGCAAAAGGAGGGAGAATTAAAAATCTTTGAAGTCCTCTAGTTTACAAAAGGCTCAGCCAAGTAGACTTAAAACACTCCCTTCTTTTCCAAAACTGGTTTGTCGAGGAACAATCGGAGGAAGTAAAATTTATGGAGAAATTATACAGTGGATTTGTCACTTAAAATATCGTAACTGTCTCGGGGACAATCCCCCATGCTGAGGATTAATGGTCCCTCCAGACCTTTGATTCACCAGCGTCTTTTCTTTGCCCTTGACAAATTGGATTTTTAGGAATGGGAAGGTCGCCTGGGCCATTGTTGGTTGCCCCATTCAAAAAAAAGAAAAAAGAAAAAAAAGCCCTTGATTATGCGCCGCGGAGTGAGGGAGGGGAGGAGGGAAGGGGTCGGGAAAAGCGCCATGTGACCCTCTCGCATGGAACTCGGCAGCTGCTCCGAGCGCTCAACTTCTCTCGCCGCCCCAACCGGGCGCCCTGGAGCACCGTCGTGCCAAGGGGAGAGCCCTCGCCGTGTAGCAATTGAAAAGGCGGCGCGCACCCCCGGCCGCGTCACTCTGCGGGCGGAGAGAACACCAGGGCGGCTCAACCCCCGCCGCTGCTCTCGCTCACTCCAAGGGCGTCCAGAGTGGGACCAGTTTTCACAGCGCCGCGGTCCTTGCCCAGAGGCAGCAATGCTGAGCAGCCGGCCCCCGCCAGCCCTCGGCATCACAGCGGAGAGCAGCATCCCGGCTGGCCTGCGCCTGGGTCCTGTGCCCGGCACCTTCAAACTGGGCAAGTACCTGTCCGATCGCAGGGAGCCGGGACCCAAGAAAAAGGTATTGCTCCCACACCTGGGCGGAAAGCACAGGGGGGAGACCCGTAAGCCCAGACGGGAAAGGGGCGGAAGGGGAAGCAGATCCCTTGGGGGGGGGAACAGCGCGCAAGAAACCCTATTTTTCTTCCCTCGTCCCGCCCGTGGAAGGAAAAGGACAGGGAAGCGTTTGGGTCTCTGAGGTTTCTGGGATGGGTGACCCCCTCTTTCTGACGCCATTCAGATGTTTAGATTTAAGGAGAGAGCTGGCTTTGGGTGCTTGGTATTTCAACCTCTCCCATACACAGAAATACACACACACACACACACACACACACACACACACACACACACACACACACACACACACACACACACACACACACACACACACACAAATTTACCGGCGCGCATTCTTTTTCCTTCTCCATCCCGAATGGCTTTTGACACTCAGAATAAGTTTCCCCCCTCTTGATGTCTCTTCTCAAATAACCTAAAGGCAGGATTCATAATTAAGAAGTCATTAAATGATCAAGAGGTGCCGAGATGGACTTCGGAGTGGGGTGAAAGTGGCGGCAACACAACCTCGCCTGGTACGGAACCAACCGGGTCCTCTAGGTAGGAAAGATTGGCAGAAGTGTGGACGGGTAGCTTCTTAAAGCAAAGTCAGCCGTCTTGGAGCACCGCCACCCCACAGACAGTTTAATGAGGCACCGGTTGTCTTATTCTAGAGACTATTCCCACACAGGTAGCACACACGTTCAAGGTAAAGACAGCAAAAAAAGTTTGCAAGCTGTGGATTCATAGCATCGCCTAATTTTTCACATGTCTTTGCCAAGGTCAGATATGATGCAAAGAATAACTAGGCAAATTTTGTCATGGAGCTTTGGGCCATGTTGGAGAGATGCCCGCTGCATATCCCAAGCCTTTGCTGGCATCTTCTATCTCCATCTTTTAAAGCTGAGTCATGATAATAATAGGAACATTTTGATCCGGATGAAATATTTATTTAGCAAAATGAATCGGGATTATTTCCAAAATACAGCTCTGTGGGACATTAATATCTATGCATCCAAAACCTATAAAATGGCTTCTAGAATAGAAATGGTTTTAGGGATATGAGACTTTCTCCAGATGAATCTAAGAGGAGGCAACTTGGTCCCCAAGTCCAGCGATCTGTTACAAGTTCCCCCCCCCCTTCTTGGATTCTGAATAGCCTTTAATTCTTTTTAAACGCTCTGCCAAACTCTTCAAATTTATTTCTCATCTGGCTCCCTCAATTGCTCCCTTTAGCAATGCCTTTGTAAGAACGATGTTTATTGCGCAGTCTTTCAAGCGAGGTAGCTCTCCTCATTCCCACTCCACCCCCCCATGTTCAAGCAGATTATGAAAGACAAGAGAGATTTGATGACTAAACCGAGTCGCCTATCGTTCTGATTAGATGATTCATTAATTAATTGCACTGAAGGGGATTGAAGCCAGGAGATCGGTGCAGAGATTTGCCTGGGTGGATGGAAAATATTCACAGAGCATTTTGAAAGGTGGCTGCAACTAAACCTTTCAGGACGTGGCAGTAGAGTCAGGGCAGAGAAAATGAAAGGAAAAGGAAGGGCTGGGAAGGGCTGGGAAGGGCTGGGTCCCCCCCCCAACCCCTGTTTTTTTTTTCCCCCACTTGCCAGGAATTTTTCTGAAGCAACATGAGGGAGATCTGTCACTTTCTGCCTGCTGTGAGAAAATAGAGCAGCATAACTCACTTTGAAGCCTCAGCTCTTGGAAGTAAGGCTAACTAAACTCAGAAGGACTTACTTCGAGGAAAGATGCAAGATCCTTTGTGGCCACAGTGCTAGCTATATCACCTGAACACCAGCCCTTCAATTCAAGTGGATCTGGCCCTTCCTTTTCCCCACGGTGCCTACTAGGCAAACCCATTCGGAGGGCTTTTTAGCAGAAATAAACGAAAACCGAAGAAAACACTAGGCTTCTCTTCCAAATACACTACTCCTTTAAAGACAATCCAAATTTACCACCGAGTGCATAGGCGTTTTCCAGTTCAGCGCTCTAAATCCAATGTCCATTTAACCCCCCCCCCCAAAAAAAACAACCCCACCATTCGTCGCACTCAATCGCCTAAACCAGATTCTGGTTTGCAGCAGTGGCTGTAAGTGGCCGATGTTTGCTCCTCTAAGGATGCGATTTTCTGCACATTGACCCGACGACAAGCCCCGACGGAACTTACTTCGGAGTGGATGCTCCTGGGGCTACTGGCAATCGTCTCCTGGCTGCAGCAGTTGGCTAAGGAGCTCAGCCCATCGATAGGTCCCCTTTCTTTGCAAACGGCAGGAATCCTGTCTAGTGTCCAGAAAGGCCGTTAGATCCCGTCCAGTGATTGGAATGCCGGTTTTCCAACGCGCGTCCTGCAAGGCAGCGCGAGCCAGTTGCCAAGGCTCTGACCTTGCAATTGACCGTCTTTCCCCCCCCCCTTTTTTTTTCCAGGTGAGGATGGTGAGAGGGGAGCTGGTGGACGAAGCTGGAGCCTCGGCCGTGGAATGGATCGGGCTAATCCGGGCTGCCCGACACGCGCAAGAGCAGACTCTGGAAGCGGTGGCAGATCTGCCGGGGGGACAGGTACTGGCCTCCTAGCTTGCTCCGGTTAACTGGAGAGGCGGACAGGGGCACCGTCCGGGTCTGGAGGTTGGCCCTGTGAGCCGCTGAGGGTCTCAGTCTCTCGTTTCTCCTTAGATTTTCTACCGGGCATTGCGAGACGTCCAACCGGGAGAGGAGCTGACCGTGTGGTATTCCAACGCTTTGGCGGAGTGGTTTGATATTCCGGCCACGGCGACCCCGACCCACGACGAGAAAGGTAGGCTCCTGCGAGCGAGCATCTCGACTCGGGCAGAGTTTGGCACTGCCGGGAAACGGTGCCGACTCCGGTCACTTCCAGAAAGTTGCGATGAACTTTCATGTAGGTAGACTCGTCCTCCCGTCCCACCTCATTTTAAATGTCTTGAATTCGGAGGGATTCGACCCTATTGAGCCCAATGGGATTAGCGCCTCCCCCCCCCCAATTGCGGATCTGGATTTCCTGCACACCCGCGACTCGGGCGCAGCCTCGGGAAAAGACGGTGCCTTACCGCTTATCGCGCCACGTGTTCATCTCCAGCGCTAAGGACGCCAAAGGAGGCGATAGGAAGCCGCGAAGGCCACCTCAAGCCTCCTATCGGTAAGCCTCATAGCTTACCTCGTGTAACCAGGAGAAGACAAGCTCCGTCGCTGCTGGCTTAGATGGCAAGCCAGGTGCCTATGGAGATTCTCAGTCATCCAGGTCATGGCTGTCCCAAAGGTGCTTTCCGCCCCGCCCCCCCCGCCCCCCCCAAGAGGCAACTGGACGTTCTGGTTTTTCTTTGAAGACGTTTCGCTTCTCATCCAAGAAGCTTCTTCAGCTCTGACCTGACCAATCAGAGCTGAAGAAGCTTCTTGGACGAGAAGCGAAACGCCTTTCAAAGAAAAACCAGAACGTCCAGTTGCCTCTTGAAAAAAAGCACCTTTGGGATGGCAAGCCAAGGTTCCCGAAAGGTGGGCGAACAGTTAACAAGCCCTAACGTGCAATATTTTTACGTTTTAAACACGAAACCTAGAGACCCTTTATTTGGCAGTAAATCCTACGGAGCCATCCTACAGTGGGGGGGGGGGGGGGGATTTCTTGATATCAAGGTATTTCCTTGCAAAGATGTGCTGTTCTGCAGAGTCCCGCTAGGTCTTAATGCCGAAAAAAGGATCCCTCGGGGCTAAAGGTCTTGGACTCCAAATTACCAATATAAAAATGGCAACTGGCAGATTTAGGTTAATCTGCAAGAAAGAAAGAAAGAAAGAAAGGGAGGGAGGGGGGGAAAGTAAGTGGGTAAAAGAGAGGATGGCGAAATAAAATGGACCCCCATGTTCTTGATTAAACTTGGGCGCTAGCAAGTTTTCTTTGCCTTTTGGAGGCAGCCCCCCTCTCCCCCCCCTCATCGTCTCCTGCAGAGAAATGGCACAGAACTAAGAAAGAGGTGGGCCACATTTGATGATTAGAAACCAACCTTAGCTTTCGGGGGCGTGGGGGGGAGACCTGAGGGCTGCAGTAGGCGGGGCAATGAAACCAAAGGGGGGGGAAGACAAGTTGGGGGAGGGGCTTGGAGCTTTTAGTTTCCTGAACTCTTTTTAAGCCTATTGTAGGGTTTGCTCTATATTCCCTGTTTCAAAATGATGAGAAATGGTCGGAGCAGAGTCTTGGGGGTGTGTGTGTGTGGGAAAAAAAAAGGCTCATGAGTCAGCAATGCACAAATCTTTTCTTTCAAAAACATTTCTTAGAAATAGCTACTCTCAAGCAGCAGTGGGTCAGATTCTTTGCTCAGTCCACAACTGTCCATTCCACCCTTCTGGAATTTATTTATTTAACTCACAGGCAGCCCCAATCTGGTATGACTCCGATGTCCTGTCTACAAGTCCTGCGTTATAATTTACATGCTCCCAGTCGATGTGCTAGAATGGCCAAAGCCTCCACCGAAGGTCTACTCCTGATGTCAGGGATTTGCTTTCCAAAGTTTCAGTCTAGCATTTTCAAACTTGGAGCAAATTCCACTTCTGACTTTAAAGAAGCCTGAGTAGACTTCAGACTGGGAACAGTTCTAGATTGTTATGGGAACACATTTCTGATTTACATATACAGGATTGTAGTGCACCCTTTCTTGTACAGAACCTATTCTAGCACATTATACTTTGTTGTTCTCAATCAGCCATTGTTTAAAAACTTTCTACATTCCCTCTTAAGAGACATTATTACTTCACTATTTTCTTTCTAACCTTTCTAACACTGGGGACACATTTCTTTCTTTGGGTGATTCATCACTGTTGGTTACAGCAATTTCATGACAAAGTAGTCAACGCTTTATTCTAGGATAAGGAGCCGGAGAATAATCAAGCCAATAGCAGGTGGTTTTCTGGGCAATCATACAGGAAGTGTAAAGCCTTTTCTAACTTCGTAGTCTAGTTTAGAGTCCTGGGATTTCCTAGCAGTCTCCCTTCTCAATGCAAACTAGGTTCCTAGCTTCTTCTTCTTCTTTTTTTTTTTTTTTAGCTCAGCCAAGGCCTGCCAGTTACTGCAAACAAACCATCTTGCCCAACCTTGCATGTTTTCATTAAGCTCGCTATCTTTCTCCCTTTTCCTGGGAGAAAGTCTCATTAGATCCATCACTATAGCTGCACTGTCCATTACTCTGATTAAAGTGCTCACCTCTTTTGAAGGAGGAGGAGGAGGAGGAGGAGGAGGAGGAGGAGGAGGAGGAGGAGGAGGAGGGCGGTGACGGTGGTGGTGGTCTCGGAGCTTGGTGTTTTCTTGCAGACGGCTCATGACCCAACTAGGGAACATCATTAGTGCTCAGCAGGCTCCTCTTGAGTCCCGTGGTGGTCCCTTGGACCATAAATCCACAGTTAGAATTTGCCTTTGCCAGCTGGGTATGAAGGTAAGTGGTACCTGGGCTGCTCTGCAATCAGACGAGTCAGTTAAGGGTTGCACTCTTCTCTTAATGCAATTCTTTTCTTGGACCACTCTTACATTGAGATGGTGATTGGATCTTGGCTTCATGAAGCGAATTCTGACCTAGGCCATTCTTAAACATTACAACTAATAATACAAGAGCCTTTCTAAAGCCGTTCTAGAGCCGTTCTTTTAATCACCCGTACCTCGCAATGAGGTTCCTGCTGCTGCCAGGAGCTACCCACAACGTCCCCAGGAACTGAGCCTTCTCTAGAGTTTTTATGTAGAGTTAATCCAATTAGAACCAAAGAGGTCTGGTTCTCAGTGAATGTGCTGCAGGGCAGCAAAACCCTTGGCAAGTAGTGAGATTCACCCCCCCCCCCAAGTTACTCTTTATCTATTTATTTATTGAGCCCATCCCTCAACTTCCATCCTTGCTTCGGGGTGCTGTTAATCTGAAACTCATAACTCCGGCTGCACCTCGCTTTAAATGACCTTAGGAAAACTTCAAAGGCGGTGTGGGGAGCGATCTTTTTCACTCGAAGAGATTCTCATCTAGCCCTTGGGGGTGGGGGGGGGGAGAGAAAGTCCCTTCGCATAGAACGTGTCGAGAAAAAGACGCGGCAGAGCAAACGGCTTGGAAAGACGGGAACCGCTCCATTCAGCCGGTGCAGATTGAGTAAACGAGGCTCTTAGGAGCAGACCGAAAGCGGTTGTGTTTCTGTCTGTCCGTGTGGAGAAGAGGACAGGAACCAAGAAACTTTCTAATTAGGCTTGCTGTACTATTTCCAAGTGATTGTCGCTTGAAACTTATAGGTCGGTCACAATTTCTAGTATGTAGTCTTCCATTCCTGGCAAAGAATTTACCTGTGTATTTCTTCCCACACTTGTTCAAACCACATGGATCATCAAAGTCGGATTGAGAGCGAACAATTTCTAACGCACTCGGATATTAAAGAGATGATGACCCTTCCTTTTCCTCCTCTTCCCCCTCCCGCACCTTATCGTTCCGAAGGCGAGCCGCATAGAAGCGAATTAGGAAGCCGATAAGATCTGCTGGAGAGGGAAGTCTGGAGACAGCCAGTGGGAGGGAGAAATAGGGAATTCAAACACTTAAAATTAAGTTTGTTGGAGTCCTCAGCCAGAACGGCTGATGACGATCAAGAATGGTGGGATAGCAGCCCAGTTATATTTGGGGACAAAGAAAATGTCTTTTTCCAACCTGAATTCCTTACAATGTGTTGGACTAGGACAGAGGTCTTCAAACTTGGCACCTTTAAGACTTGTGGACTTCAACTCCCAGAATTCTCCAGCCAGCTGGCTGGAGAATTCTGGGAGTTGAAGTCCCCCAAGTCTTAAAGTTGCCAAGTTTGGGGACCCCTGGACTAGGAGGACTCTCCTCACTTACAGGCAGGAAACCCAAAGCTGTTAAGAACCGCCCATACTTAGCTTCGCTTGGCCAGTCGAGTCAGCAAGCAAGAGAAAGAAATCCCAATTTACGGAAGCAACACTTCATTAGATCCCAGAAGTTTTATAAAGCCAGATGCAAGCTTTCAAGTTTTGGAGAACTCTTCATTAGACAAGTTGACAGAAGCGGTGTAAGGGAACCTAGCAGAAAATGTGAACTATGTTTGTTCCAGATTAGTGCTTAGGTAGAGTGAAGGAGAGCCTTTGCGCCTGCAAACTGGGCTGTGGAGGTTCCCTTGCTTCGGAAATATACATTCCAATCAATACATTAAAACGGTTTTTCTTGCCCCCCCCCAAAAAACAGCTTTGTTTTGCTGGCTGTAAGGTTTTAAAGTTTGTTCTGTGTCCCCCCTCCCGTCCCGTTTGCAAGATGAGCGGCCATATAAATCAATCGACTGATTGATCAAATAAATAAATAAATAAATAAATAAATAAATAAATAAATAAATAAATAAATAAATAAATAAATAAAATAAATAAAATAAATAAAATAAATTAAATTAAATAAATTAAATAAATTAAATAAATAAATATTTCTTTTTTCCAGCAGAAGGGAGGTAATCTCTCCAAGTTTTTTTTTTAATCATTGGGAAACTAGAACGAAGGCCCATCTCCATTTTTTAACAGATTCAAATGGATGTAGGTAGCCACTAATTTAGGCAGTCACAGAATGTATTTGTATAGATTAAATAACTGAAGTTATTTATGGGCTTAAATAACTGAAGTTATGGGCTTAAATAACTGAAGGAGAACTGAAAGATACAGTTTGCCCCATTTTTCTCAGCGCAAAATCACCCAGCTATTATAGGAATACAACTATTAGTTTATTTGTGAGATTTTGTATTTCACCCAGCGCTTCCTTTTAGAAATATTCCTTAGAAGTCTAGAAGTCTAGGAATGGACTTCCATATATATTCATTCCTTTCCCCCCACCATAAGCCTGTGGTCCGAAAAAAGTTGTGTCCCCACATTGGTGGGAATGTTCATTCTAGGGTGACCAATAGTAACACAATAATTCGGTCTTATTTTTAATTCGTGTTATACTTCGACTCACAGAAGTTTTGCAACTCCTTCCAGATTTTTTTTTTTTTTGGTTGCCTGCCGTTTGACAAATAGCTTTTTAGTTCCCTATCAAGTGATGATGTTTAAGGTCTTCTCTTCAAATCCGAAATTTACTTCAGTGGGGTCTCCCCCACACCAGTTGACGCCCGTGCTGAAAGACGATATATATTTTGTCGACATCTTTTTCACTCTCTCTGAACTTAATGGATGCTGCTGGTTAACCAGAAGATTTAATATCGCTGGCCAGCGCTCCGGCACAATCTTCGTTTTTCCTCTCCACCCATAAACCACCCGACCTGAACCAAGTTGCTTTCACCCACTTCGGGACAAGCTAAACATTTCAGGAAGGGAGCCCAAAGGCCATTGCCTTTTAAATCAGCCGATTCCTTATGGCTCATCTATCTAGGGCCCATTGTCTTGCCTGGTAACGAGGGGTTCATGAGCGTTAGATTGCCCTTTGTTCCCCGAGTCCGTTCCCTGACATACGCTACCTATTCTGACCGCGTCAACAGATGGGCCGCCGGACCCGAGCGTGAAGGCGGCAGCTGCTGGCGCTGGTCGCTTCTTCGTGTCCATAAGCAGCCTCGCTGCAGCGCTCGCCGCCTTCTCCAACTTTACTGCTCTTCCTCCGCTGTCACTTTTTCGCCCCCCCCCCGCTTCCAAAAAAAGAGAGAGGAGAAAAGTCCTCAACGGAGAAAGGTGCCCGCAACTGAGACTCATACGTATCATCCAGTCTTTACACTTTTCTCAACAAAGTCAGATGCGGATTGACTATTGCAGCCTGATTCAGATTTCCCAAAGACTTGGAAATTGCTTTGATCATTCCACTGCCTTCGTGTAACTTATCTTCTGGACAGAAAATTGGGATAGAAATTACACAAGTGATTGAGGGATCATGCAGTCCACCGTTTAGACTACAAAGAAGCAGGTTCTTTTGGGACTGCAGTCTTAAGCATGACAGGTCTGCTTGCATTTATTAAGCTGTATTTCTGAGTAAGGAAACATAGTGTTTGGCATCAGACAAATTAATAACAGGCAACGTATCACTGGTTAAACTCATGGTTTCTTATGAAGAATGAGACCTTAAAAGATGAACTGATTTTCGGTGGCTGATAAGTTGGCTCACACAAAATATCTTTTCACCCGATGCCTGAAGCAAGCCAAAACTTGCAAAGAATATCAAAATATTCCTCGGCACTTCGAAGGGGTAACAAATATACCATTCAATCCGTTATATATATACATGCATCCTTGATTTGGATAAGGGCAATTTGTGAAGAAAAGTGATGGGGGATGAAATGTGGAAAGTAACTGAGCATTACAAAGATGTTGGAAGATAAGAGATACATTTATTGCATTGGTGAATCAATTAGCACACAAATTATGGGTTTTTTTCCTTTAACAAAAATGCAACTATTTCCTCAGTAATTTTATGAATCATAATCTATATAATGTCTATAAAGGGTCTTTGTTCAAGAATGGCTACCATAAAGCACGACAGAATGTCTTGGGAGGTTGAAGAGTTTTGCTGCTGTTTTATGAATGTTAACATTTTAAACATCGGATTTCATGTATTTGTTTGTGTAAATATTCCCTATTTATCCTGGCTAGAGGCAGAAAGCTCTTGTTGCCAAAGATAACATATGCGTCATTGGAAGATGTGACTATGGAAACCCCTGATATTGAAAAGGACATCATTAGGCTTTCCAGAATAGGTGAAGAGGGATAATTCAGGTATCTCACTTTGTAACAAGATACGATTTGTTTATCCGTAGCACTGCTAGTGGTTCTGTTTGTTTCTCATAAAGAGTAGGGAGAAGAAATGGAGAGGAGTGAAATCAGAAGGAAATGGCATTCACAAAGAATAACCTATCAAACAAAATTCAAAAATTGTCCATAAAATCTAAAAGTTGCAATTATATAGCGTCAGCAGTACACCTGATATACGTAAGAAGTAATTAACATATGCAGAGAGACAAACTCATTTTGACAGAAAGGCAAGAGATGTTACTGCAATAGAATTATTTAATTTTGTAAAAGATCTTGTATTTTATTACTGACTCAACTTAAATTCAAGATAGCTGATTATGACATTCTTGCCTGCCTAGTTAATCAGATACCAAACGCATTCAGGACAAGAACTTAATTCTGCAGTTGTAATCAAGGGGAAGATGGCTTCTAGGTAAGAGGACAGCAATCTGGCTTCCCCAGTAGCTGTCCATTATTGTGAGTGCATCTTCCAGAACTTGTACTATGAGTTGGGCGGGTCCATTCAGATTTTTGTTTGCCAGACAGATTGAGTGCTTCATGTTAAACCAGTTAAAGTAGTACATCATTAATGACCTGATATGCTGAAATCTATAAATAGGTCAGAGCTGGGCTAGGAGTATTGATAAAACAATTAAGGGGAATGATCAGTGAGCATCCAGAGTCTTCCAAAATATTAGATGTGCAATATGAGTAGGGGGTCTCTTTTGAAATTGACAAATGGGATTTGCAGGACACCAAACTTGGCCAAGAAATGATGGTTCAGTGCTTGTCATTTCAGAGATAAGTCAGGCTTGCCATAATTGTTAAATGTCTCATCCATATTATGCTTTAATTCTTTTACATTCAGAATTATTCTTAATGTGATCAAACTGGACAACTCTCCTTTGTGTTGCCTTTTCAGTTTCTGTTATAATAGCAAAAAATTTACTGTAGAACCAACATAAAAGATTACTCTTGACCTCCAGTGTTTAAAAAAAAAAGTCTTAAAATAAATCAATTAAAATCAAGCCCTATTACCTTAAAGTTTAGAAATAACAATGAATAATAATTATATATTATATATGCAAACAGCAGCTGCTTATTCGAAGTCCTTGGGAAGGAATCAATAGGTAGATTAGAAGTGTCCGATCTAATCTAAACATCTGGCTGAGTGTGAGACTAACCATAATGTATTGAATTTGTGACTCTAGGGACTGCAGAGGTATATTAATTAAAATATTTCAAAAGTTCTATTTCTACCGTATTATGGTTATTTTCTACCTTTTTCTACCATTCTCACCACAATTGTGTGAAATTGCTTAGAAAGAAGAATTGGAGAAGTCACGAAAATATGTCAGATTGGGCTGTATAGAATTTGCTCTCATTTTGTAATGAGGAGGAGAAAAGAGAAAAGGAGAAAAGAATCATCTGCAATATCCAGAACTACTACAGGTTGATACTTACTCTACTTTACTAGCAAACGTGCTTTAGGGCAAGCCCACCCACCCGCATAACCCTGTTTATCAACACAATGGAGACTAAAGTGATACATCAGTTACGGTGTGAACCAAGGCGTGGCAATTCAGAGATTGCTGGGAAAGTGTTTGGACTCATGAAAGTGGGAGCCCAAAGGAACAACTTAATTGGGGAACTACTAATGGGCAGCAGTTACACTGACCTCTGCTTCAACAGATTTCCCCCAACCGCCCCCTAACACCTCCCTCCCCTTCCTATCTTCAAATCCTTAAATCTTTTGTCAAGTGGCGCTTGGTCCATTTCGGCTTGTGCTAACAGCTCTCCCGGTTTGTTTTTCCTTGCTAGGCGAGGAGCGCTACATTTGCTGGTACTGCTGGCGGACCTACATGTATCCCAACAGCCTCAAGGCCCACGTCCACTTCCACTGCGTGCTGAACCACGGCCGCGGCTTCGCAGGAGCGCCGGACCACCACCGGCCCGGAGAGCTCTTCGGTACAGCTCCGAAACCGGCAGCCGCGCCGCTTCCGAGGCCCCCTTGCCCGGCCGCGTCCCGAGACGCCGTCAAGCGGGAATCGACCGTCTCACCTTCCTTAGCCAAAGCGAGCGGGAGCGGGCGCAAAGCCGCCAAGGCCGAGCAGGAGCGAGCCTTGGATATGAGCGTGGGCTCGGGACGGGGCCCGGGACAGTTCTGGGGTCTGCTGGGCAGCGCCTCCGGAGGCAGCAACGGCTTGTCTTTCTATCCCGGAGTGAGGTCGGCCTTCAAGCCCACCGGCCTGGCTAAAGAAGACTCAGCCGCTTTTCGGGAAGAGGGCAAAGGCGGCAGCGGAGGAGGAGGCGGCGGCTTCAGCAAGGCCTTGGGGAGCCTCAAGCCCGGCCGCGTGTGCGGCCAAGCCGGCGGTTCCCGCCACCCGCCTCCTCACACCAAATGCCACCCGCCGCCCGGCCCGCCGCCCTCTTCTTCTTCCGCGGCGGGGCTGGCTTATTCCGGCGCCGTCCGGGGCTTCCCCTTCCTGACGCCCTTCGAGGAAAACTCCGCCTTCAAGCACGTGGAGCGCGGCTTCTCGGCCAACCTTTCTCCCCCCTCCGGCCGCTACCCGCGCTTGGCGGGCGGCGCCGGACTCCACTTGGAGCGCTTCGCCGCCTTGCCGCCCTTCGAAGGGCTGGCGCCCTACTCGCCCTCCGGGGACTGCCCGCTTCCGCCTCTCCTGCCTTCCTTCGCCGTCTACAACGGCGAGCTGCTCTACAGCGCCCCCTGCTACCCGCTCAACCTCCATTTCGGCAACTTCCTCAAGTACCCGGAGGCGGCGCCCTATTTCAGCGGGACCGCCGCGGCGGGGCTCCATCCGGCCGAGCTGGGCTCGTTAGCCGGCGTCGACCGCGAGATGGCTCTGCACACGCATCAGTTCTCGGAGATCGCGGCGGCCGAGAAGAGCCGCGGCCGTCTGGAGAGCTTGCAGGCCGCGCCGGCGGGCCCGGCCGGCGGCAAACCCAAGACGGGCCACCTGTGCCTGTACTGCGGCAAGCTCTACTCGCGCAAGTACGGCCTGAAGATCCACATGCGGACTCACACCGGCTACAAGCCGCTCAAGTGCAAGGTCTGCCTGCGGCCTTTTGGCGACCCCAGCAACCTCAACAAGCACATCCGCCTGCACGCCGAAGGCAACACCCCCTATCGCTGTGAGTTCTGCGGCAAGGTCCTAGTCAGGCGCCGAGACCTGGAAAGGCACGTCAAGTCCCGGCATCCGAGCCAGAGCTTGCCCAAGGGCGCCGCCGAAGAGCTCCAAGAGCCAAAGACGGACAACGAGAGCGACGTCGACGTCTGCTTCACGGACGATCAGAGCGATCAGGACACCGGCAGCAGCGGCGGCGGCGGCGGCGGAGGCGGTTGCCGGGCCAAAGAGCAGCAATAAAAATAAAACAAACG
>QLTV01002011.1:1318584-1329429 GCA_003457575.1 Thermophis baileyi
CGCGGGGGGGGCGGGCGGGTCGGACACGACACGGGGGTGACCAAAGCTGCTAGCCTCCTCGGAATGAACTCTCTCTTTCCGTCCGTATACTGCTGAGTATAATACCCAATTCAATCGGCATACCGTATCCCAAGACTAGAAAAAGGGGAAGCTGTTCGCCCAGCTGCTTCAATTCAGGCGTATTCTAAGGTCTGCCCTTAAGAAATATCAGGTGGGCATCTGCTTTTCCCGGGACTTCCCCTGCCGGTGGCTTCAGTCAGCCTCAGCCAAAAGGGGGCAATGGCAAAAAGTTTGCAGAGCTGACCAAAACTTCTGAAGGACCAGGGGCTTTTGGCAGTTGCGGTTCAGAGGTTTTGTTTGCAAGATGGAATCACACACCACCCGAAGAAGCGTAATCCCGGTGCTGTTCCATCCAATTTTCTAGGTTCCCTGCAGGATTGATCAGTAAATGGGTTGGGATTGCAGAACAAGCTCTGCTAAAAAATGTATTGGTGAGTTTGTGATTCAGTGTGTTGTGCCAATAGCCGTACTTTATCAACTGATGACAGTGCCAAGAGATTCAGGTTGTCTTTGCAAGCAAATTTCACTTAGGTTACAGCCTAAAAATTCCTACTGACCTGTGGACTGATTCCTGAGTAAATGTGTTTCTCTGGTTTCTCAGGTTTCTCTGGCAAAATATCCAACTGTTTCACATGTCACAATGGACTGGATAATTCTTAGGCCATCTTGCAATCATCTTTGTGGCAGTATAAAGCCTGACTTCATTAGTGTTTTACTGGCAGAAAAACGTTTGGATGCCATTGTAAATCACTAGTGAGGAAAAGAATGTGGTTTCCACACTAGCAAACTTTATCTAGCCAGCTGTTTTATCAGTTTGAAGAGGGTTTACATTGCTACAGGAAAGTCTACAGTCACTTGTCACTCTACAGAGAGCTGTTTGGATGATCACACTCATATAATTAGGGATTGAGAGTTTCTTATATAATATTTTAGGACCAGGCATTTGGCAGAGCTCTAAGCATATTTAATGAAATCTTAAAAGTGTTGCTTGGAGTAGTCCCATTCCAGCAGTAAAACACCCAAGTCCGTTATGACTCTCATGGTATTGCTGAAGACTCTAACAATTCCTCAACAATACTTTGTAGGCTGCTGGTTCCTTCCCCTGGTTTGATTTATCCTACCATGGCTTCACTTTCACTGAAATGAGCAAGCCGGGAAAGGGGTGTTGGTGTGAAAGTGGGTGAATGAACTCAGGGTGAAAATACCTGCAGTCTAAGTACTATTTGGAAAGTGACATTAGGGTATGTCCAGAAGGAAGACCACACTTGAAATAATGCATCCAATTCTGGTCACCACAATATAAAAAAGATGTTGAGACCCTAGAAAGAGTGCAGACAAGAGCAAAAAAGATGATAAGGAGTCTGGAGGCTAAACCATATGACGAATAATCCAGGGAACTAAGTATATCTATCCTAACAAAGATAAGGCTTAGGGGAGACACTATAGCAGTCTTCCAGTATTTGTGAAGCACAGAGAAGAAGGGGTTGACCTAGTCTCCAAAGCACCTGACAAAAGGACAAGAAGTAACCTGTGGAAGATCATTAAGGAGAGAACTAAAGAGAAATTTCCTGACAGTTAAAACTATCAGTGGGACAACTTGCCTCCAGAAGTTGTGGGTGCTTCATCACTGGAGGTTTTCAAGAAGAGACTGGACAGTCATTTGTCCAGAATGGTGAAGGGTCTCCTGCTTGAGCAAGGGGTTGGACTAGAAGACCTCCAAGGTTCTTTTCAACCCTATTATTCTATATTCTAAGAATCTTTTTCTGAAGGAAGAAACTGCTCCAAACGCCATTACTTGCAGAATATTAGTTCAATACACTGGGAATCTTGGAACAGCCAATCTGTTTCTTTCCATAATATTTTTAAAATGTGCCTTTTTGTGGGGTATTTGGGAGGTTGCCTGCAGATAAGGAGTTAGCTTTTCCCCCTCATTTGTTCTGGCCAGCACTAAGATATATATTTTGATGGAAAACCTGCACTTAAAAAAAGTATAATCTTTATTCAATATCAAAAACATTGCTGGCTACAATAGCCCTTTTCTACCTAAAACACACAACAACTTCAATCTCATTTACAGGCCGATATGTGTGGATTTACTTCTGATTGAACATTTTTATGACCCCACAGAGAGGGTAAAGGATAGGATGTCAGCAGCCTGACCTACTCTCCCATTATAATTTATTTATAACACAATACTGTAACATTTGTAAAATAAATACATGAAAGCATGACCCCTCAAGCACGCTCTATATCATTTTCAAGAAAATACTTTTTTTGAATTTTGTAGACAACATGTGGTGTATGCTTTATAATGAATGGTGTACAGTGGAAAGTATTTTGGTCTCAGTTACAGGTTGTCATTTTTAAGGCAATAAAGTTATTGACGAACTATTGTTTAACTTTTCTTAGATTTTCCAGTCTTTTTTTTTTTTTTTTTTTTTTTTAAAGGTCTACAATACAGCATCAACAGAAGTTTCATTAAAAACATGCATTTGATTCATATTAAGTGGCACTTTCATCTTAACCATTTCTTTCAAATGAAGGAAACCCAATTGCTGTCTTCACATAACACCCTGACCAAGTCAAATAACAATCTAATAACTTCATTTGCAAAATACACTAAGGTTTTGGGAGGGTTTTTTTGGTTAATCTTCCTTAGTTTATTTCTGGCTTATCTACTATGCCCACCACACCGATTTTATTAGTTTATGCTTGAATAGATTGAGCTAACTAAAAAAAAAAATGGGTTAATTCATTAGGCAGATTATAGTTAGTGACTTGTTTCAGGAAGCCAATAATAATGTTTCGGGAATTGGAATGGAAACATCATAGGTGGATCAAGAGTTCTACAAAATTGTACTGAAGGCACGTCAATAATGTCAGGTGTGGGAAAGCTAAAAGCACTGAATTGCAGCCAAAGGTTGAATCCTTAGCCTCTTTGCTTGCAGCTCCCAATTCTGAGCAAGAGCCAAGGAATTCGTGGGTTTTGATACAGATCCTGCATTATTTTTAGGCAGGTTCTTAACACAAACATGTAACGTTATATTTTTCATTGCTACACAATGGACTGCAGTCTGCAAAAGTTCATTACATCAACAGTGGCAAAATTCACTTAGATATTTATATTCCAGACACAATGATTTAAACCTCATTAAGACTGTGGTAACAAAACCTTCTCTCTGATTTCCTCTAGTCTCAGATCTAATTTCTTGACAGGTTAACAATAAGCAAGCAAATAAAGATGTCAACAGATTCTGGGAATTTCCCATTTTTCTTTTTAAATTATTTTAAACGGTAATATCATTATAACACTGGAGTTTCATACCTTGGACTCCTTTAGCTTCTCTCCTGAAGCAATAACTGATAACTCTCTCCCCCTGGAATTAAAACCCTTAGAAAATAAGAGATTCAAATCTTAAAACTAGGGAAGTCTTGTAAGGGGCAAAAGCATTTTAACAACTCATTTCTGTGGGGAGGGTTTTTCTGGACAAAGTATGTGATTTTCGACTATATGTAGTTGCCATACTGCAAAATATATGCATTTATAAATCGGGGACAGAGAAGGAGCTCAAAGTGTGCGTTCCAGTTTTAAAAGGCATTTATTTTTAAAATTTATATGATGCTGACCTCACTATCCAAAGTGACTCTGGGAGGCTCAAAGGAAAGTGATCAAAGGAAAGTGATTCAGAGCATGAGTAAGTGACATTTGAAGCTTCTGGTAAAATGAGAAAGTGCCCCCCCCCCAATCTGATTCGTGGCTGTTCAGAAGCAAAAATACCAACTCTTGAAATATGATATTTCTGCTCTTTTGCCACATATTTCAGTGGATATTTTGAATGTTTGGACATGGACAGTCTTGAAGCATAGTTAGCTTCTCTTGATTCAGAGCTGTAGCCCAGCCTTCAACACCCTGATGCCCATGACATTCCTTAAGGCACACCTGTCATCATCCCCAGCTATTAAGTCCACTCCAATGCAGCTGGAGAGAGTCAGGTGTTTGCTGTTGGACTTTCGAAGGAAATCTAAACGTGGCAATCCGAAAGGAAATCCTTCCGGTGTTCAGGGTTTCCCACCACTTGGTATTTCTCCTTTCCTTTGGTGAGTGAGGCGCAAATATTGAAAGTATGCCTATCTTCTTTAAGGGCCCGACCGGATATCCCGAAGCGTTTGGAGATTCTGGAGGACCCCAAAACATTATTCTCGTGAGCCGGGACGGGGGAAATCGCGGCCAAGACAACCTGCAGCTGTCTTATGGGGAGGGAGGGAAACGCAAACTCTTGTCGTCTGAAAGCTCAGCTCCGGGCTAGGTTCCCTTCTGATTCCCAAGCGACTAGGCGAATCCACGGCCGTTCCAGTCCAAGAGACGAGGAAGGAGGAGCTGAAGGAGAAGCCACCGCAACTTCTGTCTGAACCTTCCCGTTTCTCTCGATTTCGCGGTTTCTCCTGACGCCCATCAACAAATTCTGCAACATTTCAATCCGCGGCTCGGTTTGAATCACGGAAGGTAGGATCCAGGCAGTTTTCAGAGAAGTCGTCGCCCCCGCCTTAAAACATGAAAACCAGAAAAAGTAAACTACCATAGCTTCAGGACTAGCAGTGGTGGTCTTATCTAGTTTGGGTAATGAAACATCTGCAAGAAAACAACCAAACTCAGAGAGCACTAAGGGATCCTCATTTCAACCCTGAAGTGTCCAATCACACTTGGCAAATAAAGAATTCCATTCCATTCCATTCCATTCTTGGTACAAGGAAAAGTCTTGGAGCAGCACGTTTATCATTACGGCTTAAGCGTTCAGATGACTTCCTCAGTTGTCTGGGGTGCCAAAGAAAAATCCTAAAGAGATATGGATGAAAGAAATAAAAGCCGTTGCGTCGGAAGAAGTCGATCCCCGTCATCCAAAGCAAGAGGGAAGTAGGATCCGAGGCAGCCGACTTTCAGGCAGGGTCATCCTGCCAAAGAACCGACCGCGCCAAGGGCAGAATGACGCGTTTGCCCCAAACAGCAGCTCTAGTTAGAAAGAGGCAACCCCTCCGATTCTCAGAGCTGGCGGCTCGAATAAACGGCCACTGAAAACGCTCCGGGTCATTGATTGGGCCAGCGCCACATTTCTTCCGAGTAAAGGGCGAATATCCAAGCCCCTCGCCGGTCACCATCCTGCAGTGAATGGAGCTGGTTGCTTTCGCAATTTCAAGCCATCGCTTAGCCTCTCGGGAGTTTTAGGCCTTCCTTCCCCGCTGCTGGACTTTCGGCTTCCGATTTAGGGTGTCAAACTGGCGGCCCGCGGGCCGGATGCGTCACGCACAGGCCACGCCCACTCCAGCTCCGCGAATGGGAAAAACACCACGAAACGTCACGTGACGGCAATGTGACGCGGTGTGTTTGACACCGGTCTAAGTTTAGACAGTTTGAGATCGAAGTCATCCTTTGAGTTACCATAAGCCAAAGTGACTGACACCTTACTCCAGTCTTCCATTCCTGTCGCAACCGCGAATAAGCCCTAGCATTTTATATTAAACAAATAAAATATGCAAACCAAATACTGTACATATAAAACTGAATCCTTAAGAGGGCTTTTAGCATTCTATTCCAATGCTGCAACCTTTGATTTCTGCTGCTGCAACTCCTTGCTCTGCTTAGCTCCAGAAAAAAAAAAAGTTTCTGTTGGACAGAAGTAGCCTTATGCTACTGCCAGGTTTACTGATCCATTGATGACATTTTTGGCTGCTGTTAGGGATCTAAGCTATAAAACACAGTAGAAACAATTACTGTATATCATCAAAGGAAAAAGTGGGAGGAGGGAGAGAAGACAACAATGGCCTAAAAGACGAGGAAGGACCACTTCCTGGGTCCCACTAGGTAATATGGTTTAATCGATGAGATCTGAGGTATGCTGACTCCGTCAGATTGTGGGAGGCAGGTAGAAACTGTGGGATGTAGGCAGATGAATATAGTTGAATATAGTATTTGCAAGTCTCAGAGTATCTCCCCCTTCTCATACCCCCAACTTAAACAACCTGTGACATGAATTGGAAACTTGCCAGTCCTATGGCAAATTAGTAATATTCATAAAAGCCCCAAGAGTTTTGATGAGGATTTCATTTAGACATGGATTTTCCACTTTGTACACTTTCTGTCAATGATGATGTTTGTCCATCGTGTTCAAAGAGGACCTTGACATCTAACAGGTTGTGGGCTGTCCACGATGTGTCCGCAGGTGGCTGGTAAGGCCTATGCGGGCACGAAACGTTTTGCCACATGTCAGGCAGACATGTGTGGGCACCATTGTTGCAGCATTTGCAGCTCTGGCTTTGCGGAGCGCTCGCTTCTCTTGTGCTATGGTTGTTCTTCTGTCCTCAGATGTCTGGCAGCCTTGGTGGATCAGCGTGCGCCATGTTGATCGATCTTGTGCCAGGGTTTCCCAGGAGGTGGTGTCGATATCCAGGGACTTGAAGGAGGCTTTCAACGTGTCTTTGTATCGCTTCCTTTGTCCCCCGTGCGATCGCTTTCCTTGAGACAGCTCACCATAGAGGAGCTGTTTAGGGATGTGATGGTCTGGCATCCTTGCAACATGGCCTGCCCAGCGTGTCTGGGCTTTCATCAGCAGGGTGTGAACTGATGGCAGGCCTGCTCTGGAGAGGACTTCTGTGTCTGGCACCTTGTCTTGCCACCAGACCAGATCCTCAGAATTCTACGGAGGCAGGTCTGTCACTTTGAGCCGCAGTGCTAAATGGGGATGTCTGAGCCTGCTGACTAACAAAATTGAGGGGTGTGTGTGATTGGCCTAAAGTCATTCAGCTCGCTTCAATACTAAAGGTGGACTAGAACCTGAATCTCTCCCTTCAGCATCCAGCATCTTCTCTCCCTCTCTGTCTCCCTCTCTTCTGCAGCATCTTATTAATCAATTAGGGGTTATTTCAGGCACTTTGGAGGACACCGGAGCTTGCTTGCTTGCTTGCTTCCTTCCTTGCCTGCCTGCCTGCCTGCCTTCCTTCCTGCCTAGAAGTGGAGGAGGGGGGGGGGGCTGATGTGCTGTGGTCCATGGGATTGCAAAGGGTCAGACATGACTTAGCAACTGAATCACAATGTTTTGTAAGACTATGAGTTTCCTGGAGAGAGAGGCAAGATGAAAAAAGTCAAACCAGTGATTCCCAGGGGCCGCAGAATCAACGAAAATTTAAAAGTAGCTCGTCAGATTGCAGACAGTGAGCATTTCACTGAAAAAAGTAGAAGTCATTAAGAGTGACTTATAAACACAAACAACGTTCCAGATTTAATCTTCTTGATAAAATATTTGTGAACCAAAATCATAGAGCAGTTCCAAAGTGAAGTTTTCTTATGTATTTTCCAGGTAGCAAAAGATGCAGATGCTTAGAAGAGCACAGAAGAAGAACACGACAAGTGTTTTGCGCTATAAGCTCTGATAACCCACAGTTCAACTCTGCTGAAGCTAATTAGACATGGTCTTCCAAAAATATCCTAGATGGAACACTTGGAACTCTTCAGTGGACAAGTGCAGTCATACGGGTATGAGAAATTACAGCCAGTTAACCTAGTTAAATATGATTCATATGCTATTTTCATGCAGGGCTAATGATAGTGGAGAATATGTGCACCTTAGAACTGAAATGTTCAGATCTTAGCATCTGCTGAGCTTGGGGTTTGTTTTTTCCTGCAAGCATTTCATTATCAGACTCGGTAACCTTGTCAGTTCTTTGATGAAAGGGGAGGAGGATTTGCTGCAGTGGTGGGTTTCAATTTTTTTACTACCGGTTCTGTGGGCGTGGCTTGGTGGGCATGGCATGGCTTGGTGGGCATGGCAGGGGAAGGATACTGTAAAATCTCCATTCCCTCCCCACTCCAGGGGAAGGTTACTACAAAATCCCCATTTCCTCCCGATCGGTTGGGACTCAGGAGGCAGAGAATAGATGGGGGCGGGGCCAGTCAGAGGTGGTATTTACCGGTTCTCCGAACTACTCAAAATTTCCGCTACCGGTTCTCCAGAACTGGTCAGAACCTGCTGAAACCCACCTCTGATTTGCTGGTTTTTAAGCTGTGGCAATGATGATGTTATCAATTTTGGTAATGAAATGTTTACAAGGAAAAAAAAAACCCAAGCTCAGTCAATATCGAGATCTCAACAGTCATGTAAGTATGTAATGCAGGGGAAAATTCATATGTGCAGCAGAGTAGAGCATACCGGCTTAGAAACAGCTTTTGTGAATTTCAATAAGAAAAAAGGCCCTAATTAATAATATTCAGATGTTAAATTCAGATTTATAGCCTAAATCCAGTTCATTCTGGATCTTAAAGATTACCATTTTCGCAAGTGATGAGAAACTACAGCTTCCAGCTTTGTAAAGTTCCCTGATGAATTAAGTGTTCCAGTAATCATTAGCAATGGGGGTATTATTTTTAAATAATGTTTGCAAACCCTTTTTTAAAATGCAGGATAAATATTGCCTTGGGGAAAGAGGATAATTGTGGTGTTCAGCTGGACAGAGCTGGGACACTTAGGGCAGAGAGAGAAAAACTGATTTGTTTTTTATAGCAAATTTATTACAAAATGCATTAATTCTTTTCCATTTGTACAATAAGTAAAAATAAGATTAGAAACACAAAACCACAGCATGCGAAAGGAAGAGCATTTTCTTCCTATTAATATTACCTATTTGTAAAATGCAATTTTATAATATGGAAGAACAAAGACAATTCACTGACTTTATTAGGTAAGAGGAAAGTCAGTTTCCACATTCATGTAGAAAAAAACCAGCGCCTTCTAAATTGTTATTTTAATATAAATTGGTTTCTGAAACACTGCTGAAGCACTTCACATTCCAAACCTTTGGGTGTGAAGTCACACAGCACTTTAATGTTATTAATATTTACTTATACTGGAATGAAAAACTAATGAACATGACATTCCTAATAATTTATTAGGAAACATGCCCCTGTGAAAGAAATTTGAGGTGTTGTTAAGCAAAGATGGTTAAAGCTGAAGTTGAAACTGGGAAACACAAGAGTTAAGCATAGGCAGAAGTAAAAAAATCTGAAAAGTCTCTTAGAAACCTGGAATTGATGGAACAATCTCTGAATGTGAATTAAATCCAACAGCTGTTTTAGGGCAAATGGTCAAAGAGAGTTCTGAATTCTTCTACTTCCAGAAGAAAATAAAAATAGCATTAAGGTTGATGTCAAACATGAGTCAGAACGATTTCTGTGCCATCACCTGGAGGTAAACAGGAATATGTCAAAATCAGGTTGAACTGCATTTGAGTTCACTGAACCATACCAAATAAATTTTAGCAGCAGCAAAATGCTTTCAGGTATGTTCAAAATCAACCCAGTGAAATATTCTTCCCTGCACCATCCTGGATTTTGTATTATGTATTTGTTCTTTGCAAAAATTGCAGAAATAAGGGTCTTGCCAATAGGGTGACATAAGAAAGGAATTGTATTAACATTATGAAAATATGTAATTATTCATTTTCAAATGAGTATACTACAGGGGGGAGGTTGATAGATAGGCCTACATTCTTGGTGGGGATTATTAATTCTATTCAATATGTTCTATATATTTGGTGCAATATGTCATAGATTATATGTTGGGGGGGGGGGAACCCTGATTGCATGCATTTGGTATTCTACTACTACTACTACTACACCCAACAGTTACTATGCAGAGTGCCACAGGGTTTGTTGCTATCTCCTCTGCTATTTAACATCAAGGTGAGGCTGCTGGGTGAGTTCATCCATTGCCATGGGGTGAGGTATCAACAATATGCTGATGATATCTAATTATACATCTCTGCCCCGGTGAATTAAATGATGTTTTGAACATCTTATCTCGATACCTGGAGGCTATGAGAGTCTGGATGGGGAGCAACAGGCGAACACTGGCAATACTCAATGGCTTTGTGTTTTGGAGCCTATTGGTTCTAGGACTATGCCACCATTGGTGCTGAATGGGGTTGCACTGCCCTAAACAGATCTGGTGTGCGATCTGGTGTGGATCCAGGACCCACAACTTCTGTTAGAAGAGCAGGGGTCAATCATTGCTAGAAGGACCTTTCTATAGCTTCATGTTGTGTGCCAGTTGCATCTTTTCCTGGATTAGGGGTGGGGGGATTTGCTCACAGTCACTCATGCCTTGATGACCTCCAGGTTGGACTACTGTAATGTGCTCTACATGGGGCTGCCCTTGAAGAGTAATTGAAAGCTTAAACTGAAACAGAATTCAGCGGCATGGGCAGTTATGTGTGTACCCAGAATAGTACATGTCACACTCTGGTCTGCAAGCTGCATTAACTGCCAGCTTGTTTTACTGCCTGTTAAAAGAAAGATAAAAGGGTAATACCGATATTTGGATTATATTGTGGTCTGGATCATAAAAAAACAAATGGAAAGACTCCAGTTATCAAGATGTAATATATTAGCATCTTTCACTGCTAATATATAGACTTTTCCTAAAATACTTTCTGCACATTTTATCTCATATACCTTTTTCAACATTTCTGTTCTTGCTTGCTCAGAACACTTCATTGCAAAAGTCAATTTTTCTCTCCAATCCTTTATTCATCCCAACTGTGCCCTAGCCACAGTTTTATCAATCTTCTTTATGTTTGTGCACATGTATACATGTGTGTGTGATAACTAGTTGTTAAATTCTTGTTTTTGTCAATCATTTTTAAAGCTCAAATCCTCCTATACTACCACCTCTTACAATACTAGACAACACGGTATCAACAGTAGAGACTTTCAAATTTCTATGTTCTATCGTATCTCAA